>CM072521.1:23566673-23791673 GCA_036898135.1 Oncomelania hupensis | reverse complement strand
TCTCTCTCTCTCTCTCTCTCTCTCTCTCTCTCTCTCTCTCTCTCTCTCTCTCTCTCTCTCTCTCTCTCTCTATCTCTCTCTCTGGACAGATTACCGTCTTCTCCCCCCCCCCCTCCTACTCTCATACTTACACCTATCCTTATAACATACACATACCCAAACCCAAACTCTAACCACTAACACGTTTTCAAGTTCTGAAAGCCATTCTATAATTATGACTGCGTAAGGCTCTGCCGATCTGCTGGCGGAGCGGGGTGACAAGGGTATGGAACGCGGAAAGCGTCAAATGCGCGTGCAATTGCACGCGAAAATGCACACGCAATTGCACGCCCACCTAGTAGCTGATTGGCCCAAAACTTACACGCCAAACTGCACAAGCGCACGCGCACGCGCACGTGCATTTACTTACCAATCACATGAAAAAAATAAGAATGGGAAATATCCGGAAATCCGTTCTATGTACCAAAGTAACCCTCGCCACCCATATCCTCCCCCCTCCCCCTACCTCCAACCCATAAATTAAATGTTTTAATAATTTATATTTCCTGTTCCGTCTTTACTTTGTTTTCAATAGAACAAAAACAAGTGTACAGATAGGGGTACCAAAAGTTTTCATTCACAGCGATTAAAACTTGGTGTAGCTGTGAAAACTTAGCGTAGCGTAGCGATGAAAAAACTGGAAAAGAAACGAAACAAAGCTGTAGTGAAGATCTAGGCCTAAAGAGTTCTTGTTGACGAAAGTCAGCTATGACGTATTGTTTAGTGATGTAAACTAAATCTCAGAGAAATAGATCCAGACTTCCAGATAACTAAACACACAGTCCGAACTACATTCTCCTTAGAAAAATGGTCAAATGTTGTCTAAAATGAGAACTACACCTACTCCGCTACAGTCACATTAGTATTTTTAGAACATCTAAGATCTAACAAGATGAAGGCTACAATAAAGACTATAGCTACGGTAGGTAGTCCCATAGCCTTGTGGCCGTAGAGGAGCATGATGTTGGAGATAACACTTATCTTGGGCCAGCGTAATGAGGGTGATGCCCATCTCTCTCCCTCGCTGCTTTACCTTCCCCACCCTTAAGAGAGTAGGTACTCAGTCACAGTTGAGTCAACTGGGGGCGTTGTTATTTGTCGCTTCACGTTTTGCGGTCACCCATCCAAGTGCTAACCGCACTGGACGGTGCTTAACTTGCGACACAGTAGCGAGCGCTCCAACCACTGCGCTATCCGACACCCCAGCTATAGCTACACCGATGCTTTTTCCGTTCAACAGAAATATAAAAAAATTATTATAACATTTAATTTGGGGAGTTGGAAGCAGGGAAGCGTGTGGGTGGTTAGGGTTACATTGTAAATTTTTTGTCAATTTATATTAAATTGTTTTGGTACATAGAACGAATTTCCGGACATTTCCCATTCCTATTTTTAATGTGACTCGTAGGCAAATGCGCCTGCAATTGCGTGTGAAATGGCGCGTGCATTTGCGCTTGCGCAGTTTGGTGTGTAAGTTTTCGACCCAACACCTACTAGATGGGCGTGCAATTGCGTTTGCATTTGACCGTACCCGCCTTCCATACAAATGAAACTGATGACACGCCAGTCAGCAAGGCGGGCCACGCGCCCTGCACGCGAGGTTAAATCGCAATGGCGGTATACAGGCCATTGGCAGGACAGACAGAAGAGGTTAATCATCTGTGCTTGCAGGACTGAAATGGATTGTGTCTGGAGGGAAAGACACAAGAGGGAATCGAGTGTGTGATAATAGCAGAGGAAAGGGGGAAGGGATAGGGAAAAGGGGAGAGAGAGAGAGAGAGAGAGAGAGAGAGAGAGAGAGGGAGGGAGAGAGAGAGAGAGAGAGAGAGAGAGAGAGAGAGAGAGAGAGAGAGAGAGAGAGAGAGAGGATGAAAATAGATATGACGACCTACTAGCGCCAAAACCGAGAGTTACCACTATCACGAGATAATTGAAATTAACACGTTTTCTGTTTAATTTACAGAGATACCGGTAATCCACAGTGTTAATTAATAATTATCAATATTTGCCACGCCTTCCTAGAGCCAAAACCTTCTACTTACAAACACTACATCATGATGATGATGATGATGATGATGATGATGATGATGATGATGATGATGATGATAATAATAATAATAATAATAATAATAATAATAATAATAATAATAATAATAATAATAATAATAACAATAATAATAATTTGGGTATTTGTATTGCGCGGTATCTTGTCTGTTTTTGCAGGCACACATACAATTATTTCGGGAACCTCTAGAGCAAAAAACACTATTCCCAATACACAGGTTAAAAAGGCATACAGATTTGAAACATAGGACCAACATTTACAGCAAAAACAGACTCAAGAACATAATTATTTACAGATCGCAAAAGATTCCAAAACATACAGAAGCAATAAGCACATCAAATAACAATGATAAAATACCAACAGGCAAAACAATTAAAACACACTATTAAAAGATAAAACCGCAAGATCCCGGAAACAAACAAACAAACGGGTCCCAGCGCCATCCAATCCTCCGTGACAAAAGTACAGAACCACGGGATCATTCATCACAACCTAACAAATGTATGAAAAGAAAGACAGACGCAGAGACAAGCATTCACAAACACGCAACCAAACAAATCTTCTAATGGTGAGATCATGATGATCTTGGGGTGGTAACTAAAAGTATTTCTTGAAAAGGCAAGTTTTCCAAGATTTTAAAAAAAAAAAGAATAGATCCCTGTTGCGTGTTTGAGTGGTGACGGGAGAGAATTCCACTGGGTGGTAGCACTGAATGAAAAGGATCTTTTACCATACGTCTTCGTGCGCACAGGTGGAATTATGAGGAGCCTGCTGTCAGAAGAAGAACGGAGTTGTCGGGCTGGGGTATAAACAGAGAGGAGATCAGGTATGTAAGATGGAGAAGAATCAGAGAAAAAGTTGCACACCAATGTTGAGAGCTTGTAATCAATACGAGCTTGCATGGGCAGCCAGTGTAGAGATTTGAGGAGTGGAGTTGAGTGGTCGCGCTTCCGCGCTCTGAGAACAAGACCTGCAGCAGAGTTTTGGACATTTTGCAATTTTTCAATAAGAATTACAATTATCAATGAATAATTACAATTATCATTGAAAAATTACAAATATCTTCGAGTTATCATGTTCAATTTTCAGTTTGGGCTCTAACAATCCGTCTAAAAATGCGCCAATACCGAATTGTAAATTTTCATTTGATAATTAAGATTTGTACGTGTTAATTGTAAATATGTCGTTGATATTTGTAATTATGCATGACATTTGTAATTATCAGGTTTTGGCGCTAGTAGGCCGTCCGTCATATATGTGAATTACACAGAACACGTGTTAATTAACATTATTACTGATACCTGTAAATGCAAGTTTTAGCGCTAGTAAGCCGCCTTAGCCAGAATTAAGCATCATCACGTAAAAATTGTAATTATCAAGTGACAATTGTAATTATTATGTGATAATTAAAATTTTCGATTTTGGCTCATTTCCAGGCGGTTTGCTAGAGCCAAAACTGAAAATTAAACATGATCAAGCAAAGATATTAGTAAATTTGCAATAATAATTGTAATTATCCCTTGATAATTGTAATTATCCCAAGACATTTGTAATTATCTCATGATATTTCTAATTATCAGGTTCTGACGCTAGAAGGCCGTCATAAATATAGTTTGAATGGTGGGAGGGTAGAAGCGGGAATAGCGTTAGGACTGTACTGGGGTAGGGGCAGGTTGGGCTTAATGGAAAGACTGAAGTGGAGTAAGGAACGAGTTTACGTGTGTTGTACTATCCACCCCAATACAAATGGCAATGGCATTATGTTCTCTGAACTAGTAAATGGGTGCCCATTTCAAAGGGAGACAAGCCGAGATGATAAAGCTGGGTGGACTTGGCCTGTGCAGCCGCTCTTTAAGGTGTCTTAACGCGCTCTTAAAAAAAAACCAACAACAAAAAAATATATATATTTAATTTCTACTGCTAAAGTCATCATCATCATCATCATCATCATCATCATCATCATCATCATCATCATCATCATCATCATCATCATCATCACCATCATCATCATCATCATCATCATCATCATCATCATCAACAACAACAACACCAACATCACTTTCTTCTTCTCCTTCTTCACTTCCTCCTCCTCTTCCTTCTCCTCATTCTTCTTCTTCTTTCTTCTCCCCTCCAGTCTTTTCTTCATTTTTTTTAAATCGTGAGAATTCAATTGCTCTCCAATTGAAAACTATGGGTAAAACCAAACGCTCAAACCAGAATCACTGGCTCAGTTCAAAAGTTGGGGACAGCCAATGAAGCTTACGAATGATCTGACTGGGCGGGGTGAGGAGTGTGGGGCAATCACGTTCTAAAGATGGTCTACACTGCGGTGGCCATTGTTCCATACTCGTGACTCACGGCTCATGAATAATTCATGCTGCATAATTACTGCTACAGGTCCTCATTAATTTTGTACGACGCGTTGTACATGTTCAATTATTGCCGAAGTATACACCGAACTTTCATTTTCTTCCCGGCGAGTATGTTACACATGTTTCACTGCCAAGAGATAAAAAAACAACGTTTTCTGCGAAGAGAAGAAAATAAGGTTTACTGCAAAGAGAGGTAAAAAGAGAAGCAAGCTTATTTATTTTAAAGTACTGGCATTTCAACAGCGTAGAAGAGCTAACGGCTGAACATTGTTCCTTGCTTCTCCTGTCTACTGAGATACGTTCGGTCATCGACAGGTGTGTGGCGTTCGCCCTATTATACAGCAAGCATTTCGCCACGGGTCATAGTCGGTCAAAGACTTTGTTATTGTTGCTAGTTTCACTTTGGCGCTACATTGATCAATGCATGGCTAGAGGCACTGGGCTGTGGGGAGTTTAGGGCATAGAATTCTGTGTGCTTGAGTAACAAACAGCTTGCGACATGGAATCACACAACGTAGCTGAGACTCTCCGAGGCATACGCTCGGCTCTCCACCAGTCTCTGAGGCTGTTTAGTAGTGTTTACTGGGTTTGAGGTTAACCCTTTGAACCCTGGATGCCCCACTAATTCTGAGCTCATCCCCTGGGCTCCCCGGAGAAAAATGGCATTGTTAGCATGCTTTTAGTAAAACAACGAAAACATAACCAAAGTGTTAGACAACCCAAAGTACTTCAAATGTCATCTCTTCATCTTCATTATCATCCCACAATTGATCGATTACTTCCTGAGTTGTGTACAGTCGCTTAGCGACGCTTCCTTGATTTGTAGACCTTCGTTTCATGACGCAAAACTGAGAAAAGACCGTCACAAAAGCACGCACTGTGCTGCACTAGAGCGCTGACATTTTGCTTTACCTTATTCCCAATAACCCTCAATAACCCTATTCCAAACAGCAAGTACTAGAAAGAACAATAAGCTGTGTACGGACCGCAAGATTAACGGTAAGGTTACAATCCTGACGTACAGTTTTTATTTGTTTGACTGGGTATGTTTTGATGTTTGCCTCCCTTGGGCTGGTCTGTTTGTTATACTGAATTGTTTCCCTTTGCTGTGATTGTACTATTTTCAGTAACTAATATCGTTTTAATACCTTGCTGAGCAGTAATTACTGTATTTCTGATGTTGTATTTTAGTGAATGTATTGATAACGAAGTTTTCTAATTGTTTTTTTAATTATTTTAATTTGGCATGCATGTGTAATAGGGATGTGTAAGGTGTGTTGAGGTAAGAAAAAACGACCCTATTAACAATGGTTAACTAGCAAAGAATAAACGAATGAATCTCTAAAGTTAATATTTATTTTTTTGTATGTAAGTGTTAGTTTATTAAGAATTGTCGTTTATTGTGCATGCTTTTATTTATTCAAATGCTATTGAGAAGTATGAAGAACGGTCTAGAATGCACAGCAAAGCGCTAAAGAACAGTTGTAAATTAAAGAAAACAAAAAAAAAAAAAACCAACAAATCCTTCTTCTTTCCTAATAATGGATGTTAAGAACTATTTTACTGGACAGAGGACGAGACCGGAACAGATGGGGAGTAGGGAGTCGCTTTTCACAGCAGACACGGTTGGTCATTTAGGTTGGATAACGTCGCCTGGATGCTTTGTTCAAACAGCGGCAGAGACTAGTGAATAAACCAATCGTAAACCTCTGCATCTCAGCTACGTAGTGTTCAACAGAATATGTGCAAACTTTTATAATAATTGCTAATGCATGCTGCGTTCTGCTAGCTGCTAATCACAGACGACGACCATCAAGTTTTAAATATATTATGCTATACGGGTCCATAAGGGACCTATCTCAACGATCACGTTCATATCATGAGTGTTGAATTGCTTTTCAGTGTTTACTAGCTAAACGCTAGCGAACAATGACGAATGCATAGTTTTAAATGAAGGCACCGTTTTATTTATTTTATTTCTTAAATTCATTTTATCACTTTTATATAGCGCTTTCTCAGCTCAAGAGCTTCTCAATGCGCTGGTCGATGCACGATCTAACCCAAGACACCCTAGGCCAAAGGGTTCAGACGCACGGGGTTGGGTTGGGTTTGTTTTGTGGTGACAGTGATGAATGTATAGCCCTAAGGATGTCTACGGGCTTGATGTGTTGAGTGGGGGTGGGCCGGGAATGGATTCTACAACCACCAATCAACACCACAGAATGTAATATTCATTACCAGTAATACTGTCATAACTAACGCCATTTTCCTACAATTGCTTTGGATCAAACAGCTTACTAAAAAAAAGGCATGTCTCCAAAGGATTAGGTACATATCCTATCCTATTCTCTCCTATCTTATCCCGTAACTCGGAAGACAATGGGGCACCACAGATGATCGTTTAACCAGCGTACTCCATTTCTCTCTGTCCTAGAAAACCATCTTTTTCTGTCTTCCTCTTCTTCTGTCTCCTTGCACCGTGTCTTGCAGGATGGTCTTTGCAAGGCCTGATGCTCTGCTGACGTGGCCATACCATCGGAGTTTCCGTTTTTTCACCACTGTGAGCATGTCAAAATTGTCAAAAATTCACAAATAATGTTAGGTAGGTAGGGTTTGGGCGCGCCACTGGCTGCGACTACGCCTTCCCCGGGGGAGGCGGCCCAGAGTTTCCCGATAGAAAGGGATAATAAACTGAAGCATCGTGTTGTCCAATGGCTTGTGTGATGTCTGTCGGACTTCGCCGTTGGTGATGTGCTGGGCATAGGAAATGCCCAGAAGTCTTCTGTAGCACCTCATCTCCATGCTTTGTATTCTTCGTTGTAGGTCTGCTGTGAGGGTCCATGTTTCGCAAGCGTATAAGAAGATGGCGATGACAAGGGAACACAGCAGCCTTACTCTGGAATGTAGACTGATGGTCCTCTTTCCAAATGGGATTTAATCTTGTCAGGGCAGCAGTTGTTTGTGCGATCCTGGAGAGAACGTCCTGTCGGGACCCATTGTCTGATACAATGGCTCCTAAATATTTGAAGCTATACACTGTGTTGATGGATTGGCCTTGGACTTTGATGTCTGTGTTGATGCCATTGGTGTTGTTGATCATCATTTTGGTCTTCTCTGCACTTATTTCCATTCCAAAGTCTCTGAAGGTGATGTCAAGCCTCTGTGCCAGCTGTTCCAAGTTCTTGTTCCTCTCCAGTCAATCCATCAATGTCATCCGCAAAACAGGTTGGAGATGGCTCTACACTCTAATAGTCTATGTTGACTTTGCCCTCGTGATCCGCAAGGGCATCTGACACGATGCGCTCCAGGAAGATGTTGAAGAGTGTTGGAGAGATTAGACAAACTTGACGCACGCCGATTGTTGTTCTGAACCAGTTCCCGATGGCGCTGTTGTGTAGGACTGCACTGGTAGCCTTATAATACAGGCTTTTTATGGTTCCAATAATGTTAGGGCTGATGTTATACACTCTCATGGTTGCCCATAGAGCTGCATGCCAGACTCGGTCAAATGCTTTCTTGAAGTCTATTCACATATGATATAGATATTGTTGGTGCTGTAGGTTGAAAATCTGTTCAGTGGTACTTCACCCTGCCCTGAATCATGCTTGTTCTTCGGCAATGATTTGTTCAGCTTGGGGTTTCAACCCGTTGAGTATTATTTTCAGGAGGACCTTGCTTGGATGGCTAATGAGGCTGAGGGTGCGATACGTTTTGCACTCCTGAAGGTTACCTTTTTGGGGAAGAGTGATGACAAGCGACTGGGTCCATGGTGTAGGCCACTCCCCACTCTGCCAGATCTTGTTACAGATAAAGGTGAGGGCGTCTCTCTCTGTCTCTCTCTCTCTGTATCTCTCTGTATCTCTCTGTCTCTGTCTCTCTCTCTTTCTCTATCTCTATCTTTATGTGACCAGGCATGCTACTCTGAAAATTTTGTTTTCCAGGAAAATTTTGGAAGGATTAGCAGAGCCCCGAGAGCGAGCCTGCAAAGCAGGCGAGCCCCCTAGGAGGGTTCCGGGGGCATGCCCCCCCCACCCCCCCCCGGAATTTTTTTTAAAAGTTAAAATCTGTGCAATCTGGCACATTCTGAGCACTTTTTGAGAGACGAAAAATCAATCAACAAAGACGAAAAAAACCCAAACAATTTAGTTTAAACTATATACAAGAAATGACACTGGTAGGCCAACATGTCTGTTAACAATATTGTATTATAGTCTGTCATTTAGAAATAACATCAGTCCTCAGAAGAGTGAACAAAATAAACTAACCTTGAGTTTAAAAGTGTTCTTTTTACAAAGTCATGTTTTCTTCGATTGCTTTTTGTAAAATGGAAGATGAGTATTCTTCTCCAATTCGATCTTCTTCTCTCTGTGCCTCTTGGACTTAAGTCGATGGCCTGCCAAGTCAGCTGCTCCAGAACCGCCATAACTTATTTCAGTCCGGCACAGTGTACAGTAAGCTTTACCCGGAACCTTAAGCTTTTCGATGTGGTCGCCAAATTTCTCGACGTACTTCTTTTTTTCTTTTTCTTTTCCGACAACTTTTACTTCATAATCCAGTGTTCTCTGCAGCCAGTCCCAACGCATTGTTCCCACCACACACAAAAAATGAGAGTCCTTGGGACTCCCAGGTATAAAATTTTAAGAGTCCTTGTACAAATTTTGAGAGTCCCCAAATCGGTGGATGAACGGGTTTTGGGCCCAGTCAACCAAGTCAGAAGTGATATGATCGTGTATGATAGAATCAAAGAATGGATTAACGAAGATTTCTTTTGTTCAGTGAATGTATTGCTTGGAGGAAGTTTACAATGCGCGCGCATGCGATTTTTAAGGACGACAACTCCCGACACAATCTTTAATCGTCTGCAATGGCAGTCTCAGTTGGGTTCTGATTCTGATTATGCCGTGAATTAGTTCGCCACTCGTTGGTCGTATTTATGACTTCAGCGATTCCAAAAAAATTTGTGCGACATTTTCCTGCGTCATATTTTGTGCGTAATTGACGCACTACTGTGCGTAATCGGGAACACTGCAACGCCACTTGTTTTTGAGACCTTTGTCCCAGTCTCCTACTGTGTTTCTTATTACAATGTCGGTTCCAAACATTTTGATACTATGCTACTATTAGTAGTATTTATCATCACAAAAACGCTTCCACACGTTATCAAACTTAAAAAAAAACAACAGAGAATCGTGGTGAAGACTGTAAAAAATCAAACGGAAACAACTGGCTATAACACAGAGCGAATCACGTAAGAGAGAAGCAATCTGATTGGTGAGATAAATTTAGCTAGCCAATCACAACGCCGCTTTGATATGATCGTTAAATTGACTGTCATGGCGGTCTAGCAGACGAATCCCGATGATATCGCCTACCGTGATAAGAACGCTTGCTTTTTTTTTTCGACACAGATCTTTTTAATACTTCCTGAAATTTTTCAATCACCCGGAAAGCCAAAGATCGATCTCCAGGAATTCCTGGAATTCCAGGAAAAGTAGCATGCCTGGTGACCCCCATGCTGTTAGTAGTCATTGTCCCTCTTTCTTCCTTACAAACACATAGAGTTTAATAGAAAGGAAAGGCAGTAGGCGAAAGAGGATGGACAGAAGAATGAAGAGGATGTTTCTCCCTTTCCCCTGTCCATTTGTAGATCCAGAACTGAAGAAGGAGATAAAATGTCCCCACAATTAATATTTGGAAACAAATTAATTTGGTATTGTTGTGTGTGTGTGTGTGTGTGTGTGTGTGTGTGTGGGGGAACGCACAAAAGCGCACAAATGGGTAGCAGACCTTGTCTTTTCTAGTAACAAATGGGTTTATTTGCTTGGAACCCACTTTTTTCCAGGAACCCACTTTTTTCTAAGTGCGCGGGAGTGCTCTTTTAGTGCATGGGAGTGCAGTTGTAGTGCATAAGAGTGTTTTAAGTACATAGGAGTGCACTATCCGGGACGGAGAAAATACAGTGAATTTT
This sequence comes from Oncomelania hupensis, assembly GCA_036898135.1. Lineage (NCBI taxonomy): Eukaryota > Metazoa > Mollusca > Gastropoda > Littorinimorpha > Pomatiopsidae > Oncomelania > Oncomelania hupensis. The sequence goes on along the minus strand of CM072521.1, from coordinate 23,781,229 downwards.
TGGAAATGTTTGAAGCAAAATTCGACCTATTTCGTCGCCTATAGGAGACGAAATAGGTCAACTTTCTAGAGAAGGGTTAGGATAAGGGCTAGTTGCAGCGCTGCAACTAACCCTTGCCCTAACCCTTTTCCATCAAAAAATGACTTTCCGATTCCTACATTCTTAAATGAACCCATTTCTGATGTATTGCAAGTATATGGGTGTGTGTGTGTGTTCAAAATTAAGAGAGATATCCTTATCATAAGGATTGAAGAGGAGGTAGCATTCCACTTTAAAAAAAAGAGGTTCATAGAAGGGAAAGCAGTAGGAGAAGCAAGACGTTGCTGCCTTTTCAAATAAATAGGCTAAGATGGAAGAGTACGTAGCTCCTCACCTTTGTAACAAAAGAGTCGCATTCTCTGGAGAATTACGTCTTCTCACTGTCCAAATGCTGACTGGGAAACTAGGCTGAAGGGTCACAGTCGGTTGACTACGCTTTCGGACGGGTGAATAATTATTATGTTACACGAATTGGGTATTGAAAGCTTCTCAAATGGTGAGGAGCCTCGGCGATCAACCTCTACAAAGTTGTCGAAACGTTGTACGTGAAACTAATAAGTACAGTTCTCGTGCATACGCAGGAAGCATTTAAGCGAGCTTATTTCCACGGCAGCAGAGCGCGCGTCCTCTTTGATCGGGATGTTTTGAGAAGAGAAAAGTGAGGGTTCTAGTTCCACCTTCCGGTTTAGCAGCGCCCCCATCAGCGCAGCAAGTTTCTTCAACAAACTGAAGTTGGCTGCTCACACAGAAGAAGAAGAAGAAGAAGAAGAAGAAGAAGAAGAAGAAGAAGAAGAAGAAGAAGAAGAAGAAGAAGAAGGAGAAGAAGAAGAAGAAGAAGAAGAAGAAGAAGAAGAAGAAGAAAGGTATACGTGCATTGTGGTCATAAGAGTCGCTATGCGGCATGAAGTACTGCGCCCCCCCCCCCCCCTACCCCCCCTTCCTCTCTCTCTCTCTCTCTCTCTCTCTCTCTCTCTCTCTCTCTCTCTCTCTCACTAAACAAAGAGATGACAAAATGGTCGCTCACGGCGGGTCATCACATTATTAATTCTTAGCACCGACAATGAGTCATGTATGTGATCCCTGGCGCATGACAGTGACAGATTACTGGACATCGAGTCAGACAATTACATTCTAAACCAACAACAACAAAAACAACAAGATAAACACGTGTCACTCTCCGTAACTGTGTAACTGTGTTATCGCTTCCTTTAGTACAACACTCTTTTATGAGTTTTAGTGTGCCTTGTCGAACAAAACTCTCTCTCCCTCCCCCCCCCCCTCTCTCTCTCTCTCTCTCTCTCTCTCTCCGTATGTTTGTCTAACATACACACACACAAACACACACACAGATAAACGGCCGGTATCGGCAATGCTTGACCAAAAAAATATTAAGAACACTCGTAAAATGGAGCGCCATCAATGACTACTTTCTTATAAACGGTAATATTATATCCAGCGGCAGTATTACTACTGGCAGTACATACTATCGTCAGGGTGGATGGAGCTCGCATCCTCCGGTCTTCGGTACACTGGGTGCAGGAAAAACGTGACTCATCATGCATCAGCTGTCTCTGTCTTGCATCCTGCTAGCAGGGAGTATTAAAAGGTAGTTCTCTCAACTCGTAGTCTCACAGTAGTTTCTAAGTTTGATTGTCTGCCTGTGACTTCAACCTCGGCAACAAAGATAGTCGAGTTTATGCTCGACAGGTCTCTTTTTTTTGTTTTATTAGTTACTGAGCGACAGCTGGGGAACTATTGTTTCTGCTCTGTCCATTCATCCGCCCGTCTGCACATTTTCTCCGAAACTAACAGGATTTTTTAATAAACGTTTTCCTAAGCAACGCAAATCCAGCTCAAGAGCTGCTCGCTCAAGGCATTGATCGATACAGGATCTAGGCTGCCCAAGGCGCCCGTGACGCCCACTTACTGCCTTAGACGCTTCGTGTGACACCCAGACAACTGAGCACAATCATGTACGACCGGGGATGGGGGATAGGGGTGATGAATGGACCTATTGCTTGGTGGGTGTATTTGTGCAGCTAGAACTCACCGGTCAACGACCTGAGCGTCTGAAGTGTCAAAATCTCTACAAAGGCCGTGCCATGGAATGCCTGCGTTCACAGACTATTCTTCGGTTTATACTCTCAAACATATGTATTACGTAATGTTGTTTTTGGGTGTTGTTGTTGTTGGTAAACGATCATCTGTGGTGCCCTAACGACCTTCGAGTTACGGGATAGGATTGGGTAGGTTAGGTTGTTGCTGCTGTTTTTTAGTTAGTTCGTTGGCAATGACCAAGTCGTGTGTCTGTCCTTCCGTCAATTGTTGGTGTTTTCTTGTGCTTCGCACATTTGGATAAACAGGAAAATTGGTGATTCGAGTGACTGGTTCTAAAAATAACTTTTCTGAGGAGTTCTGATGATTAAACTGTGACCATATTCTACATAAATTCAAAATATGTGACAGTGCATGTTCTCCGGTTTTATCGACTCATCCATGATTTTCAGGACAATTGACTTCAATCAAACAATCATTGACTTTCATGACAATTGACCTCAATCAAACATCATAAGACATCGGACGATCCATTGGACAAATCATCCGAGCAATGGAAAGATACCATTTTTAATTATCCTATTCTACAGTGATCGGAGGATTGTTTTTATCTATTACATTACATGATTATTGCTTTAGGTCCAACGGACTCTTCCGAGCCAAATCAGGACCCGTTTTATCTATTGAGATCTACAGTGAAAGAAGCCGGGAACAGTCCGCACTTTACTTATGCTGATCTTCAACGAATTTGAAGACATTGTTTCCAGTAATCCTCTGTTCAAATACCAATCTCATTTTGACGATCGACGCATGAACAGTGTTTGAAAATGCGACACAAAGAAATTTCATTTTGATAATAATAATAATAATAATAATAATAATAATAATAATAATAATAATAATAATAATAATAATAATAATAATAATAATAATACAGGATGCTATATACGCGCCTTTCCCCAAATCAATCAGGCTCAAAGCGCGGCGATCTATACCAACATACACGCTCACCTGTCCCATCCACCCTCACACACACCAAATACACATCCATCACTCAAACAGGTGGTGTAAAGGCAGAGAGATCGCTATTAGAAGACGGAAAAAACTCGAATTTTTATTTTTGAAATTTTTATATTGACTGCGTCCTGTACCATTATTGAAGGGAGGGAGGGAGGAAACCGGAGTGCCCGGAGAAAACCCTCGGTGACCTCAATAGTCTCGTACCTAAGTCACATACGTTCGCCCCTTGCGGGAATCGAACCCGCGACCTTCGGCATAGGAAACCGGCGACTTATCCACTGCGCCACGAGGCCACCCCAGAACTATAACATTTAAAACAATAACTATTCTATTTTCCGGAACGTCATTGTTGTATAGAGTATAGAAAAAGTCAATATACAAACTAAATTTGTATCATTTTGTTTCGTTAGAAATTATTTGAATGTGTGCAAGCGAATTTTTAGAACGCCATCTTTGACATTTGTATAGAAGGAGTGAATATACAAACGACATTTTCATCATTTTGTTTCGTTGGAAATTGTATGAATGCGTGCACTCGAATTTTATAATACCATATTTAACATCAGTATATCGGCTGGATTTGGTAATCATCAAGGGACTGATTTTCCAAAGCATGAGAAGACGCCTGAATAAAAGAAGTCCTCAGAAAAAACATATTCATGCAAAAACAAAACAAAACAAAATCAATACAATCAGAAATTTGGCTGGTTGAAATGGGAATAAATCCAACTATTTGAAAGAGAATTGATTGCTGATCTCTAGGGTTGCAGTGTTGGTAGTTTTGAACAAGGTTATTTTAGAAAGTGACAGCTGGTCAGTGGAGTAAGGCAGACACAAATGGTGTGTAGAACACTAGTGATAAAGATGTCTCTCGCCTAAAGAGATCAGACTGGAGTTTATTCTTGTGACTCTTTGGGTGTTGGGTGACTCGGGCGAGCCTGCGTGAGGCTCGTCCCGTACATCAACGTACGGCGTATGAGGAGAACAGGTTCAGACAAGCGGTATGGTCACGGGTATCACTGAAATGAACATTCAAGTTTAAACGTCTAAATCCCACCATTGGCGATATGGCAGACGGGCATAACCAGCCCAGGGAGGAGGGGACAGGCACCTAAATCAACACTGAACCATCAGAGCGGTCACACTGCTTAGATGGACAGTGAAAATGGCCACTTTTTAAAAATTTTGCCCACAGGATTCGAACCTGGGTTTATCGGTGTGCCAGGCGAACGCTCAACCACTGAGCTACGGCGGTGGGACTAAGGTATCACTGACAGCGATAGCCCGCAATGTAATAGTGCCAGTATCGTATTCCCCAACTCTAAATCCAACTATGAACGGGACAGGCCTGGCCGATGATGTCATGGTCTTAAAATAACAATGAGGGATGAGCGACGAGAGAGAGAGAGAGAGAGAGAGAGAGAGAGAGAGAGAGAGAGAGATGGGAAGGGGGGTGGAGGGAGGTGGTGTTTGTTTTTGTTATTTTAGGTTGCTGGAATCGGGGTGGGAGGGTTGGAAATAGGTGGGTGGGAGGAAGAAGGGGGGAGAGAGAAAGATGGGGAAGAATAATGGGATAGAGAGATGGGTTCTTGAGAGCTACAATGGCGAATGATATCCCCACACCCTCCATCGCGATCGAAATGCTTGGGACAAAACCGGGTGATGTCATCAGGAGAGAGAGAGAGAGAGAGAGAGAGAGAGAGAGAGAGAGAGAGAGAGAGAGAGAGAGAGAGAGAGAGAGAGAGAGAGAGAGAGAGAGAGAGAGAGAGAGAGAGAATTTTCTGTGATTCTTGCTGCGTAACAACACTGCAATCATCATCACCCCCATCTTCATCACCGACACCATCGTCGTCGTCTTCGAAATAGTCACTTGTGACTGAACTATACAATTTCCATTCAAAACCGTGAAGAAAAAACGCATGGGAACAACGTAATGCTAAAAAAAATTTTTTTTTTAAAGTATATATATAATTATATCCTCCTGGAAAATCTTTCATGAATTAACCCTAATCCAAACAGACTGCTTCTTCCTCCAAAGCTACAGAACAATAGGAGAGAGGGAGATAACCGTCGTGACGAGTAATGCCCTTTGACACTTCCGTAGGTGGTCAAGGGGAGGTCACCTCAACAATGGCGTGAGGGGAGATAATAACGGTGTAATGTGTGTGGATCATCTCCCTGGAGGCGTCTGCTTTCTCGTAACAAAGACAAAAGCGGTTACCGGGCAATCCAACACATAAGAAGCACGGTTTGTCTGTGAAAATACGCGAGGTAGTACTAGCAAAGAATGTACAGCTGTACATTCTTTGGTACTAGGCAGATAATGGAGTAATGTAGCCCTTTATAAGATTGATTAAATTAAAAAATAAAAATAAAAACTTCCCTCTGCATGTGCATTACTTCCACAATTAATAATATTACATTTAGTAATAAATCAGTCCTATATAATCTTTTATATATTGTTATGTATTATAACAACGCAGCTTCGTTATAAATTTTCATTTCTAACGAAGTATGACATTATATACTTAGCAATTAATATGTATCATAATCACAATCATTACTGCGACACAAGTTTTCAAGTACCGTTAAAAGGATAGTGTCCAAACTCGCGCGTTTCCAAGTGGAAAGACAAAGTTCAAACCACTTCGTCACAACATCAACAAAGCATTATGACACTAATCCTTATAGTCATTATTATTTAGTATCATTAATGCAACACAGTTTTCAAGTACTGTTAAGTGGGTAAGGTCAAATGTCACACCATGCCAAATGGAAAGACTGAAAGTCCCAACTCCTATGTCATAACATTCACAGTTATTAAAACCAACACCGGCATATATAGCCATGGATTTCAAACACTGACTACTAGTGGGGCCGGGTAGCTCAGTTGGTAGAGCGGCTTACTAGAAACCGAAAGGTACCTGGTTCGAATCCCGGATTGCCCAATGTGTGACCATATTATTTTCCCTTTACCATCAACTGGTTCGCTGGTGTCAGAATAATGTGACCAGTAGTCGCCTATACGCTCCGGCGTCGTGTGACTGTAATCTACAATTACCCTTTACTGAATACTTCAGTTCATTTATCACTTCATTCAACCAACAAGCAAAGCAATATAGGTACAGAGTATAGTATTACATCCAATTTCACTTTCACAGTCAATGAACTTTCGGACCCCAAATTTCATACAGAGTCCTTTCGACCTCGGTGACTTTGTTACGATTGAGACGCGCATGCTACATTTAAGCCCTTTTGGTTCGAGCACTGAATAGAATAGACCCAAAGTTTCCAGGCGTGCCGTAAGGGGCGACTAATAGGGGTAATGTCAGCACGGCATCACTGAAGTCACCGGCCAGAACGGAGGAATTTCACGTTACTAAAGGTTCAACGACCACGTGCTCGGGGCCAAGGCGAAACACACTGTGCTCGTGGATTTCCGCTATGGCCAACAGTCTGGAGCGGATTCCTAACTAAATACCAAGTTTCGCATATATCCGTCCATTAGTTTCAGAGAAAAGAGCGCAAAATGTCACTTACGGACGGACGCCGGACGCCGGACGCTGGACGCCGGACGCAAAAAGCCAAAAACAGTAGTTACCGGGAACTACTACTACTACTAACAACAACAACAACAACAACAACAATAATAATAATAATAATAATAATAATAATAATAATAATAATAATAATAATAATAATAATAATAATAATACTGTTGTTATATAGTGCGATCCCTTCAATAAAAGAGGTCAATGGGCTTAATAACCGGTTTCGATTGGTTGCGCCGTTAGCTTAATGGCATTGGTGTATTGTTTAAAGCTGATAGATAATAAACACGAGTCACAATATTCCTGATGACACGGGAAGCAGGATGCCACGGAGGGGGAAATTGAGGGCGTTTCCAAACGTTTTTAATTAAATGTCCGTGATTATGAGAATCTCTCTCTCTCTCTCTCTCTCTCTCTCTCTCTCTCTCTCTCTCTCTCTCTCTCCTCTCTCTTCACCACCTCCCCCTCCTTCCTTCTCATACGCAAAGGCCTACTCCAGCACACTGCCGTCTAGTCCACTCAGTTCGAAAAACATAATAACCCAGGCCAAAACAACTTGTGGGACCGAGGGGCTGTTAGCTTCCAACGGAAACAACAAATAAAGCTTAGTTTCTTTACAGTTCTGAGTTCTCCCATCTCCCTACCCCTTTACCGCCACCCTCAAATCTCTCCTCCCCTCTCACGCCACACACCTAAAAAATATATATCTCCCCTCTCCCATTCTTCTCTCCTCTCAAAACCATATCTTTCTCTAGAAGGTCCTCTCTCTCTCTCTGTGTCCCTCCCTCCCTCACCTACCCTTCTCTCCATCATCACTCTCTTCTTCTCCCTCCCCACTTCCGTCATCACTCCCCTCAAAAAGCCACCGCCGTCGTTGTCCGTTGATTATTCATAACCAAATAATCCTCCAAAGATTTGCCTGGCTTGCACGCATACATGATGTAGTTATTATACAAACTCTATATGCTTGAGCGCCAGACAGCAGCAGAAGCAAGGCTAGCAAGTTTCTGCGGGTCTTGCGTTCAGAGATCACTTACAAGATAAGAAATGGAAGACCTCTGTACTGCTACGATAAAGGAATTTCTGCGGACTTGGGAGGGTGTTTCGGATGACTGTGGTCGCATGGGTTGGGCCAGTGCGGAACAGAACAATAGTACTGTCCTTTTCACAACAGGGTAGAATATGTTACCGTTATTTTCAGAACAGAAGAGAAGAAACTAATGTTACAGTAATTTTCAGAGCACAACAAAAAAGAAGAAATTTTAATGTCAATTTCCGAACAGAAGAGAAGATATTTTACTGTCATTTTTCGAACAGAGTAGAAATGTTACTATCATTTTCAGAGCAGAAGAGAAGAAAGTTTACTGACATTTTCCGAACACAAGAGAAGATAATTTATTTTACTGTCATATTTAATTAAAGCGACCTAAAGATATAAATGACCGTAATATAGAAATGACAAACTCACAGTAGTTTGTTGGGTGGATGCGTGAGCTGGGTTAAGAAAGGGGGAGATTTATTAACAAATTACATTAAATGACATTAAAATAAAGAAATAACATAAAATAAATAAATAAATAAACAAATAAATTTACCTTTACACAATTAAAAGAATAAATAAAAAATCTTTTCAAAACTCGAACCCACGCACACACGGGCACTAGGTCTCAACAAACCATTCCGCCGACGTTCTTCTCAAGCCTCTTAACATTTCATGGAGCCGTTCCGAGCAGGAACCGTCAGTCTCCGGTCCAAGAATGTATCAAGTTGCGAACTTCAGACCTCCCCAAGGACATTTCCAGCCCTGTTCTGCATTAGTTAGCATTAGTTAGCCGTCTAAGCTTCCACACCGGCCATTTTGTTGTGGTTCTAGCTGGTACGAGAATTTCAAAGCAAGGTTATTTGTTTTGTAGATTATAGTCACACGACACTTTCGCATAAGGTGACTACTGGACCGATTTATACTGACACCAGCGGGCCAGTTGTTGGTAAAGGGGAAAATAATATGATCACACGTTGACCAATCCGGGATTCGAACCAGCGACCTTTCGGTTAGCTTCGTTCTGCACCTTTATACATAGGCTGTAGCTGACTCGAAGATGATGGCGTACTTTGTTGGCCTGCATCAATGCATCAGTTTAGCTTTAGTCATGAGATATCTCTTCCCTTCCCAGACCGGCCATTTTGGAGTTTTGCTGGTACGAGAATAAGCAAGGTTAGCGGCTTTGCACTACAGCTTCGCGGATCCGCATGTAGTATAGAGAACTCAAAGATGGTGGTGCATTGTTTGCCCGCATCACATTCGCCAAAGAATCATTATTCTTTTATACTCGTTGGTCAATCATAATACAGTATGATAACAGACCTGCGCCGGCAATTTCCTCAATGAATTTCAACGAGTGGAGATCTGAAAAGATCCCTATGACAGAAGACAGAAAAAGAAAGTAGAATATATAGTTTTAAAATTGTTAGTCTGATTGCATTCAAAGCAATTTAAGGAACCGGGTTAAACAGGAGTGCCCGGAGAAAACTCTCCCGTTGATCTGAAACGTCTCAGGCTTAAAGTTATAAAAGGATCAAAGGAAGGCGTGTGCCATTGCCCGGAAACTAACTAAAAGGCGAGCGTTTTATAGTGTGCAACCATCTTAAAGGCATCCGAGTGCTTTGGGGAGTAGTCTACTGCATCATCTCCATCTCCGTGTTATCTGATAACATACGGCAAACTACCGACAAATCAAGAGAGAGAGAAAGAGAGAGAGAGGGGGTGAGAGAGAGACAGAGACAGAGAGAGAGAGAGAGAGAGAGAGAGAGAGAGAGATAACACCAACAACAACAAAATGGAGGAAGGTAATGAGAGTAGGAAAGGAGAAATATCTTTTGATCAAAAGATTAACGTGCAGGCTGGGTGATGTCACCGTCTAAAAATATCAATGGGGTATAACAAACAAAGACAAGCATAAAGAGGTCGGAAGCGTGGGAGGGAGGGAGAGAGAGAGAGAGAGAGAGAGAGAGAGAGAGAGAGAGAGAGAGAGAGAGAGAGAGAGAGAATGAGTCAGACAGACAGAAAGACAGACAGACAAAGAAAGAGAAAGAAATAGGCAGAAGATATATTAATTTTTTTTATTCCTGAATTGACTTTTAAAAAAAATCTTTCTCCCCCTCCTCCTTTTATTTGTTGTTGTTGTTGTTGTTGTTGTTGTTGTTGTTGTTGTTGTTGTTGTTGTTCTTCTTCTTCTTCTTCTTCTTCTTCTTCTTCTTCTTCTTCGGTCATCAAAATAGGCGTGCTACTTCAGCTTATTTTCTGCATTCTCATGGGTCATTTCCTTTCAACCCTTCTCTTTCTTCTTCCTCCTCTTCTTTCCTGCATCTTCTCGCTTCTTAGTTAACTTTTTGTCCCTCCTTTGCAATGTGGCAATAAAAGCAAGGTGATACGTGCAGCGCGGTGACCTACATCATCCGCCTGACCTAGATCCACACAAACTCGAAAGACTCAAACAACAACAACAAAACAATTAACAATAAAATTATTCCTATTCCTCCTCCTTCTGCTTTCCTTTTCATTCTTCTCTTCTTTTCCTTTACCACATACACCCTACCCTAAATCCTCCTCCTCCTTCTTCGTCTTCTTCCTCTTTTCCTTCCTTCCTCATTCTACTTCATTTCTCCTCTTCATCCAATCTCACCTTCTTCTTTATAACCCCTCCCCGCTTGTTGTTGTTGTTGTTTTTGTTGTTGTTGTTGTTGTTGTTGTTGTTCTTCTTCTTCTTCTTCTTCTTCTTCTTTCCCAGCAGGCGGACTCAAAGACTCAACAGAAAGCTTGAGCCAGTCAACAGTTAAAAAAAAAAAAAAGACAACAAATCTGACCCAAATCCAGCTAAAAAGCTAAATTTACGGGTCTAGGGCAGAACCAGCAGAGAACAGAACCAGCCATTATCCTGTCCAGAGAGATGAGATCGGATGGGTGACAGACAGTGCGGTTTTAAAAAGGGGGGTGGGAGAGGGGAAGAGGGAGGCTAGATAGAGATTGCTGACGAAATGGTGGTATGGGTAGAGAGAGGTTAAAGGGACATTATTTATTTAATCGTTTTTATATAGCGCTTTTCCAGCTCAAGAGCTGCTCAAGGCGCTGGCCGATACAGGATCTAACTCTAGCCGCCCGAGGTGCCAAATTGCAGCCTTTGGGCGAGAGGTGTGTTCTTGTCACCGTCTAGGACATGAGCGTCAGGATTTTTCAGTCCGTTATGATGGAATGTATGCGACACAGACTAGACCTCGGTTTATACTCTCATCCGAAGGAGTAGAAAACGGGAGTTAAGTGTCTTTCCCAAGAACACAACACAATGCCCCGGCTTGGGTTCGAACCCGGGACGTTCAGATCCGCAAGCCAAAGCTCTACCATTAGGCCACCGTGCCTCCTGGCATTAAGAACGTTTATTGAAGTTTTTATTTGTTGTGTGACTTCTGACAACGAGTTTGCTTGGGAAAACGCACCGTTGTCATACTGAAAGACAATATAACCGGTCATCATAGCCCAAACCAACCAGCGATAAGTTTTGCCCTTTCTTGTTTTGTAAACAAACAAATAACTAACTGTGCCTATTATATACACACTTTTGCAGCGGGGTTATTTTTAAAATTAACTCTGACATTATTAACAGACAAATAAACAAATGAATGTATCGATTTATATTAAAACCGTATTTTAAAAAAAGATCTCGGAATTGTAGAACTAAATCTAAATTCCACACGCCCTCTCCTCACCCCCCGTTCCCCTTGTTGACCAACACTACAGATCTGCGAATTGGAAAAAGAATATGTGCGGCTGAAATGTGTGTCCGTGGGGCCCTTTTAGTGGGGTAGGGTTACGATTCCAGCATCGTGGCTTTGTTCCCCACCGACAGACCAAACAAAGAGACACAGACAGAAAAGGAAAATTATATAGTGCGCTGTCCAGGCTCCCACAAAATCAGTCAAACGTCGTAATCTACGCGTTGGACTAATGGATATTTCTGGAACAAGATTAAACGGGGTTTTCCTTTCCCAGATTGAGAGGATACAAAGACATCATACAAAAACGCAGAAAGCATATAAGATGCAGGACCAGGTTTGGCAGTGTGAAGAATGCAGTCTTTGATTATTGCAGGACTACATACAACAAAGACATCAAACTTATTTTTAAAATAAATAAATAAATTAATAATAAAGTATAATAGAATAGTGTATGTCACAATGGTTGTTCTTATTTAATATTACAAAATGTGTGAAGACTGCAATCTTTGCTTACTGCAGAACTACATGCAACAAACTACAAAGGTTTAAAATTTAATTTTGTTAAGATAAAAAACTAAGCATAAATTTAAAATTATATTTCAATAATGTGAGGCACAAGTTTGCTCTTATATTTTTTATTAGAAAATATTTAAAAAATGAAATAAAAGTTGAAACAACTATCAACCAACCATGATGCAAACGTATACCTATGTTTATAGTTTAGCAAGTCAGCTGGATATCAAAATAGTAACAATAATTACACGGAGGCTATTTAAAACGATTGCACTGATTCATGATTTGAAGGGGGAAAAACACATCGGAATAAAATATTATCAGAATAATAGATTATCATCTGAGATAAATCTGAAAGAGTGCTAATTTTATCACGCCCAGCAATACTTGTTTGATTCCAGCGCTATTGTTATGAAACGCAGGTAAAGACAAATCCGAACCAATACTAATTTTGTCACATGCGCTCTCGTGATTCATTTGCATTGCCAAAAATTAAAACAACAAAACTTGTTTTCGTGGATGGAGTGAGAATGGGGAGTCAGAGGGTCGGGGGGTCGGGGTGTCTAGTGATTCAATCGTCATGCACTGAGAAAGTACAGTTAAAGAGACAGGTAATCCTAATGATAATAACTAAGTATTAATTTAGCAGTATTTGGTGTCTTGGTTTCTGTTCAGTTCACACTAAAATGTAAAATAGCTAATCCGAAGAAGAAGAAGAAAAAGAAAAGAAAACACATTTCAATTACAGTCAGTCACAACCTCATGATTCATTGACTCGGACTTGGGACGAATGGGTTTTTAGCACTGTTGGTTCTGCAATGTGGCGGGCAAAAGCAATCACTGAATCCTGCACTATCAGTTTTATGGTCGTTGCCTCGGGTTGCTTATCAATCAAACTGTCATCCTGTGTGGATAGCGTGGCATTACCTCTTTGCCCTTTCACTTTATCTCTCCCGGCCGTTCTACCTTCAGCTGCATCTCATTGGCAAGCAGATGGAGATTGAACCTTGTATAGTTGGTGTAGATCTGCATCCCGTTCAGCCAACGAGAAATTAAAATTAATGTATTTGGTACATGGGTCTTTCAGAGGGAGATAGTTCCTTAAGTTAACTAATACGTGCTGTTATACCTTGTATTTTCACCGAGCGAATGAGGTTATGAAATACGGTGTTTGCTGACCTTTATTTTTCTGACGTATTGAGACAAATGAAATATATATATCTATAAATATATATATAAACCTAACATAGCAATAATTGCATGTTAATGAGCTTATCCCTTCGTGTGTTTGCATAATGCAAAACGAAACAATGAATTGGCGTTGTCTGCTTGTGCGCAGATTACCTAATTCATTCATCTAGCTATCTCTATTTCTCTCTCTCTCCCTCTCTCTCTCGGCGGGGTGGGGATGAGAGTGGGAATGTCTGTATTTAGGTGCATTGATTAATAGCCTTGGTTATTTTTTTTAAAGGGTGTATGCTAATTTCACATTTATTTTATGTTCGTTATTTAGAAGGTTCTGAATTATTTATGAAGGACTAGCTGTAAGACAGTACAGGTACATAAGACCTAATGCTATTATCCTATTTAAGTATCGACTTCGACTTTGACTCTCTCTCTCTCTCTCTCTCTCTCTCTCTCCCTTTCTCTCTCTTCCTCTCTCTCAAAGTGTGAATATGTGCGGGTCTGTGCGTAAAATGCGTGCGTGCGTGTTTGATTGTTTGTATGTGTCCGTGCGTGTGTGTTTCAGCGGATGTGTGCGCTTGCATCTCTCTCTCTCTCTCTCTCTCTCTCTCTCTCTCTCTCTCTCTCTCTCTCTCTCTCTCTCTCTCTCTTCCTCTCTCTCAAAGTGTGAATATGTGCGGGTCTGTGTGTAACTATTCGTGCGTGCGTGTTTGATTGTTTGTATGTGTCCGTGCGTGTGTGTTTCAGCGGATGTGTGCGCTTGCATCTCTCTCTCTCCCCCTCTCTCTCTCCCTCTCTCTCTCTCTCCCTCTTTTTGTCTGTGTACACGCCTAATAATTATTTTTGTAACAAAGTGTCTCTTTACACGCTAGAAGGCTTTTAACAATCTTAACACGTGGAGAGGTGAGGTGACAGATTGCGTGTGAAGAAGGAGTGGGGTGGGGTATGGGGAAAGCGAGAGGGCCTGGGGATGTGTGTGTGTGTGAGGAGTATAGTGAGGAAGGGTGAAGGAGATGAAGCGAAAGAGACGTTGAGGTTAAAGGCAAGGGCAGACAGGTGACGTGAGGTTAAACTTATTAACACGTTGGGCACCGACCCATAGGTTTGTTTTCGCTGAACCAATTAGTGATGGATAATCGACCACTCTGTACGTACGGGCTGGTGTTGAAAGGGTTAATGGCATGGTGATGATACTGACGGATGAGAACATTAATTTAAGCCTATATAAGGTGTAAGGGTTTTTGGTGGTGAAGGTAGAAGAGTTGATGAGGAGGAGTAAGAAGATAACTTTAAGCAGAAGAAAGTAAACATGTTTTATGATGATGATGATGATGATGATGATGATGATGATGATGATGATGATGATGATGATGATGATGACTGGTCGTGGCCACCCATTGCACAAAGCTACGATCGAAAGAAAGTATACTCCAGGCACACGTTGCGCAGCAGGCCAAAGTATGTCCCTTGTCCCTTGAAGAGATACTTTGGCGAGGTTAGCAGCCTGCTCAGTTACAGTGTCGCTGAAAGACTAGAAACGGAAAAGTAAGTTTTGTCTCCTCTAGGCGACGAATTAGGTCACGCTGTATTTGTTTCTAGGTCAACTGTCTTTTACGAACCGTTTGAGAATCTTTTCGAACCGTTTATTGACGCCGGATAGTGTCCTCACTTGGTTTCATACAATTTAAGAGTCCAAGAAGGCAAATGGGTTTTTGGGACGGAAAAAGAGCATTTTTGTAGAAAAAAGGGTTAGGGCCAGGGCTAGGGCTAGATCTACAACTAACCCTTACCCGAACCCTTGTAGCAATATTCCGCTCTTTCCATCACTTTTAAACAGTAATGCGGTTCGCATCCGCGGCTAGCAGCGAGCCCAAAGTATACTTTGAAGGGATGGAGGGAATACTTTCACCTGCTGCTAGCGGGAGTTTTGGCGCTACTTTCTACCGATCGCAGCAATGTGTATTACCCCTCGTGGCGATGGAGATGGGAAAGAAAAATAAATATGCGCTGCTTTCGCGAGAATTATTAAGCTGATTCAAACTGGTTGAAAAAAAAGGAGACAAGCATGTATAATATCAAGAAAAGGAATGTATGGAATTATAAGAAAAAACCGTGTGTTAATCAAAAAGGGAATGGGGTGGGTTAACCCAGAAAGAAAGACAGAAAGAAGAGTTGTACCACTAGAAACGGCAGACGGGTATAACCATCTCAGGGAACAGGGGTAGGGACCTAAATCATCACTGAACCACCAGAGCAATAATACTGCTAAAATGGACAATGAAAAATGGCCACTTTTATTTCGCCCACCACGTTATTCCAACATGGGTCATCGGTGAGAGAAGATCATAAAAGAAAACGACAAAGAGAAGATAATAAAAGAAAACGTTTCTGTCGTTTTCTTTTATGATCTTCTCTCACCGATGACCCATGTTGGAATAACGTGGTGGGCGAAATAAAAGTGGCCATTTTTCATTGTCCATTTTACCAGTATTATTGCTCTGGTGGTTCAGTGTTGATTCAGGTCCCTACCTCTTGTTCCCTGAGATGGTTATCCCCGTCTGCCGTTTCGTCAATGGTGGGTGTAGACGTTAAACTTCTGTGTTCAGGAGAAGAGGATGAGAGAGAGAAAGAGACAGAGAGAGAGAGACAGAGAGAGAGAGAGAGAGAGAGAGAGAGAGAGAGAGAGAGAGAGAGAGAGAGAGAGAGAGAGAGAGAGAGAGAGAGAGAGCTTGGAGAGGGGGAAGGAGGAAGGATGTGGAATTAGGTTAGCTTTTATATTTGTATATTTTGGGGGTAATCAGTCGCTCGCAATCCAAAACCTATCCCAGCGGCCCCTTTCCATTTTCCCCGCGCTTTGTTATTCTTTCGGTTGCCTCCCTTCAATCCCAGTTATGCTAGCATTTCCTTTGTCGGTCTGACTGCTTATCTTGTATGTGTCTGTTGCATTGTCTGTATGTTTGCTTGTCTGTCTGTCTCATCTGTCTTTTTGCTTTTGTCGGCTCCATTATGTGCATTTCTCTCTCTCTTTCCCCCCCCCCACTCTCTCTCTCTCTCTCTCTCTCTCTCTCTCTCTCTCTCTCTCTCTCTCTTCCCCCCCCACTCTCTCTCTCTCTCGTGCGTCTGTCTTTCCGTCCCTCTGTCTGAATAAGTTTGAATTTGACACAGTGAATTTTGTTTTCTAAATCTTAAAACATAATTTACAGTACCACATCATGAGCAACCTAGATCTGTATAATGCATTGCAATTGCATATTTATTAGTAATACAAGTCTCACATTATTTATTTATTTATGTATATTTATTTTTTGCTTATTTATTTACGTACGTACTTATTTATCTAAAGAGCGTTGTCTTAATCTATTAATTCAAATAGAGATAATTTGGTTTGATCCCTTATTCGTACAACGAAAATGCGAAACGGGTAAACTTAATCATACTTATTGACAAAGGTGATGGACGCTAATGCGTCTAATAAGAACTAAGCACGCTGATGATAACAATCATGGCAGCATTTCAAACCGCCATTAAGTGAGTCATATAAAAAGAATTCCACTTGAGGGCACAACACGAGGTGCGGACGTGGATCGACGAGAAGAAGAAGAAGAAGAAGGAGGAGGAGTAGGAGGAGGAGGAGGAGAAGGAGGAAGAAATGCTGTGTTAAAAGGGGCGGATGAAGACGAAGAGTGCCAGGAGAAATTACAGGAAATGTAGAGTTTTGTTGGTGTGAGATGGTGAGTGCGTGCGTGCGTGCGTGCGTGTGGGTGTGTGCGTGTTTGTGTGTGTGCTTGTATACGTGCATGTGCACTTGCGTGGTTCGCGCGTGTGTGCGTGAGTTTAAATTGCGCGTACATGTGCATAAGTGGGGAAAAGGAGCATGTGAAAATCGATGTTTTTGTTTACATTATCAATTGGGGAAAAAGCCTACATCCACACAGGGCTGTCTTTTTTTTTCTTCTTCAAAACTATAAAACCTAATTATAGTTTGATTTAGTTTGGAAGTTAAGGTCTATAACAAAATGGAAGACTCGCGTGTCCATGGAACAACACTCTTCACATCTTAGCCTTTCCTCTTCTTCTTTTTTTTAACTGTCGCCATCCACCCCAACACACACACACACACCCACAACCACACACACCCACGCACACACACACCCACAACCACACACACCCACCCACACACACAGAGCGAGATATTTTTTATGCAGTATTAAACTTGGCTTCTATAACTTTCCTTCTTGCCAACACTGAAATCACAAATAACTGAATGCTATTCATCTTTCAAAACTGCAATTTTGATCCATTACTTAGGGCGATAGCATAAATCATTAAAAGGTAATGATGAAGTGTATTCTCACCCTGTCAAATAGAGACGCCACACACACACCCACACACACACAAACACACACACACCCACACGCCCACACACGCACACACACACACACACAGAGGATAGGTTTGCCTAACGAATCCTCCGGCGACGAATTTATATAATTAATGTCCTCTTAAAAAGTAGGGGATGAAGGTTTTGCTTCGCTGAAAGTAAAGTTTGTTATAAAACGGAAAACTGTTTAATACTTTATGTCAAATATCACTGGGTTGAAGAAATATGATTGGATAGTTTGATAGATTCGTGCTATTTTACTGCAACCAAAACAACGATCAGGTTACTCATTATTTAACAGTACTTACAAAGCGATAACCAAGAGCATCAAACCAAACGGAAACACAAAGGGTGGTGATTACAAAGAAGAATAACACGAAATGTACAAAAAATCTAAATGAATAAATAAATAAATAATAAATTAAAAAATTCTTGTCTTACCCCAGCAACAATTACTGTGGAAATCACCGTGCCGGTGAGAGCATTGCGTATGTAATCGTTGTTTTTTCTTCCTTAGAACTCCACTGTGAAGCTAGTTAGCCACAGTCCCTTCTACGGGAATAATTAATAAGTAAATAAAATCGAAAAACCACAACATAAAATTTAATTAACTAATTAAATTAAATTAACAATGAATTTAAAGAAACAAATTATTAAGTTACAATTAACAAACAAAACAAAAGAAAGGGACACCATATAGAGACTCACCACGGCATTGGATTGAATCTTCTGGTACTGCTGCTTCTCTGAATCTGTGAGGTGCTGGGGCTGGGGATCTGACCCAGGTCTGGGCCCGGGGGGTGAGGCAGGGTTGGCGACGTTTACTCCCAAACATGACATCATCACCAGCAGCATGACGCACGAGCGCCGGAAGTGTGTCACGCCCTTCCGGTGTCCTCCTCGTTGTTGACATGAATGATGTTGTATAGTCTCTGGATGGTGAGTAGTGTTCATGACGTGATTAGACGTGTCACTGTCACCAGTGTAACGTAGGTGGTTTCCTGCTTCTAGCGAAGTTGGGGACACTCTGAAACCAATACTGTCTCTGGAACTATCGAACTCCTCATACTGGCATTTAACTGATAAGTCGTCGTCGTCATTATCATCGTCGTCTTCAGACGATGCTGGGCAGCGACAGCAATAAGATGTGTGATGAAAATGATAGTCGTCTGCACTATCGTCGATGATAACAGGCGTGTCTGCACTATCGTCGATGATAACAGGCGATGTGAACGACAATGCTATATAATCGGTGAAGTGATCATTGCTTGTGTTGTTTTCCAGTTGGTAAATTCCAACGGTCTGACTTTGTTGCTGGAGAAATGCCGCATCTCTTAACTCTTCTGCTCGACCTCTTAGCCTCAAGTCTGTCGGAGGTTTTGAACTCTCGGCAACAACCATTCTGCTTTTGTCCACTGTTAACCTTTATCAGGAACTGGTAATTACTGACTGACCAACTCACATTTCAAAATAGTCGCATTGTTTCTTTGGTAACGCTCAGAACGCTGGTTTTCTGTGGATATTAGAGTGGCAGAAAACATTACACACCTTTCAAACTACTACGTTTAAATCAAACCACAGTTCTCTCACACACTATGGTGTAGGTTAGTATCATAGCCAGCACACATAACCAGATAAAAATAAAAACATTTTAGAATTTCATCTCCCTACATTATGAAGTAGTTTGGCTAACAACTATTAACCTTTCAAGTATATATATATTATTGTTTTTTTCTTCAAAGTCATTAGGCCTGAGGCAGAAAGATGTCACAGAAATAAATATTAGCTCCACCACCACCATCAACCACCCACCCACGACCCCACTCCCTCCAAAAAAAAATCATAAACTGAGTACAGAAATAGTCAACTTATTCAAAGTAGATGCGACGACAACTTCGTGAATAATTGTTTATAACTATATTCTTGTCAAGTAGCTCCTACATTGCCAACCAAGTATAGTTATGTAAGCAAGCTAAGGGTAACAACTTCTTCAGTTCTGGGCCAAGCCCAAGCATAATATTATTAATCTTGTCTTTCATCATATCAACACTAGCGCGAATTGTAACTGCTGTCGGGCATTATTATAATTACTGTACGTGCAACTCAGAAGTGAACAAGGAAAAAAAATCAAAGTACTGTACATGTAATTTTAAGCAAAAGTATTTGTTTTTAAATAGCGCACAAACCAGCCTGCAAGCCTGCGAAGATGATGAAGGAGCTAGTTAAATCAGGAAGGAGACCAAAGGAAAAGTGTTCAACGTATTGTGTATGTTAAAGTGCTTTTTCTCTAAACAGCGTACGCACCAGCTCAAATAACTGCAAAAAGCGCTGACCGGAGTGCAGAGGTTGCCAATTAAGCCATCCTTGACGCAACAACGTGCTTGCAATCTGCGCACTGTTTAAGACCAAAGACCACTCAGCCATGGATCTCAATAGTTGCAGTTAGATAACACGATGTAGACGAGAACGAGCGCGGCCTCTTTAAAAGAAAGTATGCTGCATGCAACAGTTGTTGTTGTTGTTCGTAGTAGTAGTAGTAGTAGTTATAGTAGTAGTAGTAGTAGTAGTAGTAGTAGTAGTAGTAGTAGTATGTATGTATGTATGAATGTATGTATGTATATATGTACATGTATGTACATGTATGTATACATGTATGTTTACACGTATGTATGTATGTATGTATGTGAGCGTGCGTGCGTACGTGCATGGGTGGATGGATGGATGGATGTATTGATGGATTGATATACTGATGGTTGGATGGATGGATAGATGTATTAGAACCGGGGCTGGGTCCACTGACATACAAAGCGCAAAATCACCGGACTTATTTTCAATGTGCGTGCGCGCACAAATTTTCCAGAACCACCACAGCACCTCTGCGGACCCTGATTTATAGGCCTAAGGGCTCTCATGCTCTGCATGGTGTCTGGAACGAGGGACGAGGGGAAAAAAAGGGGTCATCCCTTTGTTCTAGCTTTATGTTCCCCGAGTACTGGTGTTCCTTTCAGCTCTAAGTTTCCCTCCATAGCGACCGCCATTATTCCAGACCATACCAAGGGAAACATAACATCGAGGTGAAGGAAACATACAGCAGGGAGCACATTGGGTTTGTGGGAACACAGGCCGTGAAAACATCGAGCTGAAGGACCGTCGAGCTTGGAAGAACAAATAACAGTATAAACCTATAGCTGGAAAAATACATAGCTGACGAAAACATCAAATCGTTGGGACATAAGAGATAATGCAACATAGAACTGTGTGAAAGTGGGGCGAACATCGACAGCTGTAAAAAAATATATCCGTGAGATATAGATTCTAGAGCACGGAAAGAAGCATTAGAGCTGGAGAAATATAGAAATGGGGGGGGGGGGGGTTGGGGATATAACAGCTGGAGGGATCAAAGGTGTGGCAACGACTAGTCGTGAGAAAATAAAATTGTGGACTGTTGGAATGAATAACTGTGAATGGAATGTAAGAGCCGAATAAATCATAAAGCTGATTGATAACAGAGCTGGTGGATAGGAACGCAGACTTCAGAATACAGTGGACCTATCAGAACATGGACAAGCTCCAGTTGGGGACTGCCAGTCTTACCGGTTTACATTTTACAACTAACCGTCTTCCGGTTTACATTTTACAACTGGCCGTCTTCTGGTTTACATTTTACAACTGGCCGTCTTCCTGTTTACATTTTACAACTGGCCGTCTTCCGGTTTACATTTTACAACTGGCCGTCTTCCGGTTTACATTTTACAACTGGTCGTCTTCCGGTTTACATTCTGAGCAGGCAGAAAGCCAGAGCTTTCGTTTCATGCGCAGTGGTATGCCTACGTTTTCCCATTTCCCCTTCTCTCTCTCTCTCTCTCTCTCTCTCTCTCTCTCTGCAGAATGTATTAAGCCTATATTATTATTAAAGATTATAAGAGAGAGAGAGAGAGAGAGAGAGAGAGAGAGAGAGAGATCCGATAAGTTCTTAGGACATTCCCTCCAACGTACCTTTTTTGTTCTTGATTTGTCTTAACCGTTAAAGCCTGGTTAAAAAATGGTGTTTATATTATACAGTGTAATAGAATGCAGAAGAACACTCTACTACTGCAGACCTCACCTATATGCCTTGTGCAGTAGCCATCCTTCCGACTACCTCTGTACAGTAGCTACTTAGTTGTCAGCTATATGCCTATAGTTTCTGCACTAGTACTAAAGCAGGAAGGGGAAAAAAACAGATCACAACAGGCTAGCACCTATCGGCAATTGCATTAAAACAGCTGTTTAACTGGCTACCGACAGTGTTTGGGCTCCAGGGCTCCGGGAATAAACATTCTCAAGCTTGAAGAATCAGAGAAGGAACGAAACACAGTGGCATTTAGGGTGAGGGGGCAGATGGGTGGTAAAGGTGAATATGAAGAGGGATTTGAGGGTGGAGGTTGCAGGGGGGTCTGGAGTAGGGGTGCAGCAGCTCAGAGAGAGGGAGACAGAGAGAGAGGGGGGTGAGAGAGAGAGAGCGAGCGAGAGATAGAGATCACACACAGAACAACAACGATAAAAACAACACAACAAAACAGGCGTAACAGTTGCATCTTGTTCAAATTCATCGAACATACCCTCAACCCTTGAAACAAAAATAAGTAGAAGGAGACAGAGAGGAGGAAGAAAAAAGAAGGAGGTCAGCGTAGAAGAAGAATGAGGAGGAGGAGGAGGGAGGAGGAATAAGGAGGAGGAAGAAGGAGGAAGACGACGACAAAAAAGGAGAGGAATATGTTATCATCGGTTGTATGAGCGCGCATGTGTATGTGTGTGTAGGTTAGTGTGTGTGTGTTGCGTGCGTGCTTGCGTGACGAAGAAACCTAAGCGTGAGTGCTCTGTGCATTGTCTTGTGTATGTTAGCGCGCGCGTCTGTACGTTTGCGATTACAGTAAAACCTCCGTTTTACGACCTTTAAATTGCCATTAAAACGAGGTCTTAAATTGGAGGGGTCTTAAAAAGGAGGTAGTACATTTTCGAAAAAGACATTTAGAAAATTAATTAAGTAAAATAAATGCATGTACAAAAAGTACACATACCATTAAGTATAGGGAACATCCACCATCTTTCAGAAATATAGATTAAACTCTGTCTCACAACCAATACAGTCAATATCTTCCTGTTCCTCAATATTTACAAAATAAAAAAGCAATGTTGGTATGATAGTTGTTTAAAAGTGTATGTGAGTGCTGAGTGCATGTTTGGAGTTATAACTATTTATAAGATAACCCCATTACTATTGTTGTAATTATTTTTATTCAATCGTTGAATAGTTGTTTTCTTTCTTAAAGAAAATGGTTATTTTTGTTTATTTGCATGATCCGTGCATGTTCTCTTAGTATGTCTTATTGAACACCAGACATGGTGTCGGCAAGATCTGACAGGCCCCTGCTCAGGGCAAATCTGGTCAGCTCCTTATAGTATTTCAAGCTGCTTTAATGCATCGTCTGCTGTTAAAAGTTGTAAACGAAACTGTTTTCTTCAAGCGCACAAATATAGTATTGCTTTGGAATCTGAAGTTTTCAGATGCTAGGTCGTAAAATTTAATTATTTGAAAGTCGCAAGTCGCGTTTTAGAGGTAGTCGTTTAAGAGAGGTCGTTCATATAGTACAAAGCATCGGCGAATTTTTTTCCGGTCGTATGTTGGAGGAAGTCGTTTAAGAGAGGGTCTCAAAGCGGAGGTTTTACTGTATAATACATCGTAGGCCTAAATAGTGTACGTGCAAATGAGAAACGGCTCTTTTCACCGTCATTTGACGAGCAAGACACCAAAGCATCTGCAAAAATGAACGTGCTATAAAATGTCCCTTTTCTCGCTTACGTACTAGCAGCACTTTCAAAACAAAACTTCCCAGCCTCTTTGCTCTAAAACTGTCGAGAAATACAATTAATTTGACGAAAACGGTACCTATTGTTGGTTATATAGCTCACTTACCAGCTCAGACATAGGCTCAGGGTTCTGGCTGACATTCGGACCAAACTCCAGGCAGCCCAAGACAAACCAACCTGTATACATGTACTGGGCTAACCCCACGATGAGATGGCCTGATACATTTTG
The DNA here is from genome assembly GCA_036898135.1 of Oncomelania hupensis. NCBI lineage: Eukaryota > Metazoa > Mollusca > Gastropoda > Littorinimorpha > Pomatiopsidae > Oncomelania > Oncomelania hupensis. The sequence continues at coordinate 23,757,636 of CM072521.1, read as the reverse complement.
TAGTCTTTGAGGGAGCTAGGCTGCGTTTATGGCATCAAAGGCGATTCCGTTATCAAGTTGAAAACACCCTGTTGATAACCCCTCCTTTCCTACCCCTGTTTACAGTCTCTCTCTCTCTGTTTCTGTCTGTCTGTCTGTCTCTGTCTGTCTGTCTCTCTCTGTCTCTCTGTCTCTGTCTGTCTGTCTCTCTCTCTCTCTCTCTCTCTCTCTCTCTCTCTCTCCCTCACCCCACCTCCTCTTACGAAATCACGGAATTTTATACGAAACTCAAACGTTTAATCTCCTGTGGCCGGAGATAGCGTCTAGAGTCGAGATTACGTGACATTTGTTGTGAGAAGTTCATGACAATCTCTCATTACGCACTCTTGGCTGTTTGCCCATTGTCTTTCTCTAGCCTGTCTGTTTTGTATCAACCCATATTCATAGTGCTTCAATAACAGTATTAGATGCAGTCAATCTAAAATTTCACGAATAAAAATTGGATTTCCTGTCCGCCTTCTAATACGATCTCCCTCCCTTTACACCACATGCTTGAGTGATGTATGTGTGTTTAGTGTTTGAGAGTGGGTGAAACATGTGAGCGTGTATGTTGGGAAAGATCGCCGAGTGTTGAGCCTGCATGACGGTGGATTTGTGGAAAAGCGCTTATTATATTGAACACTTTTTCGGCGATTCCACAAGTGTGGAACACTTCTAACAGTACTGAAAACAGTGCAAACTCAAAATACTGCATTAAAGTTTACTAACTAAAACCAAAATGGGGAGGAACCATTATGAATGTCTCTTCAATCCGGTAAAATAATTGTACCACTACCTTCATTAGAACTGGCAATATCCTGCGGCAAAACACTGTATCTTTCAACAGAAGAGAAAAGACGGAATAACGCCTACAGAATAATACCAAGTACAGTATGTAGTCTTCGATAATGACCAAAAACTGAAACTGGTTTGCATTTAAATAGCACAGGAAGTAGACAATGCAAAGCTAGGCATATCTATCCTCAGGAACACAGGCGGCGGAAGCGGGGGGGGGAGGGAGGGGGGTGGTGGGGGCCATGCCCCCTCCCTAGAAAAATGTTGGAGGGGGCAGCCTTATATATTGCCCCCCCCCCCCCCCCCCCTCCAATAATGTGAAATTTTTTTTTTTGCCAGGGCATCAAAGGATTTTTTTTTCTTCTAATGGAATCAACCAATACAAGTGTTTATCATCATAATCATCATCATCACCCTCTGATCAGTGAAAGAAGTTCGTCCCTTCGTCATCATTTCCTGTCGACGCGTCTTAATCGTTAGCCTTAACGTAGATCAAAGTGACCGACAGTTTTCGACATCGTGCACGTCACAGTCGCGTTTTAAAAACTTTCATTTGCTGTCAGTTTTTACAGTCTACCGTTTTCAATATCAGCAATTTCTCGACTACAAGTGAAGAAGTCAGCAAAATGGCAAATGCTTTGACAACTGGTGTTATTGTTCCTCGTCAAGCATCCCGACAGACTCTCCGTGACAACCAACCTGCGGCCACTCCAGAAGAATATTTCAAGATTAGCATTGCCAGAAGGGGTGATGCTGGCAATGTTGTGGGAGTCTGACCTACCAGACAACGCTACCCTTGATGCAGAATACCAACGGTGGGTTTGCAAATGGCGAAGTGCTGCTGAAAATGCGACATCTATCATCCCATCCACAGCATCAGAAGCACTGAAACATTGTGACAGGGATTTTTTTTTTTTTATCCCAACCTGTTCATCATGCTTTAGAACCTTTGCACCCTACCTGTCACTACTGCCGAGTGTGAGCGTTCAGTCAGTTGCGCAACCTGAAAAACTACCTGCGCTCTACAATGAGGCAACAGAGACTCAATGGACTTGCTTTACTGAAAGTGCACAGGGATGTTGATATTGACTTCAAAGAGGCAGTGAACCGTTTTGCCAGAAGATACAATTCACAAATGGTACTAATGCCGAGGAACCTAGTGCAGCAAGACTGAATTAAGTGAAAGCAGGGCGGTGATGTTCATAAACTACAAGGTAAAGCTTTATACCGTTAACGATCAACAAAAAGTAGTGAATAATAATAGTATACAAAACATCTCTGCTGATAAATAAATGTTTGTGTGTGTGTGTTTTTTAAGGGAGGGGCAGAGGATAATTTTTGTACCCCAGAGTTTGTCAGTTCAATTGTTCAAAAAGCTCAAAGTCCCAGACCATCATAGATGGCTTTTTCAAGGTTCAGATTGCACCAGATTGCACCATTTTGCATCCTTGAAAAAACACATTTCCGGGGGAGCATGCCCCCGGACCTCCCCTAGAAAGCTCGGCGCTTTGCGCCTTCGCTGAATCTGTAACCCCCACCCCTACCCCCACCCTCGACTTTTCCCAGGTCTGGCCTGATGTCAGTGAATATAATGTGTGTGCCCCCCCCCCCCCATCCTGAGCAGTTTCCGCCGCCTGTGAGGAAGTACAGTGGTACATATTCTTTAACAGGAAACAGACTGTCTACATTTTTGCACGGAAGCAAATTTAGTGCACTTTCTTCCAGCTAGTTCGAGAGGTAAGGTCTACAACACTCTGCACTGGTGTCCATATAGCTCGCTGCCTGAAAATTTATTTTCGACTGCCGTTTCTTCGTGACGGTGTGATGGTGTTTAGACAACCAATGAACTCTTATATCCATAGAACTAGAATCTCTCCCTCTCTCTCTCTCTCTCTCTCTCTCTCTCTCTCTCTCTCTCTCTCTCTCTTTCTCAGTCTGTCTCTCTCTCTTATAATCTTTAATAATAATAATAATAATAATAATAATAATAATAATAATAATAATAATAATAATAATAATAATAATAATAATAATATAGGCTTATTATTATTTCGCTCCGCTCAATCATATAATCATAGGACTAGAATATATTCATATTATAGGCAAACATTATTATCGTCTCTGATAGATTCTATCCTATCCCATACCATAACTTGAAGGTCGTTGGGACACCACAGATGATCGTTTAACCAGCGTACTCCATCTTTCTATGTCCTCGGCAATCCTCATGGCTTCGCTCAGTGTCAAGCCAGTCCGTTCTCGAATGTTGTCCTCCTTTCTGTCTCCCTCTTCTTCTGCCTCCTTGCAAGGCTTGATGCGTTGGTGAAGTGGCCATACCAACGGAGTTTCCGTTTCTTCATCACTGTGAGTATGTCATCATTATGTCCAATGGCTTGTCTGATGGTCTGTCGGCTCCTAAATATTTGAAGCTATGCACTATGTTGAGGGATTGGCCTTGGACTTTGATGTCCGTGTTGATGCCATTGGTGTTGTTGGTCATCACTTTGGTCTTCTCTGCACTTCCATAGGTTCTGGAGGTGGTGTCAAGCCTCTGTACAAGCTGTTCAAGTTCTTGTTCCTCTCCAGCCAATCCATCAATGTCATCCGCAAAACGGAGGTTAACGATTGCTCTACCCACTATGCTGACTGTGCCTTCGTGATCTGCAATGACATCTGACATTATGTGCTCTAGGAAGATGTTGAAGAGTGTTGGAGAGAGTAGGCATCCTTGACGCACACCGATTGTTGTTCTGAATCAGTTTCCGATGGCGTTGTTGTGGAGGACTGCACTGGTAGCCTTGTCATACAGGCTTTTGATGACTTCAATAATTTTAGGGCTGATGCTCTCATGGTTGCCCACATAGTTGCATGCCAGATTCGGTCAAACGCTTTCTGGAAGTCTATAAACATGTGATAAATATATAGGCTTGTTATTATCTCGCTCCGTAGTACTACTATCATCAATTTGTGAAGACGAGGGATAACCTAGTGTCAGGCACTGTGCAGGCGCTCCACAGGGCACAGTTCTCCCCCCTTTTATTTTTTCTTTGTATGCAGCTGATTTTAGAAGTTCTAGTGACTCCTGTCCTGTCCCATGATAAAGTTTGCAGATGACACTGGACTCTTAACTGACGGAGACGGCTCTGCCTACAGTCGGGAGGTAGATAGGTTTGTTAGTTGGTGTGACAATAATTATTTAGAACTTAATGTAGGCAAGACCTAGGAAATGATTATGGACAATAGCGGAAGGAACATGTGCATGGATGTATAATGATCAAGGGGGAAATTGTAGATAAGGTAGATCTAGATCAGTATAAGTATTTGGGGATCATTACAGACCATAAACTGACATGGAAACCCACCATTGATGCCATTGTGAAGAAGCTACACTCTCGCCTGTGTTTTTATTTTTTTAAATAGAAAACTCAGATCTTTTAATGTTAGACAGGAGATTCTTCAGATTTTATAACCCCACCTGCAATAGTGTTCTATTCTTTGGATCCGTGTGTTGGTGTGGCAGCATCAGCAAGCAGGACAGTGATAGATTACAAAAATTCATCAAGAAAGCAAGTTGGGTGGTTGGAAGGAGACAAAACACTTTGGCATCAACACAGGAACGACGACTGACCGACACGGCGACAGGCTACAGAAGATTTTGACTGACGACACGCACCCACTCAGACCTGAATTTGACCGCAGACGGATAGGCAAAAGCTTAAGATTCAGACAGCCATGCAAAGAACCACACGTTACAGAAACTCATTCATTCCATCTGCAATTCACATATTCAACTCCCAGATGGGGCGTTAAATGGGTGCTGTCGCTCTGACAAGGGGGCCGTTTTCTTTCCTTTTGTGATATATATATATAGATATTTTTACGCTTTGTTGTCAGTCGGTTTTCTTCTTTAGTTACGCTGATGGCGAATGATAGCGTGCCGTGGATATAGTATTAATTTGTTGTTGTATGTTAGTCCCCACTCCCAATTCCCTCCCCCCACACTTCCCTCGGTCATTAAGAATCGACCAGTGAGGCGAGACAATGCGCACGAAGCAGCAAGTTGGCAACTTGGGCGCATTGAGTGGGATCCCGTTTTCAGCCAGAGCCTTGAGCAGCTCTTAAGAGCTTGACAAGCGCTATGTAAGAACCATTCATAATCACATTTGTACGTCTTAAGCTATTTGAAAACATATAATATAGATTTTTCTAGAAACAAAGTGTGGTATTAGTGCTATGTGTGTGAGAGAGAATGCAATCAACAATGAAAATTAACGTCCACAACCACCATTGGTGATTACGGCAGACGAGGATAGATAGCCGTCCCATGGCAGAGAGGGTAAGAATCTAAATCAACACTGAAACACCAGAGCAATCACACTGCAAAGGTTGACAGTGAAAGGATAGCCACTTTTAACTTGCTCCAACACGGGATTCGAGCCTGGGTCATCGAGATGCCAGGTAAGCGCTCTACCACTGAGCTATGGCGGTGGGTATGTGTACTGAATCAACATATTGATTGTGGCTGTTCAACCCAAAAAGAGGATGTGTTCACTTTGTTTTTCTCCTCTTAGTAGCCTACCTGTTGTGTGTCTAAATAAATATATATTATACATATATATTAAACACAATATAACTTCACTATACCCAATGACTAAAATCTAGTAATACACAGTGATCATCCCTGCTACACATAAGAAATGTTAAAAGCACTTAATTAATAAAGGTTTATAAATTGCATTAATTTATTATATTTATATGATAATATGTGCAATATTACCTTACATTGACTTCTCCGTGTAACATAGATTTCTCAGTATACAGAAAAACTCCTCATCTTACAAAGTAAATTATGAACAAAACCTTGCAATACACAAATTATAATAATCCTAACCTCACTATACACGCAAGTACATAATACATAACCCCTCTGTATGCACTAAATAATCATGGGCGACGTGTTCGAATCCTGACTTCAGCAAACTATTTTGTGATTGCTGGATATTACGGGCCAGCGCCTTGAGAAGCTCTCTGAGCTTGTAAGTGCGCTATATAAGAGAAATCTCTTTCTTTCTTTTTTTTATAACCTCACTATACACAAACAATTCAAATTCGCACACAAGTCTGTATTCATGGCAAATTGGGGTTTTGGACTAGACGCACTCATCAAAAAGCGGCTGTTTTTTTAACGGGAAGAGCGCACAATCCATCTAAAAATGTAAGAATTAGATTTTTAAAATGGCTCTTTTTTGCGTCAAAAAGTTGACCCAATTCGTCTTCTAACTCCAGAAAAAAGCCCGTCTCGGATAGAGCACTACCATGTACTTAAAACTGTCCCATGCGCTACAAGAGCACTCCCATGTACTAAATGAGCACTCCCATGTACTTAGACACAAGTGGGGCGCTGGAAAAGTTGGTGCGCTAGCTAAAAGCCCCATTTTGTGAATAAAAAGGCAGGTTTAGCACCCCATATGTCCACGAATATGCACACACCGTGCACACAAACACACAATGAATATAGACATAAAGCATACAGATCACAAACTTCTTCTCTGTAGGAAAGTCAACTTTAAATCGGTTTTCTCACTAAAGATTTATTATATCCTCCTCCTCTTGCATCTCCTTCATCTCTTCTTCCTCCTCTTACCTAGTAATACGTCTGCAACATCTCTATAATTATTATGTTTTCTTCTTTTTTTTTTTGGGGGGGGGGGGGGGGGGGGGAAGTCTATATTTGATACGCAAAACTGAGGCTTGGCAGTGGTAACCTTGAACAACAAGACCGACAAGACTGCTCCTATTCGCAGACCTGCCTTGTGTAAACTCTTTACACACTAAGCTGTTGAAGCTTCGCGCTTTTAGACAGGCAGCTGAGCTAGCTACCCGAATGTTAGTTCTGGAACTACTGGTACATCGACGAGCTAAAGAATTAGACCATGAAGGCATACTCGCCCTTGAAATGTAATTAACCCTGGCACAATATTATAGGATTAGAAATGAAGGAAGATCGAAGAACATTGATGGAAACAAACCTGAGAAATGTATACACAGACGATGCTGGGAAGCAAGAGTGATATCCACATGTAAGCGTCAAAGCGCAGCAGTCGGTAAGACACAGTGCTTGTACACACACACACGCTGAAGCGTTTTGCCAGAAGTGCTACACACATCAACACACAACACGTCGGCGACTACAGTTAAGGCAATCTCTCTCTCTCTCTCTCTCTCTCTCTCTCTCTCTCTCTCTCTCTCTCTCTCTCTCTCTCTCTGTCTGTTTATAAGCTTTTCCTCTATCTTTCTTTCTATTGCACTTCTTGCTTTTTCTGTTCTTCTTTCCTTCACTGTCTCTGTCTCGTTCCGGTCACTTTTCTCTGCCTTGTTTCAAGTCTTTGCCATGCAGGCACACGGCGCAGCCAGCACCCAGTGTTCGATGAATCAACACTGCATGCAGGCCGTCTGTCGTTCGATGGCCCCAACACGCATGGCCGAATGTTGGGCGAATGTTGTAGTCGCGTCGTGGTGGTGGCTATAGCCTATGCTGTTGCTGCTGCTGCTGTTGCTGCTCAGCCTCTCTCTTGCTCCACGGTGCCAGACATCCCCGCTCTCTCTCTCTCTCTCTCTCTCTCTCTCTCTCTCTCTCTCTCTCTCTCTCCGATGTCAAAAAATGGTATCTCTCTCTCACTCACTCACTCACTCTCTCTCTCTCGTTCGCTCGCTCTCTCCATCTCTCCCAAACATTACTCTTCCTCAGAAATCCTCCCCGACCTCCTTCTCTCGGTAGATTCCAGACTGCCACCCTCACCTCCACTTCAAAACTCTTCCTCTCTCTCTCTCTCTCTCTCTCTCTCTCTCTCTCTCTCTCTCTCTCTCTCTCTCTCTCTCTCTCTCTCTCTCTTGGGTGCGAAACCATAGACCAGATACAGAGATACAGATTAATTTTAATAGAATGTCGCCAAAATATCCTCATGCAACACACACATTCAGAGATGATGTAAAAAAATGGAATGCGTCTTTCTCTACATCCTCATTCATCATCCATATAATTTATATTTGAAAGCTTTTCTTTATTAATAATATTGCTCTGTCGGAAACATAAAAAAATTACCTCCGGATGCCGGAATGACAGACGGACGCCGGACGCCCAAAGCCAAAACAGCTCGGGAACTATCCTATCCTATCCTGTCCCATAACCCGAAGGTCGTAGGGGCACCACAGATGATCGCTTAACCAGCATACTCCATCTTTCTCTGTCCTCAGCAGCCCTCATGGCTTCGCTCAGTGTCAAACCAGTCCATTCTCGAATGTTGTCCTCCCACCTCTTTTTCGGTCTCCCCCTTCTTCTACCTCCTTGCACTGTGCCTTGCAGAATGGTCTTTGCAAGGCCTGATGATCTGGTGACGTGGCCATACCATCGGAGTTTCCGTTTCTTCACCACTGTGAGCAGGTCATCGTGTTGTCCAATGGCTTGTGTGATGGTCTGTCGGACTTCAACGTTGGTGATGTGTTGGGTATAGGAAATGCACAGAAGTCTTCTGTAGCACCTCATCTCCATGCTTTGTATTCTTCGTTGGAGATCTGCTGTGAGGGTCCATGCTTCGCAAGCATATAGGAAGATGGAGATGACCAGAGATCGCAGCAGTCTTACTTTGGAATGTAGACTGATGGTTCTGTCTTTCCAAATGGGCTTCAACCTAAGCTCGGGAACTAATAATTATAAATCTTCCTTGTGTTGTAATGATAAAAACGGAACTCTTCCGTCCTGACACTTAAATATCAAACATTTACTCCAACCCTCTCGAGCTCAATTCCAGAAACTTGAAAAAAAAAATCCCTCTCCTTTCCCAGAAATTAAAACATAAAAAACACTAAATATTTTCAGTTGAAATATCAAATTTTGTAAAATTGTTTCTCTCCTTTCTCTAAATTTGTCAACATTATCTCGAGCCCTTGTTGGATTTTAAAACAAAGAAAATGTTTTCATTCTATTCCAAAACCATACCAAATTTGTTTAATATACCCAACAGATGCAAACATTCCTCTCACCTTCACTCCACTCCACCTCATTATGCACTCACCCCAAACACCACTGTACACCTTCACACCTCCACCCAACACCTCCTTCTTCTTGCTCTTCACGGAAGATGCAATATATTCCTCCTCTCACCACTATCTCCTGCATCTCCTTCCCCTCTCCACCTCCGACTCCCTCCTCTCTGTCTCTCTCTCTGTCTCTCTCTGTCTCTGTCTCTGTCTCTCTCTCTCTCTCTCTCTCTCTCTCTCTCTCTCTCTCTCTCTCTCTCTCTCTCTCTCTCTCTCTCTCTCTCTCTCTCCAAATATGTCTGAGGTAAGGTCATCCAGATTTCGAGCACTTCGGTAGTCAATGCCTGGACTGTTCACATGCTTTCTTCTTTTTAGAAAATCTTCGCGAAGAAAGAATGAAATAAAAATTATTTCGTGGGACCTAAAGAAATAAAGAAAGAAAGAGATTTCTCTTACATAGCGCACTTACAAGCTCAGAGAGCTTCTCAAGGCGCTGGCCCGTAATATCCAGCAATCACAATAGTTTGCTGAAGTCAGAATTCGAACCCACGTCGCCCAAGACGCACTCACGTCGTGCGCTCTGACCACTGAGCTATCCCTGCCGCCTAAACTGTGTTTATGTACTACTAAAATACAACAACAACAACAACAACAACAACAACAACAACAACAACAACAACAACAACAACAACAACAACAAACGTAATGGAATTGGCATGAAAACAAATGTCAACTGGGATCTTTACAAAAAAAGGAAATCTTCCTCAGCCAAACAAGGCCAGATTCCGTATACCTCGTTTTTCAACTTCATGCGCCTGTACTGTGACGATCCCCTCAGTTACCTCTCCTTCTCTTCCTGTCAATCAAACACTGTTCCCGCCATTGATACGCCCTCGTCTTTTTGTAGTAGTCATCTTGTTGGTGGCTTTCTTGCCACGTGACGCGGGTCAAAGTTCTTTGTACATTTTCAATACGAGCAGATGCGGGGCCCGACGCCGCAGTTCAGAAGTACCGATGAATATTTTTTGGTTATATTATTTTGTGTAATAGGAACTGCAATGTGATACTTATTTTAACTTTTTTTTTTCTTTTACGGACTGAAGCGCAGTTTATTATATAATAAATGGCGCAATACACTATACACAACACGTGTTCAATAATCATGAAAGAAAGAAAAGAAAGAAAGAAATTACTGTTATTTAGCGCACTTATAAGCTCAGAGAGCTTCTCAAAGCGGTTGGCCACTACTATCCAGCAATCACAAAATAGTTTTCTGAACATCGACAGTAGATCCGTTGGTCTTGTTTAAATTTAATTTAAAAAAAAGCTTGCCACCCGTTTATTCCAATAATAATAAACTCAGAATTATTTTGGAAGTCTTTTCTTTCCCACATTTTTGCCTGACTGCCAGTGCTCAAGATAGGACAACTCTATATCCAATGATACTCAATGCTGCTCAGTGCTCACGAATGCTTTGTACTGCCGCACAGTTGGCTGAGCCTCTGAGACTGAGTCACTCATTTAGGAAGCCCATTCACAAACCCTTACTATTCCGTCTCATACACAGTGTCTGAGACTGATGAGAAATATGCCGTACATTGTGCTAAGTAGGGCGTCTGCCTTAACAGGCTCTGACACTCTCTGTGCGCTGGTCTTCGATATAGGACTACAGGCGCAGGAAACCACTTTCTTTCTACAATAGAACTTTGGAACTTGGTCCTTTTATTTAACAAAACCATTACAAGATGAATAATTAAACATAGATCAAGGGAGATTTTTTACTCAAAAGAAGGGGTGAGGGGGTGAGTGGGAAGGAATTACAGACACATAAAAAAAACAAAAAAAAAAAAAACAATGAAAGTCTCACAAGAACAAGACAAATTAATGGAGAGCAAGTCGCATATCTTGCACTAAAACATGCGTTCTTTCTCTTCGCCACCCCAATCCCCCTCACCCGCACTCCTCCATCCCTCTACTTTTCTCTGTCCCATCTCACATGTCCCTTCACCCGCTCTCTCTCTCTCTCTCTCTCTCTCTCCCTCTCCCTCTCTCTCTCTCTCTCTCTCTCTCTCTCTCTCTCTCTGCTACATGTTGTCAGGCAGCACCAAGTATTATAGTGGGATGGGATGGACTGACGCAATTAATTCTGGCCATTAGTCTGCGTGACTTTACTGTTCAAGCCCAAGTCATCGGCGTTTCACACCAAGTACCACACAGGCGGCCATTCCAGGTAAAAATACCAACAACAGTCTCTGACTTTTAGTCATGGTCACTAAGGTCAATAACGGTGCTATCCATATGGCGGAAAAAGGTTGTGAAGTGCGGCGCCCTTGGCATAGTACGTAGGCTATGATTGTATTTGACTGTGTGTTGGTTTCAATAGATCCCTTAATTGTGAGTTACATTCAGTCCTGGTCAGGTATAGACTCGGAGAGTGGAAATAGTCATCATCATCAGCAGCAGCAGCAGCGCCAGTCATCATCATCATCAGCAGCAGCAGCGCCATCATCATCATCATCATCATCATCATCATCATCATCATCATCATCATCATCATCATCATCATCATCATCATCATCAATCATCATCATCATCATCGTCGTCATCGGTGCGGGTCAAACGAATCATTATTTTCACGCTGCAACGGGTCGGAGACAACTGTGACCAAAATATTATAATGCTGCTACACCACGACAGCTGGGACAGTTGTCCTCCTCCCTCCCCATTCTCCCCCACTACTCCTCCTCTCACACCCACGGACACAGACACATGTACACACACTGATACACCCAACCTTCCCCACCGCTCCTCCGGTCAAATATGTTGTCTTTAATATGAATACAACAATGGTTGATCGTCGACGGAAGAGGCTGGGCATTTCAACTTCCTTATGTTTATCTGTCAGTATGTAGACTATTGTATGTCAGCTTATGTATGGTCTGTATTGATGTATGTACATGTATGTATTGTTGTAATCATGTTTGTGACTTGACTTTTTCCAAGTCAGCTTGTCCATCCATGGAGGTATAATACGCTCTCTCTCTCTCTCTCTCTCTCTCTCTCTCTCTCTCTCTCTCTCTCTCTCCCCTCACGCACACACACACACACACACACACACACACACACACACACACACACACACACATCCGGAGTGAACGCTTTGTGAAGCTGAGATCTCAGACCACGACATTCATAATGAATTATGAACGTAGGCCTACTAAAGTATGGCGTACGAACAGGGTCAAACGCGCGATGAAAAGTAGCGATGCTTTGCATCGATACTTTTTGAAAAGTATCGCTACTTTGCATCGCTCCGTTACGAAAGGATCGATCCTTTTCATCGCGCATTTCCGAGTTCTTCCGAATACACAGTATGCAAATTTTCCAAAAGTTTGATCGGAACTAAAGCGGAACACAAAACAGGCAATCGCGCCAATCTGCTTGCTTTCCTTTCGTTTTGCGTTACTTGAGGCGGGAAGATGGATGCGAATGAAATTATCGACGATCGAATGAGAGAACTTGAAGAGAGACCTGTTATATTTATTAATGAATTTGCTCTGCAAAGGACAATTGGAACTGCGGAATGTTACATAATACATGTATATTATTTCATTAGCTTGACCGATTTCAGTTTTGCAGAAACAGCGTGTTTCGCCTCGGTAAACTTCGGAACTGCGCGATGAAACTGCTAGAGCTAAAGTATCGATGCAAAGTATCGCTACTTTTTAAAAAGTAGCGATGCTTTGCATCGATACTTTTTAGAAAGCATCGATACTTTCGCAATTTGCGTTCCATTTGAGAAAATGTGCGATCCTTTTGAGAAAAGTAGCGATACTTTCCTAAACGGATGGATCCTTATGAGAATAGTATCGATGCAAAGCATCGCTACTTTTCATCGCGCGTTTGACGCTGTTCGTACGCCATACTAAAGGGCTTAGTTTCATAGGGAAGCCTTCTATTGGCGCAAAAGTGATTCATGCCAACGTGGCAGATTGGGTGTCTGGAGTTGTCTTTTCAAATCATAACGGGGCTGTATCCCCTGATTTCTCTGAATCATCCGCAGTAGTGGCCGATCCAGATGGGTTAGGGTTTTCAAAGTTTCAAACACGAGTATCTTCACTCCGTCTGCGACACGCCCTTCACTCTCTGTCACTCTCTGTCTCTGTCTCTGTCTCTCTCTGTCTCTCTCTCTCTCTCTCTCTCTCTCTCTCTCTCTCTCTCTCTCTCTCTCTCTCTCTCTCTCTCTCTCGTATTCTCTTTCATTTTCGCTTCGCTTCCTTACTCTCCCCTCTCTTCCTTCTCCCCTCCTTCCTCTATTTCTTTCTTTCTTTCTTTCTTTCTTTCTTTCTTTCTTTCTTTCTTTCTTTCTTTCTTTCTTCCTCTCTCTCTCTTCTCTCTCTCTCTCTCTCTCTCTCTCTCTCTCTCTCTCTCTCTCTCTCTCTCTCTCTCTTTTATTTTTTAATTTAATCGTTCTTATATAACGCTCTTCCAGCTCAAGAGCTGCTCAAGGCGCTGGCCGATACAGGATCTAACTCAAGCAGCCCGAGACGCCCACCCGCAGCCTTTGGGCGCATGGTTTGACGCCCGGACAACTGAGCACAATCCTGGGCAGCCAGGGATGGGGGAGAAGGACCTAGGTGCATGCTGGGTTTGTTCTTGTCAAAGGCTATTGCAAACTCTAGAGAAAGTTGAAGAATCGTGTTCGCAAGTCCCAGGAGACTCGTTAAGCCCTCACGGGCGGTCGGGTTTTGTTAAAAGCTGATGATAAGGACCATTTAAACCGCACATGTTAATGCTAGAGCTCTTTGAAGTTGTATGCTGTGGCCTAACAGATCAACAACAAATCGACCGACCCTAAACTTTTTTGAAGGATCGTTTAGAAAAAAAAATTGAAAAAGGACAAAAAAATTGCACCCAAGGTGGAAAAAGATTTTTAAAAAACACGAAAAAACAAACAATAAGCCGACCTACCGACCCCTTTTTTTGTCCCTATGTTACAGTTAGTAAACAGACATATTTGTTGCTGACCTAATAAAGATTTGTTGAATTGAATTATTTATTTAATTTCTAAGTGATGTTCACTGTTCACACCAGCCAGAATCTTGAACAAACACTATAATAACAATACAAATACTCCCTCAGCGCTAAACGTGGAAAACCCAAGCCTAATGTTTTGTCAACCAGCCACCTAACATCGACACTTAACAACAAAAACAAGCACCAAGGGTCAACAGGTCTGCAGACAGGAAAATGGGATCGGTTCTACCGACGCAAAAAGCCAGCCGTACGCATTTTGACAGCTGTCGCCATCCATAGTCCTTAAAGGTCAACATCATTGAAACATAAAACTGAGCACAAAATATCTACATAATAAAAGAAGTCACATGCCAAACAACTTTTTTCCGAAAAATACTGCCTTTTTAAAATATTTAATAAAATCTACTTCGAATAAACTTTTGCACCTTCGAAAAGCCCGCTCACGTGACCACATGGCTCGTGACGTCAACTCCTGTAGACAATAATGGAGTCCGTTAGTGCCCCCTCTCTATCAAAACGCAGGAAAACGAAGAGCAGTGGCCTATATTGTGCCGTTGCGGGTTGTACAAACAAACAAGCGGATGGGTTAACATTGCATACGTTTCCAAAAAACGAAGAAGTGCGAAATAAGTGGGTGAGATTCGTGCAGGAAAAGCGTGTAAACTTCGGTCCGAAGTAAGCAATTTGCGCAAAACACTTCGCTGAAGACTGCTTCCCCCCAAGTGCCACTTTAATTAATGCGGAGCTTTGGGATGAAAACAATACAGACATTAAAGCCTGGTACTGTTCCAACGATCCAAAGGCCGTGTGCCATTGCAACAAGCGCCTCAACAACAGCAACAGTGATTCAAGTTACTAGTACTAGTAGTAGGCCTACTAGTACTGCTTCAACTTCAACTGTGAACTACAGTCACAGTGGCTACTACACATCCATCGTCTGCTATCAGTTTGCCGCGTGTCAGGAAAGTCAGAGGAGCTTTTATTTATTTATTTATTTATTTATTTATTTATTTATTTATTTAATCGTTCTTATATAGCGCTTTTCCAGCTCAAGAGCTGCTCAAGGCGCTGGCCGATACAGGATCTAACTCAAGCCGCCCGAGACACCCACCCGCAGCTTTTCAGAAAAGGGAACGCAAGAGGGTATGTATTCACTGGTCTAGCTCGTATAATTATTTGTTTATTATTACAATTAGTACTCGGGGGTCGAATTCGTTTCTAACAGAAGAGAGCACTGCTGTAACACGACAGATCGAGTGAAGAAACACTGCTTGTCTCGCTTGTAACTTCTTCGCAATCGGCCATTGTATTCAGCTGCTGACGTCACTGCGAGGGGAGATCAGCGATAGCTGCGTTTTAGATTATTACTTCCCTTACTCTTAATTACAGGTAGGAAATCCCACTTTCAGTGATCGATATCTATTAAACGGTAGAGCTTTGCTTACCGAATTTTTTGCATCTGGTATTATTTAGTAAAGTTCTTTCAGCAGAAACTTTTTGACCGAGCACTGTGGTTGACCTTTAAGTTGAACCAAAGAGCTTAATGATAGAAAGAGGCGGAACTTGGTACAGAACCGCGAGACGAAAGGTACGAGTTATGCGCCCTTGTCAGCATGCTGAAAATGGCTCGTGGCAGAAAGTCAAAAGGCGACCGAGTGAAACAAGGCGGTGACTTTTGCACAGCCATCAATTGCCGTAATGCCAGATACAAGAAAAGTTGTGTTGGCAAGTCCTTTTTCAAATTTCCAAGATACAAAGAAAGGTAAATTGCAATTGAAAAACTTCATTTTTTGTGTTTATGTAGACCTAAACTAAGACCGCTGCAGTGCTGTTAGTGTTAAAACAATCGGAGAGCGGCTTGAATGATTCATGTTATACCTATGTGCTAAATCCAAAACAGTTTGCTTGCTGACAGTTTACGTTCAACAGGTCGCTCACTGTTTACGTTATTGCTAGGTTGTTTGACTATATTTGTGCTTATATTTCAAAAGTAGATGCCAGATTGGCAGTTTGGCTTCATCAAACTGCTTATGTTAACAAGTTAAATTAGACTAAGTCTGTTTTCTCCTCGTGGTCAAATACTGTGCAAGATAACCCCTTACCTAGACACAAAAATGGTCCTTGATCTGTTGTAATCCCTTTTCGTTTGAGTGTAAACGGGAAAAAAACCATGTAATGTAGAAACTCAGTCCTTGTTCTGATCTGTGAATTTCTGCGCATTAGATCTATATTGCGTGGAATGTTGTAGTCTAGGTTCAGATTGTTCTGTCTGATTAATTAATTATTTTCCATGAAGTGACTGATGTTATGAAGCCAGTGATGTGGGAGGTGAGAGGGTTGTGGGATAGGGGGACACCTGATATAAATTAAATTCACACTATTAGTGAAACATTTTGTTATTGTGCTTTATTGTGATTAATTGATTGAATGACAGAGCTCTCTCTTCCCCCAACCCTCTCTCTCTCTCTCTCTCTCTCTCTCTCTCTCTCTCTCACGATTACGTATTTACACAGTTTCGGATAAATGAAACAGTCTGTCATGCATATTTTAATTTTAAAATATTTGTCGTTGATTAAAAAATAATAAATTTCAGGGCAGAAAACGAACCTATGACATACACACATAAGCAGCATAAAAGCACCTAATAAATATCAATAAGTAAACATAAACAAACAAAAAAAAAAGACAGCAGTAGCGGAATGTTAATAATAATGATGGTTAAAAGTTTGGTTTTTGCAAACGTTGCCATAAAAATGTTCTTTTGCAGCAATGGCATAGGCTCAATAAGTTACCACGCACAGATCATTCATATAGCAGATGATGAAATATAGCCAGCCCGAGCAAAGGGAAATAATCCGTGAGAGCGTCTCGCATTTTTGTATATGACATAATGGAAGTTCCACCTCTTTCCGTAATAAGCTCTTTGGTTGAACGTTGCGATACACGCCAACGTTATAACTTAATGCTAAACACTTACTATACCCACTTTGCACACGCCTTCTGCCCGCCTTAATTTGAAAGGATTTGTTTGTACCGCTCTCTTGTAGGAAGAGAAGATGCTTTCCGTTCTCACCGTTTTACGCTTCCCTAGCTCTGAAGGAACAAACATATTCTCCTGAAGGAACATACAATTGACCATGACACAAGACATTGGATAACACGATGACATGCTCACAGTGATGAAGAAACGGAAACTCCGATGGTATGACCACGTCACCAGAGCATCAGGCCTTGCAAAGATCATCCTGCAAGGTACGGTGCAAAAGGCAGAAGAAGAAGGAGACAGAAAAAGGTGGAAGGACAACATTCGAGAATGGACTGGCTTGACACTGAGCGAAGCCATGAGGATTGCATGCTGAGGACAGAGAAAGATGGAGTACGCTGGTTAGGGGTGTCGGATAGTGCAGTGGTTGGAGCACTCGCTACTGTGTCGAAAGTGAAGCACCGTCCGGTGCGGTTAGCACTTGGATGGGTGACCGCTAAGGTGTGAAGAGACAAACAACAACGCCCCCAGTTGACTCAACTGTGATTGAGTACCTACTCTCTTGAGGGTGGGGAAGGTAAAGCAGCGAGGGAGAGAGTTGGGCATCACCCTCATTACGCTGGCCCAAGATAAGTGTGATCTCCAACATCACGCTCCCCTACGGCCACAAGGCTATGGGACTACCTTTACCTTTTTTTTTTTACGCTGGTTAAACGATCATCTGTGGTGCCAAAACGACCTTCGAGTTACGGGATAGGATAGGATAGGAACATACAATTACATGTTGAGTTGATTTTGCTGGCCGTTATTAACTCCTTCGTCCAATATTGACTGATAATGAAGGAAGATAGTGTCGTGAAGGACGGAGGGTCAAATGCATGTGGAAAGTTGAAACCCTTCATTTTCTCAATTCACACAACCTCTCACAATTCTATACTCTTTTTTTTTTAAACATCAGAAAAGCGCGTAATATATTTCTTTGTGAACGCTATTCCAACCTATCGCTAAATGGTCGAAATGCCGACCTGAGACTCCATTTTCAGACATGTATAATTATAACGACAATCGCATGCAGCCGGGCAAGAGCATGTGTCAAAACCTTAAAACCCTTTCCACAGAAAACATATTGAAAACTGTCAAAGGCTATTGCAAACTCTGCTAGAGAAAGTTGAAGAATCGTGTTCGCAAGTCCCAGGAGACTCGTTAAGCCCTCACGGGCGGTCGGGTTTTGTTAAAAGCTGATGATAAGGACCATTTAAACCGCACATGTTAATGCTAGAGCTCTTTGAAGTTGTATGCTGTGGCCTAACAGATCAACAACAACTCGGATAGAGGCCAAAACTAATGCTGGTATAGGTGGTTGTGCTTGATGACGTCGATGATGATGATGATCGAGCTAGTGATAATGATAATGATAATGAGGAGGAGGAGGAGGAAGAGAAAGTGATCGTGATCAAGATCAGGGGGTATAACCGAAATTTAATGAGCTAGAAATGAGAATTATGCCTTCTGATGGAGACGATATGAAAACTAATTACTACTACTACTACTACGACGACGACGACGAATGACGATGAAACACAATCTCTCTCTCTCACAAACAAACACACAGACACACACACACACAACACGATAACATGCTCCTAGTGGTAAAGAAACGGAAACTCCGATTGTATGGTTACGTTACCAGAGCATCAGGCCTTGCTAAGACCATCCTGCAATGCACGATGCAAGGAGGCAGAAGAAGATGGACGCAGAAAAAGAGGTGGGAGGACAACATTCGAGAATGGACTGGCTTGACAATGAGCGAAGCCATTAGGGTTGCTGAGGACACAGAAAGAAAGATGGAGTACGCTGGTTAAACGATCATCTGTGATGCCCCAACGACTTCCGAGTTACGGGATAGGATAGTACAGGATTTAAAAAAAAAATCCCACAAACGCTTAATCAATACGGTTGGCTGTCTATGGCAGTGCGGTGACAACTGTTTGGCTCTATGTGTTGGGGTTTGTGTCTAGAAGTTCCGTTCAAGGTTTCTGACGGGCTGTGTGGATCTGGGTTACCAAGTATTTCTGGTGTTACGACGCTTACAGACTGGGCTAAAAAGATTCAGTAGTTCATTTGAATGCGCTACAATTACTGAATGAGATCCAATTTTAAAAGAATTTAAAAAAAAAACAAATCTGTTTTTACCTTGTTAAGGAATTTTGACAGGCACAAGACCATCAGTTATGTCCCTCGGCCTTTGTTTTACGTACCACACGATGGCGCTCGTTACAGTAGTGTCCAACGTTTCCAGGGTTAACTCATGTACAAACGTCATTCAATATGTATCAATGTCTATAGAATAAGTGTATATGTCCGTTCGTCTCTTGGTAAATCTAGAAGCCCATCCATTCATCCATAAATTTTCATAAACTGTCTGCCTGTTGATTCATCTATCCATCTATGCAGCAATCACACATATCAACATTTGCCTGTGTGTTTCCATCCATCCATTCAACCAAAGAATCTGTGATATATGCCGGTGTAGTCTGTTTGTTTATTTACACACACCCCAACCCTTCTACTCATTCATTAATTTTCAATATCTGCCTGTCTGTCTGTCCACCACACATTCACTGATCAATCAATATATCTATCCATCAATATATCTATCCATCAATATATCAACCTACCTCTACCGTCTAGATTATAGCCCGGTTTGCTCCCTCCTTTCAAAAGTGGCATTGGATGCAGTCAATAAAAATTATCATACTCAAATTAGAATTACATTTCGTCTCTTAGTAAGCGACCTCCCTGCCTTTACATTACATGTTTGAGGGATATAGATATGTATGTTTGTTGTGATCTTAGAGCGTGTGTGTACCAAGTAAGTCTGTATGTTGGTACAGATCACCGCGCTTTGAGTGTGATTGGTGATTGGGGGATAAACCCGCGTTTATAGCATCCAGTACTATTGATTGATTGACTAATAGATATATAATGCATTTATTTAGTTATAATTTACTAAACTATTGGAAATTGCTAACACTGCATCGAGTTGTCTGATTCCCCGGTCTAAAGGAAATTGAAAAAGAAGGTTCTCGATCTCTGGTTGGAGGGCGCGAACTTTCAGTCCTTATTAATTAGCGCACGCTTGGCAGCTGCTGGACAATCGAATGACCTCAAACTGACCTTTCCCCGGTCTCTTGGTTGCCAGGCAACCTGGAAATGGTTTTCTGCTATTGGTCAGTAATCCCCAAGGGAGAAAGACCACTTTGCGTCAAGCGGTATGCATTGATTATGTACAGACGGCGTTCGCGGAGAGAGAGAGAGAGAGAGAGAGAGAGAGAGAGAGAGAGAGAGAGAGAGAGAGAGAGACAGAGATTCATTGATTATGAACATTATGAACAGCAGTCGGAGGTGATGATGGAAAGTGGGATTCTTGGGTTATTGATTGATTGATTAAATGAAAGAAGAAGAAGAAGATCCGCATAAAAGATCTGCCGAAACAACCCTAGTGGGAAAATTGAATGCCCTCCACCGGCCAGTCACTTTACAATAAAGACATCCCACGCAGGGGACGGCTGAGGCTTTACCCCAACTACGCGAACCCCCGGTTACAAAAACAAAATAGAATACAACCATCATTATAAATCATCAACAAAACACATACATATAAAATGCCTATAGTGCGAAATAATACAATCATAGGAAGCCCTAGTGACCACCCGGCAGAAAGCGTCCAACACTCCCAAGCTGATCCAACAGACCCCATACACAAACAAGGAGTCTTGTCCAGGAAGAGTTTTCAAGAAAAAAGGTAGGTCATTGATCTAGCGAAGAAGAAGAAAGTATAGCAGAGTGATAGGACAGATCAGGAATGGGAAAGAGCAAATGATGAAGACAGCGACAGTGGGAATTTAAAGCACTAAATTTCCAGAAAGTGGGGATACTATTTATACTGAAACCCCCGGCACTCCAACGGGGGGAACTGTTGCCGCAGTGAATTAGTCATGCCTACAAAGGCAAGACAGGTTTTCAACTGGGGCTTTCACTGTTCCCTTTATAGGTTAGAACAATCTACAGTGACAAGATTGCTCATGACCCCAAGGGGATTCTTGGGTTATGATTTTGGACAATTGGGATGGTGATAATGATGGTGGTTGTGATGTTAATAAAACGATGATGAATGACAAGAGAGAGAGAGAGAGAGAGAGAGAGGGGGAGAGAGAGAGAGAGAGGGGGAGAGAGAGAGAGAGAGAGAGAGAGAGAGAAGTAAGGGGAACAACCGCTGCTGTGTAAAATCGAGATTGTCGCATGAGCAGTTGTCTCCACTTTTTCCACGGCCTACTCTTTCTCTCTCCCTTTCCGTGACTAGCCTGCCTCTCTCTCTCTCTCTCTCTCTCTCTCTCTCTCTCTCTCTCTCTCTCTCTCTCTCTCTCTCTCTCTCTCTCTCTCTCTGTTGTGTAATAAGAACACAATGGCACACACGAGCATGTTTCTGAGTGCAATAATGAATAGCTAGGCCATATGACACAAGCTGAGAAACGTGTTTGGGCCGAAAACAATCCATATTTGTTAGTGTGACAACTATATCAGTATAATTTAGATTTTGATTGGGTATGGCCAGTAATTAGTTAATGTCTAAATAAACAATCGCGTCAAAACCGAAAGTAACATCAAAGAGTCAAATATGGCCGCCGCACAAGTTGCTAAATCGGTTGTAGTAGCTATTCTCAATAGCTCTCCGAAGAAGGTCCTACCAGCTTTCTAAGCCTGAAGAAATTTCATGTGGATTTTTCTAAAATTCATAGTAGCGGGCTCGTAGTAAAGTGTTCGAAAAATTAATCCGAGTTTCTGAAAGGATAAACATTATGTAATTTACTTTTATGCCTATGATGTAACTGCTGACCGTGTAGAATCAGGACTAACCACAGCCACGAAATGGGTTGAAGTGCTTATGCGTGATTGCTCTTGTTGAGTAAAGTCACGCGAAAATCTCGCTGGATCACGGTCTTATTCTTTACGGTGATGTTTCTGGTATACTGATAGCAGGTGCTACTTGCTTTAAGGGCGTTGTTGTTACCATGTGATGATTATGCCCACCAGTGAATTCCTAAGCAAATTCACCTGTAAAACGCAAAGCTGAATGAGACTGACCCACTAACAATTAACATTAGAAGACGATTTTATAATTAAAAAATAAATACACAGAAAAACAACTGTATATACACCACACGCACTTATTTTATAGAAACAAGCAAATACACACACGTATTTTCATTTTCAGAGATTTTGAGAGGGCATCTCATTACATGACGTCACAAGAATTTAACTTCCATTTAATGGCATTTACATTCAGAAATTATTATGACACGGACATACAAATCACAGAGATCTTGTAAATGCAAATATAGGTGTTGCTGCTGCTGCTGCTGATGATGATGATGATGATGATGATTATGATGGTAGCAGTAATAGTGGTGGAAATTATAAGTTTTATAATTATTTAAAAGACAATGGTATTTCAAAACAATAAAGATATTGTTCACAACGATCATCATTATATAATAAATAGCGGTTATCATTATGTAATGCATCCAATATCAGACATAACAAAACAGAACAGAAAGGAACAAACAACACAGCACAGCACAGCACAGCACAAAACGCTTTACTGTCTGATGGCAGTGTCAAAGTCTTTCAGCAATGTGTGCATAGTAAAAAAAAAACAACACACAAACAAACCAAATGCACGTACAACGTCCAGTACCGCGAAGAAAGGATAATTCAAGTCCGCTTGATTTCAAATAGCGCTTATTCCAAGCTCTCTGTTGTCCTTTGCCTTTGCCAGTTGAAAGAGACCGGCTATAGACACAACTCTAATAATGTTATGTTCAAGTCGATCGAATGTCCCAGCCGCTCGAAATGTATTTTATCTTAACTATACTAAGTCTTACAAAGGTAAAGTACCTTGTTTGCCTTCGTGGCTTGCCCAAATGATAAGGACATGCAGTCTGCATCTTGAAAGGTGTGCCTCTCATCATTTGCTGATGTCGAACATGGATGGGTTTGACAGATGCCCCTCATGTTGCGATGCATCTCTGGAACAAAGCGAGAACAATAAAATGACTGTTAGTAAAAATAGTAGAGGAGAGTAGTTGTTTTTATAATAATTATAGTGCACTTCGCAGCTCAAAGAGCAGCTCAAAGCAGAAGCTCAAATCAGTACCAAATAAAGTCATAATGCCCTGCTCACACAATGAAAATAAAATGTAATCATTACCCATGAAGGCAAACATTCGGACTGCTTTCTAAGCAAATTCCATTGTAATTTATGGAGACAATCAATATATCTGGGTGTATCTACCTTTAGAAACATCTACACCTTATTGTTTGGCAGTGAACATCTTTCCCCACAAAGAAACGCCAAAATCTTTTCAAAAGTTCACACATTCGTGATGATCATCATGATTTTCGTTTTGAAGATAGCCCAATAATTCAAGATTACTTCTGATTTGTCGCCCTGATACCCGTTAAGGCAATCCCCGTTTTTTCCCTCTCCCTAGAAGTTACACTCAAGGAGGTTAGATCTAACCCCCTTGGTTACACCCCATCCCTTCGCACCACAAGTTTATTACTATAGCAGTCAGATTGAAATTGACCACACAAGTGTCTCTTTGAAACTAAATAAACGAGTTCCTCACTATTTCATTACCTGTTCACGTGCAAACGCGCAGTCTCGAACAATTTTAATTGAGTGTGTTGTATTTAGTTTACTTTCTTTTTTTACTTGCACGAGATTCTGTTTTTTCTTTTTCTTTTCCCTTTCTCCAAACTGATTTTTTTGGTCATTGCTTTACATTGCTTCAGGTATTTACCTTTCTAATCGACAGCTACTATATTGTGTAAAGTTTACTGTTGGGTGCATGTATCTGTTTCTCGTTAGTTAGTTCATTCATTTATTTCCTTATTACTTATATTTTTTCTCCTCGATTTTATTGTATTTATTGTCTCTTATACTATAATTGTATATTTGTTTTCTTATTTTTTTTAATTGTTGAGAAGATTAATATACTTCTGTTTTTCTCACTTTGTACTCGTTCCTTTTCGCCAGAGACTTTTCATTGTTATAATTTATCAAAGGGTAGCACTTAGGTAGCTCTTTGCTTTTGTGTGCCCTTTATGTCCTCAATGTTTTGTTTGCTTGTCTCGTGAATAATGAAATTCTGTATAACCCAATATAATATCTTGAATCTTGAAAGTGCCGCAGCCATAGAAGCACTGCCCCGCCAAACAGGACGGAAGAGAATCTATAGGACCTAGTGCATGCTGGGTGTGTTAGTGAATGTGGAATTCACCCAGCTACAAAATGAGCGTCAGAATCGTTATTAAAATCCGTGCGATGGATACATGCGTGCATAAACTAGACATCGCTTTAACATTAAACTCTGAAGGGAGTACCTCTACATTAACTTTGCGTCAGGTAATACTGAGATCGGGTTGCTTCATCAATCTCTCTCTCATCTTTTTATACCTTCAGAGAGTATAAACCGAGGACTAGGCTGTGCACCAAGCATTCCATCGCAAGGAACTTTAACGATCATGTCCTAGACGGGTGAGTGCCGGTTGCAGCACGCACTAGGTCCCTTCTCCCTCTCCACCTCCCTCCCTGGTCGTCCAGGAACGTGCTCAGTCGTCTGGTTGTTTGATTGATTGATTGATTGATTGTTGCTTTAGGTCCAGCGGACTCTTCCGAGCCAAATCAAGACCGGACAACCCCCGATCCGCATAAAAGATCTGCTGAAACAACCCTAGTGGGAAAATTGAATGCCCTCCACCGGCCAGTCACTTTACAATAAAGACATCCCACGCAGGGGACGGCTGAGGCTTTACCCCAACTACTCAAACCCCTGGTTACAAAAACAAAATAGAATACAAACATCATTATAAATTATCAACAAAACACATACATATAAAATGCCTATAGTGCTAAATAATAACATCATGGGAAGCCCTAGTGACCACCCGGCAGAAAGCATCCAATACTCCCAAGCCGATCCAACAGACCTCATACACAAACAAGGAGTCTTGTCCAGGAAGAGTTCTCAAGAAAAAAGGTAGGTCATTGATCTAGCGAAGAAGAAGATAGTATATCAGAGTGATAGGACAGAGCAGGAATGGGAAAGAGCAAATGAGGAAGACAGCGACAGTGGGAATTTAAAGCACTAAATTTCCAGAAAGTGGGGATACTATTTATACGGAAACCCCCGGCACTCCAACGGGGGTACTGTTGCCGCAGTGAATCGGTCATTCCTATAAAGGAAAGACAGGTTTTCAACTGGGGCTTTCACTTTTCCCTTTATAGGTTAGAACAATCTACAGTGGCAAGATTGCTCATGACCCCAAGGGGTGTCTGGTTGTTAGACTATGCGCCTAAAGCAACAAAGTGGCGCTTCGGGCGTCTTCGGTTAGATCATGTATGGGTTAACGCCATGAGGAGCCCTTGAACTGAAAAAGCGCTATATACCAACGAATAAATACATTAAATAAACTACATTAAAAAAGACTAAGCTCTCATTTTAACTGAGTTACTCTCGGTACTTTACAGCCCTTTACTGATATATGGAGCTCTATATTAATTGGTGTATTTAATATTAAGGTGCATTTGATCGTGAAGTACTTTGTGTTATCAGTGATCAAGACCAAATTGCGTACTGTGGTCCTGATTCAGCTCTTTGCGGTCCGCTGGACCCTATGACTAACTAGCTAACTGTTGCCGTACTGTACCAACTGCTTAATAAGGCTGCCTGCTTACAAAAAAACAGGTGAAATTGCATAAACTTGTCATTTATAACACAATGATAAACAAGATGGCAAGGCATTTGGCTATTCATATGCGCTCTCAATCGTCAAAATCAGTGTCATGTCACCAGAGTCCCAAATGAGAATTTGGTGCTGATACGTTTTGGCTTTCATGACAGCGCTGCTTAGTAAAGTAAAACGCAATGCTATTTTATAGTGTAATTATCCACTCAAAGAACTGCCCAAGGCGTTGGCTGAAGTCTGGCTCAAACCTTCCCTCACTTATTATACCTCTCTCTCTCTCTCTCTCTCTCTCTCTCTCTCTCTCTCTCTCTCTCTCTCTTTCTCTCTCTCTCTCTCTCTCTCTCTCTCTCTCTCTCTCTCTCTCTCTCTCTCTCTCTCTCTCTCTCTCTCTCCTTCCAACCCATCTCCCTTTAGGCGTCCTGAGGATGCTGCTAGCATGGATGATGTGGTGTCCACTAATTCCAGGCAATGAACTGCTGAGCCATCTCGATCAACTGTATAAGTACACTAGCCTGGTCAACAGTACTGTGACAGACCTAACCGTCCTCTTTATTGTGCCAATACTTAGGAGCGATAAAGCACCGCCGTCTAAAGAGTCATTACAATAAATTCTGCGATAATTATTGTGTGCCACTTTTTGAGATTTAAACCCGGACACTTAGGCACAGCAGACACGAGGCTTATCTTGGGGCCACCGTCGCACTCAGTCAATTTAGTTGTGCGTTTTCTCTTCAGAAAAACCAAAGAAGTGTTATCAATGACCGAGGTTGTTAAACACGACGTCGTAGCAAATCATGAGGTTAGAATGATGCACTGAACTAGTTCTTAGATTGATGCAATGAACTAGTTCTTTATCACATAGTGAAGATTAAAGACGGCTTTGAACGGCAGATACAATATATAAACTAAAAATAATCTTTAGACTGCAAACGTGAGTAACTCTGATCCAAGGCGAGAAGTAAAACAGCACAAAGGCCGACGTTACATTCATTTACCTTTGAAGTGTTTACGAATTTTCCATTTGCTATCACAATCAAACTATACGGGATGGAATGTTCAGCGCTTTTGACCTAAAGGTTGTTATTAATTTTACTTTGTGGTTGATTTCATTCGGAAGAGGGATTATAGCAGATATATATATATACATACACACACAAATTGTCATCAATCATCGCTATAAATTATATAGTATATTTCCAATTGCTGTGCAGTACATCACCCCCGTTTTCTCGTCAACAAGGCATTATCATTGATTACATGTGTGAATATATTTCTCTTGGGGTTTCAACCTGTTGAGTATTATTTTCAGGAGGACCTTGCTGGGATGGCTGATGAGGTTGAACGAAGCCATGAGGGTTACTGAGAACAGAGAAAGATGGAATACGCTGGTTTGATCATCTACGACCTTCGAGTTACGGGGCAGGATAGGATAGGATTTTCTCTGTTAGATTTATTGTAACTCTTCATGACAACAACAAAATCAAGAATCCTATCCTATCCTATCCCGTAACTTAAATGTCATAGGGGCACAACAGATGATCGTTTAACCAGCGTACTTCATCTTTCTCTGTTCTCAGCAACCCTCATGGCTTCGTTCAGTGTCAAACAGTCCATTCTCGAATGTTGTCATCCCCCCTCTTTTTCTGTCTCCTTCTTCTTCTGCGTCCTTGCACTGTGCCTTGCAGGATGGTTTTTGCAAGGCCTGATGCTCTGATGACGTGGCCATACCATCGGAGTTTCCGTTTCTTCACCACTGTGAGCATGTTATCACGTTGTCCAATGACTTGTGTGATGGTCTGTCGGACTTCGTTATTGGTGATGTGCTGGGTATAGGAAATGCCCGGAAGTCTTCTGTAGCACCTCATCTCCATGCTTTGAATTCTTAGTTGCAGATCGGCTGTGAGGGTCCATGTTTCGCAAGCGTATAGGAAGATGGAGATAACAAGGGAGCGCAGCAGCCTGGCCTTGAAATGCAGACGGATGGTCCTGTCTTTTCAAATGGGCTTCAATCTTGTCAGGGCGGTAGTTGTTTGTGCGATCCTGGAGAGGACTTCCTGTCGGGACCCATTGTCTGATACAATGACTCCTAAATATTTAAAGCTATGCACTGTGTTGAGGGATTGGCCTTGGACTTTGATGTCCACGTTGATGCCTTTGGCGTTATTGGTCATCATTTTGGTCCTCTCTGCACTTATTTACGTTCAATATGCTCTGGAGGAGGTGTCAAGCCTCTGTACACGCTGTTCAAGTTCTTGTTCCTCCCCTGCCAATCCATCAATGTCATCCGCAAAATGGAGGTTGGAGATTGCTCTACGCCCTATGCTGACTGTGCCTTCGTGATCTGCAAGGGCATATGACATGATGCGCTCAAGAAGATGTTAAAGAGTGTTGGAGAGAGTAGGCATCCTTGACGCACACCGATTGTTGTTCTGAACCAGTTTCCGATGGCGCTGTTGTAGAGTACTGCACTGATAGCCTTGTCATACGGGTTTTTGATGAATTCAATAATTTTAGGACTGTTGTTGTACACTTTCATGGTTGCCCACAGAGCAGCATGCCAGACTCGGTCGAACGCTCTCTTGAGGTTGTTGTTGGTGCTGTAGGTATTTCTCGCAGATTATTCTGAGGTTGAAAATCTGTTCAGTGGTACTTCCTTTTGCCCTGAATCCTGCTTGTTCTTCAGCTATTTTTTTGTTCAGCTTGGGATTTCAACCTGTTGAGTATTATTTTCAGGAGGACTTTGCTGGGATGGCTGATGAGGCTGATGGTGCCGTAATTTTCACACTCCTGAAGGTTACCTTTTTGGGGAAGCGTGATAACAAGCGACTGGGTCCATGGTGTATCCACTTCCCACTCAGCCAGATCTTGTTACAGATAATGGTGAGGGCTTCAATCATCGCTTCCCCTACGGCTTGCAGCAATTCCGCGGGTATGTTGTCCACTTCCACTGACTTCCCCTTCTTTAGTGATTGCACTGCTGCCTCAACTTCTTCTCGGAGAATTGGGAGGGTTTCTTCCTCTTCTCTGTTCTGGGGACATGCTATAACTGATGAGTCTCCGTTTGGTTTGTGGTTGTAAAGGCCAGAGCAGTATTCTGTCCATCAATCCAAGACTTCTTGTTCTTCTGTAAAGCATATGCCAGACTTGCTTTGGATCGTTGGGATCTTGGGCTGTTTAACACTTGTTAGCCGCTTCACGGTTATTATAACTAAATATAAATTATGTCTCAAGTATACAGTACAAGCGCTTTAGTTTCGTTAGGAGAAAGCAAAGGGCATTTAATAGTCCAAGAAGTGTTATCAACAAGCGAGGTCGCCTACACCTATGGTTGTCGCACTGTGAGTCAATATCTAAGTGTGGCAAAACCTGGAATCCGGTTAGATGCACTAAATCTGTTAATTATCACACAGGTAAAATTAAAGACCTGTTTGAGTGTGAATGGTTGATACCAAATAAACTACATTTTATTTTTAGATTGCGAACGTGTGTAACCCTGAATTACGTTAGATAAGCAACTGAAAATAGTATGAATACGGACATATTTTATCAACTACTTTTGAAATGTCTACCACCTTCATTGTAATCTTATCGGGCTCGTTTTTTCCCCCATTTGACCACGCTTTATCAGCATACATAGCGAGTAAAACTTGGGCTTGAACTAGACAAGTATCGGCAGTATAGAATCAACAATCACCAAGTCTGAAGTGAGAATGAAGAAAATGATCGTGGCTATTTTCGTCTTGCTTCTGATCTTTCCAGGTGAGTTCTTAATATTTTAAATTGTACGTCTTTCTTCTTCATCGATTTATTCTTGTAATGTGTCTTCCTCTACCTGTGCTCTTGTTATTTTATTTTTTAAATCCCCCTTCACTACCTTCAACGCTAGTCCAGTCATGATGCATGTCTGTTCTGTCCTTTACGATTGGGTTAAAATTCTACACTACTTTATCAAACAGTGGCCAATGTATCAATGCAAGTTTGTATCTAATGTTATGTACCGATGATGTGGACTGTGGCGTAAATTGGGGTAGTATTAAATAAGGGCAAAACAGCTTGATAAATGACCACTATTCTTTTGATTTTAAATGGATGTAACAGATTATGCACATGTAAGGAACGTTTACAAGTGTAAGATCTTAATGTAAATTCAGGAATGCTTTTTCCCTCAAACTTAATTTATCATTACACACCATTTGATTTTTTGAAAAAAAGAAAGGCAATCATTGAAACGAACCAAGCTTATTCTTTTAAACAAACTGCAAGAGATGCATTTTGTTAACGTTTAAAAAGCTTAACACATTCAGATTGATTTTAATACATAAGGAGATCAGACCTTAAAATCTACGTGTCCGCTGGTTGTTTCAGCTTGCCAAGGCATTCAATGGACTGCCGAGCCTGCCGACCATGCTGTGCTTTACGCATGCGTGCAAGGAACACTTTCACTTCCTTTTACCTTAATCACCTCTTCCGGTGACGTCATCGAAAATATCAATTGGTTCTACTCTGGAAGGTCTGAAGAAATTATGGCGGTGGAGACGCACGGTCTGTTCTTCCCTACCCCTGCCTTCTCTAGACGAGTGTCCAAAATGGCCAACGCCGGCATTAACTTGGCGCACGTGCAAACACTGGATTCCGGCAATTACTCTGTGGAAGTATTGGCCAAGACAGCCAGCGGTGACATTGTCAATCTTTGGCGTTCAGTTTTTGTATATGTAACAGGTTTGTGTGTCAACTGTATGGCTTTCTTATTATATATTGCCAAGGCATTCAATGAGCCGTCGAGCCTGCTGACTATGATGTACTCTATCACTTTTCTTACGTTCGTTTAACCATAAAATGTCAACATCTCATTAACTTCTTTCAATATACTGTCGAAAAAAATAAAATTATTAATGATATTGTTCGCATAGTAAAATACAAATTCCTTAATCAAGTGGCCTATATTATTGATGTAATGGTAGTCAAGACACCCAATGAATTCAAAATACATAGGATTTTGTTTTGGTGAAGCGGTGAAACATTCAATCACTCTACGAAAACAAACATGCTTCCACTGAACATTAAGACATTGAATGATCAAAGAGAAAAAAAGTTGTTTTAAGGAATAAACCACGCACGCCCAACACACACACGCACACGCACACACACACACACACACATCCACACACGCACCCTCACTGGTCTCGTACACAATTCTACATGGGAATATAAATCGAGACATAAACATCATATAATGTGCATTAAAACATCAGTAAATTGTGCAAAACTCATGCTCTGTGAACAACTTAGGTCACTGGTACTGAGAGGGCAGCCTCGGGAAAGAAGCCGTGTCTAAACCCATTGGTTCTAACTTTTAGTGCTCTGAAGCGTTTGCCTGACGGGAGGAGTTCGAACAGGCGATGATGATGATGATGATGATGAACACTTGTATAGTGGATATAGGTGGATGGACCGCTTATAATGTTGCTGGCCCTTTCAACCAAACGCGTGCTGTATATAGACGCGAGGGATGGTAAATCGCAACCAATGATTTTAGCCGCGCGTTTTTACAATTCTTTCAAGTTGAAACTTCTGTAATTGTTACAGATGACCTCCAAACAAGGGACGGAGATTTGCACGCCAGTCTACTTCCGGTGGCGGAGTACGACAACCAGACTGCCGACTACCACGTGGTTGTGACCTGTGGCATCTTTACCTATCCCACACAGCCTGCCTTTCAAGCCTCCTGGGTGGTCAGTAATCACATCTGTTCTCTTGCTCTGTATTAGGCAATTCTCCTTCTCTGTATCAGGCAGTTCTCCTTCTCTGTATCAGGCAGTTCTCCTTCTCTGTTTCAGGCAGTTCTCCTTCTCTGTATCAGAGAGTTCTCCTGTCCAATATAGCATTAGGAACAGTTGTGTTATTTTCCTTTAAAAATGTCGTAACTGTGCTTAGGAAAACATGCAACGGAATTCCCTCAAAAATAAAGAATACATGTCTAATTAATTTGTAACCAATTTATCACAAAATGAACTGTCTAGTTAACAAGCAATGTAAGTGTGTGTGTGTGTGAGGGTAGGTGGGGGTGGGGAGGTTCTCACCATAAATAATTACATATTACTTGTATTTATATTTATTTCACAGACACAATCTGGACACTACCTGCCAAGTTCTGGTTACCGTGACCACCGCTTCTACCTGTTGGTGCCAAACCCTGTGGAAGGTGGAGCCTACACGTGTCACGTGCCATCCGTACAAGCATGCATTCACGGTAACAGTTCTACCACAGCTTCAGTCACGGTGGACAAGATGGAGGCACGACTGGTTGTCATGGAAGGTAGGCTGAGGGCTACGGCTGCTGCTATCGAAGCCAAAGCTGCTGCTCTTAACGCCAAGGCTGCTACTCTTGAAGCCAAGAATGCTGCTCTTGAAGACAAGTTCAACAATCTTGAAGGTAGAACTGTCATACTACTGTAACCGATTGATGGTTTATATAGATTGTAAATTTATTACAGGAAAGGCCACACACTAACAACTCTCGATTGAAGAAAAGAAGAAAGAAATCAATTGGAAACTAAAACAAGTAAAAAATAAAATATAAATTTCAACAACTTTTATTGATATTTTATTTTCTTTCTATGTCATCAAGAAGGGGGTAAAGTGTGGTACACTGGGATTTGTAATATTAAAAATAAACAATACCAACAACAAAAAAAAATAATAAAAATAACCTAGAAAAAGAATTTTGCAATATGTCTAAATCAAAGTGACACACTGTTCTTAAATAAATCGGTCTAAGCGTTACAGAAAGAGAGATAGAAATAAATTAAAATTAAAAAAACAACTAATTAATAGAAATTAAATTAGCAAATCTGGATCTTTTCTATGTTGCAGAAACTCAGAAGAGAACGGTGAGCTTTTATGCCAGAGCGATGAGCAACCAGGTTGGTTTATCAGCCAACAGTATCGTGCAGTTCTCCACTGTCGTCACCAACATAGGCAACGGTTACGACAACAGCAGCGGCAAGTTCACAGCGCCCTACAACGCCACATATTTTCTACTTGCCCATTCCAATGATTATGGTTCTAACGCTTATGGAGCTTTTTTTTCTCTTGTGGTTGATGACACTGAACTAGATAAGACATACACTCCTTCCAACAATTATAATATTATGTATCAGACTGGCCTAGTACAAGCAGTGGTCCATCTCACCCAGGGTCAAACAGTGTGGGTCAAGGTTTTGGCCAATAGTAATTTTGGGGGAGGTTACACTGCCTTTAGTGGTTTTTTGGTTGACCACACGCTTTAAAAAGTGCATGAACAGTTTTCAGGTAAACTTTAGAATAAGACAAAAACAAGTAAAGGAGAAGACAATTTTATATTTTAAAATTTCACGTAGTTCGACCCATATTGATGTTACCAAATTTATTCACTGATGCACAGAGGTTTTGCTGCTTGAGTGAATCGCTATATAATACTTTTTTTTTCTTTTTTGTTCTTTTTAAATTAGTTTTTATCCCTCTCACCACCCCTTTTCCATTATCTCTTATTGATTTGTTTGACTTGTTGTTTTAAAAAAAAATTCTCTCTATTTCCTCTGATCTCTCACTTAAACAAACACACACACGCGCGCGCGCACACACACACACACACACAAACACTACAGTTTGTCAATTAATACTTAACTGAAATCAACAAATATTTATGTTCAGCAGCATGAGATTTTCTATGATAACAAAGTATAAAGGCAGTCTCACCAACCACAGAGACGACTTTGTATGAAAATGTGTACTTATAGCAATACCACTGTTTCCTTATATTGTCCTCGTCTGTCTGTACCAACAACACCTCTACTTTGTTTTTATAACAAGTTGGTCTTGATGTTAATGCTGCTTATTATGAATTAATTATTACTTTAATATCTTCATTTTTGAACCGACTTAATCAATTTCTTTTTTAATACAATGAATATTGCAACTGGTTGGTTCGGCTTGTTCATCTCTCTCTCTCTCTCTCTCTCTCTCTCTCTCTCTCTCTCTCTCTCTCTCTCTCTCTCTCTTTCTCTCTTTCTCTCAAGCGCATCAAGTCCATCCTAGAGGACCCAGACATAGATAAACATTTAAAATTTATTATTATAAAGTTTCGTTTTGGTGTGTCAGATTTAACAGTTCACCATTTTAGATATAAACAGCACACACCAAGAGACCTTAAATGTCCCGTGTGCAAAAAATGTGAAGAGTGTGTGTGTGTATCAGTTTATAGTCCCCTCTCTTCCCGATAAGGATTTTCAGAGAGGAGACTCAATGTGAAGAAAATGAATTACACTTCTTTATGTTTTGCTGTCCAGTGTATGAAGATTTAAGAAAAATGTTTATCTCTGCTACATTTTATAGAAACCCTAGCTTTTTTCATCTATCTATTTTATTATCACCAAAAATAATAGGACAGTAAGAAATTTAAGTGTGTTTTTATATAAAGCGTTTAAGCAGCGAGAAATTTTCCTTTCATGATGACATATTTTCTTTACCTTTTATGGTTTTCATATGTATGATTTCATTTATAGTTAATATACAGCGGACCCCATTGTTAGGGGCATAGGCCTAAACAATAAAGTGACATGTCGTTGGCATGTCCAAATGTCAAAATGTCAAATGTCTCTTTCTCTCTCTCTCTCTCTCTCTCTCTCTCTCTCTCTCTCTCTCTCTCTCTCTCTCTCTCTCTCTCTCTCTTTCTCACTTTCTCTCAAGCGCATCAAGTCCACCCTAGAGGACGTAACTGGCCCAAATGGGGTCGGTCAAAGAGACCTTAGAGAGACTGAGAAGCCTCAGAAGCAGAACTAACCAGAGTCTGAGTGCGTGATCTGGGATTATGAGTGTTGGTAGTGTTGCAGCTCAGTCTGCATATGCGAGACATTCTGTGTGGCCTTCATGCTATTTTTTTCTGGGGTCGATGACTGCCATGTGTGTATCAATGGGGTAGCAGATGAGAACCAAAAGCCATACCGAAATTGTTCTCTTTATTTCTATTATTATCTACAATATGATGTGTTTGTGCCAACTGTTTATGTAATCGATTTGTTCGTTCAATTGGTCCTGATTTGACTCTGAAGAGTCCGCTAGACCTAAAGCAATAATCATGTAATGTAATGTAATGTTCGTTCAATATCATCAAAGTCGTCATAATCATCATTGCTTTTGTCCTCCTCCTCATCATTGTCATTAAAATCATCATCTTTGTCGTCATCATCATCATCGTCGCCGTCGTTGTCATCATCATCGCTGTCGGCGTAATGGCATCGTCAGCATAACTTTTGTGGTCACTGTTAATCCATCGTAATTTGTAATTGTTTAAAATACTGATCGATTTTTATACTTCCTGATTTGCATGGTGGGAAATTCGTTTTCCAATGTAATTCTGCTGACGAATTTCTAATGTTCTTATGTTTATCTTGTGTTCTGTTCTCTATCTCTCTCTCCCCTCCCCCGTCTCTCTCTCTCTCTCTCTCTCTCTCTCTCTCTCTCTCTCTCTCTCTCTCTCTCTCTCTCCCCCTTATGTTCAAATCACACACGGAGAAACACTTGCATATCTTTACTCATTTTTTTCACTAAATCAGTTGATAGACATAGACTTCATAGTTATAAACTAACCCTCCCAAGCATTGATTTATACAAAAATATCCTGTCATTTAATGGAGCTGCTTTATGGAACTCTCGCCCGCTGGATGTAGCTAATTATTTTCTGTTAAATATAAATCATGTAGGCATCTTCTAAATGAATTATAAATGTAATGCATTTTGATATGATGACACAGTATTTAATGTCTGTTTTAAAAAAGAATTATGTGTTCATTTATTGTTTTTACCAGAGAGGCATGGGGAAGGGGCTGGGTGTCTAAAATTGTTTAAAGATGATGACAAAGATAATGGTGTGTCTGTGCGTATGTGTGTATGTGCGAGTTATATGATTTCGAATTTAATGTTAAAGTTTTTTGTTTTTTTTATTAGGCAATATGTTAATTTCTTAGAAGACAAATTTGGAAGATTAGACGTCACAAGTAGTCTAAAATTTTAATTTCTAATTCTACAAAAAGATTCAAGTTAAAAGTTTCAAGTTTTACTCTCTCTCTCTCCCTCTCTCCCTCCCTCTCTCTCTCTCTCTCTCTCTCTCTCTCTACCTCTCTCTCTCTCTCGTTTCTGTATACTAAAAGGAACATTCATATCAATACAAAATAAAATAACATAATAACATAAATCAATTTAATTCATTTCAAAACAGGAAAAACCCTCGAGTACTAAACGATCTTCAATGTTTTACAGATTATTTAGAGTATTTAATAATAACGCGCATTTGATCGTGAAGTACTCTGTGTTAAAAGTGTCCAAGGTCAAAGCGCATATAGTTGTCGCACTGTACCGCCTGCTTGATAACGGCAGTGCTGTCTGCTTACTAAAAACAAGCGTATTTGCGCATCGAACTTGTCATTTATCACGCAACAATAAACAAAACATGAATAACAATCAGTTAATCACACGTGTTTCAATAGCCAAACGAGGTGGCCAGACATTGAGTGATGCAAATGATTTCTCAAACAAAATCAGTGTCATGGAAGTCACAAAGTAAAAACAGGGTCTTCACTCTTTTTCTAAACCTAGCTTAAGTTCAACGCTTGTTCTTGTACGGTCCCTACTAACTCAAAGAGTTGCTTAAGGCTAAATTCAGAGTGATCGAACCCCAGATGGTACAAACATAAATTAGATACGTCAAGTTGCACACAGTCTTTATATTACACCTTGAACTGCCATAACTGTAATCACTCGGACTTGTCTCGGGTGTGTGTTGTGTCATCTTGTCCGGACCGAGATACCACTGGAAGCGTAAAATACCTGCAAGCGATCCCTAGGTGGCCATTTTGCTCGGGAGCATGCGTATTTGTATAAACATATATATTTTATGTTATGAATGAAAGGAAATATCAGTGAAAAAAGTATGCCTTTGTATGCAGGAAAATAAAAAATAAATAGTTGATTAATGTTTTTCAACGTTCGTGAAGAGAAGTACTTTAAGCATAAGAAGTTTGGATTGTTTGCTAGCGTTGTACAAAGAAGTAAAATATAAATGAAAATGTTTTTTGTCGATGATTAAGAAACTATATAATTTATAAATAGAATTTGATCAATTGGTTACAGCAATTGTAAAGAGAAATAATTCATAAATTAAAATTAAATTGTTTCCAATTACAACAAAAGGAAATAATTTAGAAAAGTTCATTTCAATCATGATTAAGGGAGGTAATTTGTGAATGAGGTTGATAATGAATAGAATGGAAAAGTGTAGTGTGCACCGAGATACAGAAGAGTACGTGGTTATTTTCCCTATGTTGATTGGTTAATAATGCTATAATTTACTTTTGTGTTTGTCTTAGTGTCTTGGTACTGGCATCACCACCAACCCTGTACTATCCTTGCTGTGTGTGTCGAGGCGTGGGCCTTGACTGTAACCCGGGAGCACTTTAAACCCTGGCACCCCCATTGACTTCTGAGCATCTGAGGGAAACACGATGGTCGCTGATTGCCACCAAACGGGACTGTAATTTAGAAAGTCTGTAACGGAAAAGTCTATTTCTTATTTCCTTGTAAATGTGCTCAAAAATGAACTGTAAAAAAGATGTCAGTTACAAGTTGTAAAAAGCCACATTTATAGTTAGTATAAGGAGTGGCATTATCTTTATATTCAAGATTCTTGTATAATTTGTTGCCTCTGATAAATATTGGAGAAAAGTTAAATTGTTTACAATATTATTAAGGAATGTGTATAGTTAATATTTTGTACAAAATCATTAGTTAAATAATTAACAGTTCAATTGTGAAATTGTATAGGCTGTAGGAAGAAAGACTTTAAAGAAAATCATTATCTTATTTATTATTCTTGCTTAACCAATTGTTTGATTTCATAATAGTTAAGCTTAATTGTGAGTTATACGGATGGGTTAAGTAGTTATAGGAATATATAGGATAGCTTGCTTTTTGTGTGAATAAAAAATGTAATTTTCCCCTCTGGTATTTCATGTGTTCGTTTATCGGGGTGGTTGTTTCTCGTGTGATAAACACACACTTGTGTACCTACTGTTGAGGCAGTAGAAGCGGCATTCTTATTGACAAAAAAATCAACAATTTATTATATAAATAAAAATTATGTTTCAGTTTACCCCACAATCACTTTAGTTTCTTTAGAATAAAACACAAAGTGCTGTTAATAGCCCAAGAAGTGTTATGAATGACCTATGTCGCTACAAATATCGTTATCGCACTGTGGGGCAATGTCTAAGTGTTGCAAAACATGAGATTAGAAGCACTAATCTTCCACAGCGCCACACAAATTCCTATCTTCGTTGCTCCATTGGCCACATCTCATTGCGAAGTTACGAAAACAGAAAGGAACAGAACGCCTGCACGAGAACCACTACTTATCAGCGTAATCACAAGAAATCACAGCACTATGCATAATTACCCATCCCTACTGTCATATTAACCTCCATCCCCCAGCCCCCATCACTTCCATCCTATTGTAGTATTTAGCCTCTTATCTACAGTCACCACACTCCGCCCTTCACCTCAAGCCTTGTGTACTTGTATTAGGGAGTTAGTTATTCATTGCTTACAGGGTCCAGCGGACAGCAAAGAGCCGAATCAGGACCCTAAAATCAAGACCACAACTTGGCTGAAAGAGGACTCACCTCTGATCCGCATAAAAGATCTGCTGAAACAACCCTAGTGGTAACACTGAAGGCACTCCACCAGCCGGTCACTTTACAATTAAGGCATCCCGCGCAGGGGACGCTGAGGCTATGCTCTAATTTTTCGAACCCCCACCCCACCCCACC
This sequence comes from Oncomelania hupensis, assembly GCA_036898135.1. NCBI lineage: Eukaryota > Metazoa > Mollusca > Gastropoda > Littorinimorpha > Pomatiopsidae > Oncomelania > Oncomelania hupensis. Next base: position 23,719,092 of record CM072521.1, on the reverse strand, counting down.
CCCACCCCCGTTTACACAAACAAAATAGAATACCAATATCATTATACAAAAACAAAAAAACACATACATATAAAATGCCTACACTGCTAAATAATAATATCATAGGAAGCCCTAGGGATCATTTGGCAGAAAGCGTCCAATATTCCCAAGCTGATCCAACAGACCTCACAAACAAATGATGAGTTTTGTCCCGGAAGAGTTTTCAAGAAAAAAGGTAGGTGACTGGTCTAGCGAAGGAGATAGTATAGTAGATTGATAACAGAGTAGAAATGAGAAAGAACAAAGGAGAAAGATAGCAACAGTGGGAATTTAAAGCATTACATTTCCAGAAAGTGGGGATTCTATTTATACAGAAACCCCCGGCACCCCCACGGGGGAACATGTATATGTGAGCGTGTATTTATGGGTGCGTATGTGTGTGTGTGTGTGTGTGTGTGTGTGTGTGTGTGTGTGATTGTAAAAGTATGCGTTTGACAGAGACTTGAAGAATTAAAACCATCAAATAATGCGTGAGGGGAGGAGTGAAATGGGGGAGGGAGAATGTGTGTGCGCGTGCGTGTGTATAATATAGTGCTATAAGTCCCTTGATGCTTCTGGCCCACAATATATATCTGACCTACTCCATCTCTACACCCCATCTCGTCAGCTTCGCTCTTCTGCAGACTCTCGTATCTTTACGATCCCCACTGTCAGGACAAAAACCTTTGGCCAAAGGTCTTTCTAATATCAAGCCCCTTTTACCTGGAACCAGCTCCCCCACTTCATCCGTCACTCCCTCTCCCCCCCCCCTGCCAACCTTCACAAAATATCTCAAAACTTATTTATTTCTATCATAGTCTTTAATCTTGATTGGTTTTGAGTATGTTTGGTGTGCTTAAGCTTCTCGCAGTGACTAATTTAATTGATTTTTTGTTTTCTTTATTATAGAAGTGATTATGTGTGCGTGTGTGTGTGTCTGTGTGTGTGTGTGTGTGTGTTTTGCAGATGGTGGTTATCAGTGAAAAAGTTATCTTCTTTTCTTGCTTTGTATGTTTTCTTTTTGATTAGTTGTAAATTTTTGACGTTGTAAAAGCCTAGGGCTTTGTTTAGATTAGGCGTCAATAGCCATAATAATAATAATAATAATAATAATAATAATAATAATAATAATAATAATAATAATAATAATAATAATAATACATTTTTATTGACATTGACGTTTTGGTGTTGTGAGAGTGTTGTGTTGACTGCCATTGTTTGCGTTTTTTTTTTGTATTTTTTTTTTTTTTATCAGTTTATAGTCCCCTCTCTTCCCGTTAAGGATTTTCAGAGAGGAGACTATGACTATTACATATTGTTTGCGTTTGGATTGCATGCGCATTTTATTTCACCCCTTTTTATAACTCACTGAGCAAAATGTATTCTTCTATGGAAGTGAATTAAAATTTGAGTCATTGAGTCTAAACTTGATATTTATCACGCAGAGAAGGTTAAAGAACCACGTTGAGTTTGAATGGATGATACCAAATAAACTGATTTTTAGATTGCGAACGTGTGCAACCCTGAACTACATTTGATAAGAAAAGAAAACAGTTTTAATGCCGTCAATTTTTTTTATGAACTACTTTGAAATTTCTACGACTTTCATTTTAAATCTCTCTGTCTTGTTATTTTGTCCCCACTTGAACGTATTTTTTCAGCATAAATAGCGAGGCACGCTTGGGTTTGAATCAGACAAGTATCGGCAGTGGCGAATCAACAATCACCAAGTCTGAAAGTGAGAATGGAAAAAATGAGATTGACCACTTCTATCATGTTTCTGATCTTTCCAGGTTTGTTCTTATTCTTCTTCTGATTTTATAAAAATGTCTGTCTTCTTTGTAATCAGTCTAACCTTCTTCTATTTTTCCTTTCGTTTTTTTAATTTCCCTTCCTTTATTATTTTTTTTTCTGCCTTTTCTTCAAACTTGCACACATTGCTACCACCAACACCGTTTGTATCGTCTGTAATGGTTTAGAAATGTACCATTTTTTAATGTAAATTTGTCCAGGCACATTTTTATCACCGTATATGCAGACAATGGCTTGAGTGATGGTCTGTCGGACTTCGTTGTTGGTGATGTGCTGGGCATAGGGAATGCCCAGAAGTCTTCTGTAGCACATCATCTCCATGCTTTGTATTCTTCGTTGGAGATCTGCTGAGAGGGTCCATGTTTCGCAAGCGTATAGGAAGATGGAGATAACAAGGGAGCGCAGCAACCTTACCTTGGAATGTAGACTGATGGTCCTGTCTTTCCAAATGGGCTTTAACCTTGTCAGGGCAGCAGTTGTTTGTGCGATCCTGGAGAGGACTTCCTGTTGGGACCCATTGTCTGATGCAATGGCTTCTAAATATTTGAAGCTATGCACTGTGTTGAGGGATTGCCTTGGACTTTGATGTCCGTGTTGATGCCACTGGTGTTGTTGGTCATCATTTTGGTCTTCTCTGCACTTATTTCCAACACGATGACATGCTCACGGTGGTGAAGAAACGAAACCTCCGATGGTATGGCCACGTTACCAGAGCCTCAGACCTTGCAAAGACCATCCTACAAGGTACGGTGCAATGCGCAAGGAGGCAGAAGGAGAGGGAGACAGAAAAAGAGGTGGGAAGACAACATTCAAGAATGGACTGGCTTGACACTGAGCGAAGCCATGAGGGTTGCTGAGGACAGAGAAAGATGGAGTGCGCTGGTTAAACGATCATCTGTGGTTTCCCAACGACCTTCGAGTTACGGCAGAGGTTGGTTAGGATAGATATGCAGACAATTTTAAATGAATAGTAAGCGTTTGCAATGTGTAAATGAACACCGAGATTGAAAGACTACGATCATTATTTTGTTTTCAACAGATTTTGTTAAAGACAATTTAATACACAACAGAAGTTGTTTTGTAACTAATTCTACGTTATTGTTGTGGTAGTGTTTTAATTTTCAAACTTAACGTTGCTGCATATGAAGTTTACATAAATGTTGGTGACAAGTGCTAATCGTAACGTAAGCACATTTATCTTGTATGTGTCTAAATCGTTTCCCCTCCTTTGGTTATTTCAGTTTGCCAAGGCATTCAATGGGCCACCGAGACTCCCGACCATGCTGTGCTCTACGCATGCGCGTACGGAAATCTCTCACTTCCTTTCACTTTAATCACCTCTTCCGGTGACGTCATAGAAGACATGAAATGGTTCTACTCAGGAAGGTCTGATGAACTAATAGCTGCAGACATAAATGGTCAGTTCTTCCCTACCCCTGCCTACTCTGGACGAGCGTCCAAAAGCACCAACGCTGGCATAAACGTGGCGCACGTGCAAACGCTGGAGTCCGGAAATTATTCGGTTGAAGTTCTGGCGAGAACAGCGAGCGGCGACGTTGTAATCCTTTGGCGCTCTGCTTTTGTACACATCACAGGTTTGTGGGCTTCATTGTACCAATTATTATTTCATAGATCTTTGTGCACAGTGATTAACAGAGTATGATGAAATGCATTCAAGCTAGAAATACAATATCTGATGTTCTTTATATCAGAAAATAAAATGGTCGAACAGTGATAAAATGAGCATGGATATTGTTCACAAGGTACAACACGAAAAATTCGTTAATCAAGACGTGTATAATATTATTGGTTAATTTGTTGCAGATGACCTTCAAACCAGTGACGGAGCATTGCACGTCAGTTTACTTCCGGTGGCGGAGTACGACAACCAGACTGCCGACTACCACGTGGTTCTGACCTGTGGCATCTTCACCTATCCCACACAGCCTGCTTTTCAAGCCTACTGGATGGTCAGTGATCACTTCTTTCTTGTCTTTCTCTGTATCAGACAGTTCTCTTTTTCTTATCAGTCAGTTGTTCTTCTCTTTATTAGACAGTTCTTCTTCTCTTATCAGACAGTTCTCCTTCTCTGAATCAGACAGTTCTCCTTCTCTGTATCAGACAGTTCTCCTTCTCTGTATCAGGCAGTTGTCCTTCTCTGTTTAAGACAGTTCTCATTCTATGTATCAGGCAGTTCTCCTTCTCTATATCAGACAGTTCTCCTTCTCTGTATCAGGCAGTTCTGCTTATCTGTATCAGGCAGTTCTCCTTCTCTGAATCAGGCAGTTCTTCTATAACATCAGACATTTCTCCTTCTCTGTATCAGGCAGTTCTCATCCTCTGTATAAGGCAGTTCTCATTCTCTGCATAAGGCAGTTCGAATTCTCTGTATCAGGGAGTTCTTATTCTATGTATTATTCACTGAATCAGGCAGTTGTTCCTCTATATATCACGCAGTCGTTCTTCTCTGCATCAGGCTGATTTCATGTCCAATGTATACTAGAAACAGTTGCAATTATTTGTATTTGAAAGCCCTGTAACTATACTAAAGAAATAAAAATACAATGGTATTTTGTTTTTCCAAAAGAAACAGTAAATATCTCATTTACTTGTAATCTAAATATCACAAACTGAACTTTACAGTTAACAAACAATATACATGTTTTCTCACTACAAGTAATTAAATAATAGTTGTTTTTATTTTTGTTTGACAGTCACCTTCTGGACACTCTCTGCCAAGTTCTGGTTACCGTGACAACCGTTTCTATTTGTTGGTGCCAAACCCTGTGGAGGACGGTGCCTATTCGTGCCACGTGCCATCCGTCAAGGCATGCATCCATGGTAACAGTCCTACCAAAGTCACGGTCACGGTGGGCAAGCTGGAGGCTCGACTGGTTGTCATGGAAGCCAAGCTGGAGGCAAAGGACGCTGCTCTTGAAGCCAAGGCTGCTGCTCTTGAAGCCAAGACTGCTACTCTTGAAGCCAAGACTGCTGCTCTTGAAGCCAAGGACGCTACTCTTGAAGCCAAGGACGCTGCCCTTGAAGCCAAGGACGCTACTCTTGAAGCCAAGGACGCTACTCTTGAAGCCAAGGATGCTACTCTTGAAGCCAAGGACGCAACTCTTGAAGCCAAGGATGCTGCTCTTGAAGCCAAGGATGCTACTCTTGAAGCCAAGGACGCTGCCCTTGAAGCCAAGGATGCTACTCTTGAAGCCAAGGACGGAACTCTTGAAGCCAAGGATGCTGCTCTTGAAGCCAAGGACGCTACTCTTGAAGCCAAGGATGCTGCTCTTGAAGCCAAAGTAAAAATTCTTGAAGGTAGAACTATTATATTACAACTACTGCTACTATACTTACAACTAATACTTATATTTATTTTACAGCTATTTGTTGTTGTCGTTTTTTGTTGTTGTCATGGAAGCCAGGCTGGAGGCAAAGGCTGCTGCTCTTGAAGCTGTAGTCAAAAATCTTGAAGGTAGAACTATTATACTACAACTACTGCTACTATACTTACAACTAATACTACTATTACAGCTACTTGTTGTTGTTGTTGTTGTTATAATAATAATAATAATAATAATAATAATAATAATAATAATAATAATTATAATTATTATTATTATTATTATTATTATTATTATTATTATTATTATTATTATTATTATTATTATTATTATTATTATTTGTAGGTTTGTAGCGTCTGCAAAATAAGTTGAGCAGAAAAGCTTTATGGAGATTACCTACCTGTATAATAAGCACAGTTAGCTACAACCTTACATTTTCTGATGTTGTAAAAGCGTTATGTGCACTAAAGGATTTATGTAGTCTTTGTAACATGCGTTGTTTTCAATAAATATTTTGTTTAACTACCACAGCATACACAACATACGCAACATTAAACTGTAAATCAGCTGTACATCTCTCTGATTGCATATTTAGAACGAACACTTAACATTATTTATATAATTTAAAAACGAATTTAGGCCTACTTGATGTAATGAAGTTCACAAAACATCTGAGTATAAAGATACACAACTAAGTCGGTGTAAGTGTTACAGAAAATAATAAAAATTAAAATTAATTAAATTAATTAAATTAAACTAAGTTAAATTAGAAAATCTGGATTTTTTAATGTTGCAGAAACCCAGAAGAGAACGGTGAGCTTTCTCGCCAGAGCGATGATCAACCAACGAAATCTACCAGTCAACAGTGTCGTGCAGTTCTCCACTGTCGTCACCAACATAGGCAACGGTTACGACAGCAGCAGCGGCAAGTTCACAGCGCCCTACAACGGCACATATTTTCTACTTGCCCATTCCAATGATTATGGTTCTTCCGCTTATGGAGCTCATTGCTCTCTTGTGGTTGATGAAACTGAACTAGATAAGATGTTCACTTACAGTAGTTATGCCTATCAGACTGGCCTAGTACAAGCAATGGTCCATCTCACCCAAGGTCAAAGAGTGTGGGTCAAGGTTTTGGCCACTAGTAATTTTGGGGGAGGTTACACTGCCTTTAGTGGTTTTCTGGTTGACCACACGCTTTAAAAAGTGCATGAACAGTTTTCAAGTAAACTTTAGACTAAAACCATACCGTTGGTATGGCCACTTCAACAGAGCATCAGGCCTTGCAAAGACCATCCTGCAAGGCACGGTGCAAAGAGGCAGAAGAAGAGGGAGACAGAAAAAGAGTTGGGAGGACAACATTCGAAAAAGGACTGGTTTGACACTGATCGAAGCCATGAGGGTTGCTGGGGACAGAGAAAGATGGAGTACGCTGATGAAACAATAATCTGTAGTGCCCTTACGACCTTCGAATTACAAGATAGGATAGGATAGTACAGACTAAGACAAAAACAATTAAAGGAGAAGACAATTTTATATTTTGAAATTTCACGTAGTTCGACCCATATTGATGTAACCAAATTTAGTAACTGATGCACAGAGGTTTCGCTTGAGTGAATTATAGTTTTTTATTTTATTTTATTTTATTGTAATATGATGTCATATGTGTTGTAATGATAGGATGTACAATGGATGAATGCGAGTGGGTGCGCAATGAGTCACAATGTGAGATTTGCGCAATATAAGTACCATTCATTATTATTATTATTATTATTTAATTGCTGTTTAATACTTTTTTCTATTTTTGTCACGTCACCCGAATGGGATCAGTTACTTCAGCTCAAAACAACGAGTGGAAGGATACAAACTCAAAATAAAAAAAAACTAACACAAATGCCAGATGAACATTTACACTTTTACTCCACACACACACACAGAGGAAAATGAGAAATCTAACTCAACCCCAACCCTTATCCGGACCCACAACCCCAACAATTAACAAACAATTACCTCCCTTGTCTAATCCCTAACCCCTGACACTGTACACAAGATGCGAACACAATCAAGATACAAAAATACTATGAAAATCAAGATGCAAAAATACAACTAATGGCTTAAGAATACAAAACCAAGCCTTGAAGAAATGTATTTAGTTAATATTAGACACTTTATACACAGATTATCTGTCCGACCTCCAACACAGGTTTAATTAAATTGTCTGAAAGTAATACTTCAAGAAAAATCACCAATTCAATCAACCTATTGCAGACTGTAGAAAGTAACTATTTAAATATATGTTTAAGTGCGTGTAATGTGCACTGCGACCCAAGTAGAAGCGGTCCCCCAAGCACGTCGTCTTGCCTCCTCCTGCAGGTGGAAGTAGAGGTGGAACGGAGTAAGCAGCACGAAGTACGTAGAACGAAGAACGAAGTATGTAGAACGAAGAACGAAGATGGTGCAATCGAAGCGGAAGTAGTGGTACCAAGACAGGTAAATCAAATGTAGTAGTAGTAGTAGCGGAACTAGGAATAGCAGAAATAGTAGTAGAAATCGTAGGCCCAATCTGATCAACAAATAAACTGTCTTAAAAAGCTACCTCAACATGTAAACAATACATGGGAAATAACTCCTTCCGCTGTCCGCCATCTTGACCTGTTTATTTATGCATCATAATATTTCATAATCATTCTATAATTTATATTAACATCCCTTGAACATGATTATTTATGCAAATGCTGACGCATATTATGATTCAATTTCTAATCAACAATCTTGATTCATCCTCTCTCTCATATTCATGCCCCCCTTCCACGTCATAATATATAACAATAATAACACAACGTCACCCTTCACCTTAGTTCTATTACTCCTCTCACTTTCATCACCCCTCTGGCATATTATAATACATCGTCACTCATGACCTCATTTTGGCAACAACATCAACAACATTATTCCATTTTACAATTGCATCAAGAAAATAATATAAAAATACTATTTTTCGAAACATATCCCTTTCCCCCTCATCCAACATCATTCATTCACGTACGCATGCTCGGGGTACATAGCCACTAAGGAACTAGAATACTGGGCATCAACTCACCTTCAGTTTCCCGGCCTGTGAAGTACAGATACACACAACACCACAACACAACACAATACAATACAATTTGTAGAGAGTAGGTGGTTCGTTACTGTCTTATTATGATTTTCTAGGGCACCCTAGCACTTGGGAAATGCTAGGTCTTGGGAGGTCTCTAAACCAAGAGCACACACCCTTAGGACGTCACTCTACACAGAGATCACACAGTACTGTGGCAGCGAAAGTCCTCCTCAATTACTATAAATTTACTTTTCTATAATAATTGTCACAACTCATTGGTCATTCTTGTCCATATTAAGGCACAAGACTTTGGGTGGTTCCAAACACAAAACACAGCCCTTAGAAACGAACCCTACACTTATCCTATGATAGTCCAAAAGTCGTCTAACCACAAAGACTACCGCCTCAAATCTGCCAGTTCTACCGTTTCCTTCCCAGTCCACAGTTCAAGGTACCGAGCTCCGTTCAACTTATAATAGCTATCGAGCAGTGAAAACCCTAATTCCTGACATACACTAAGCATTCCAAAAACGCTGATTCAAACTTTGCACATCGCCCTCTCGGAGATATGAAACTATGTACTATGTACAACCTGACACAGCATAAACTTAGCGTGCGTCAAAACTCGTGTCGTCACAATTTTGTTCTCTTTAAATTAGTTTTCATCCTTCTCCTCACCCCCTTTCCATTACCTCTTATTGATTTGTTTGACTTGTTTTAAAAAATCTTTTTTCTCTATTTTTCTTCTGATCTTTTAATTAAACAAACACACACACACACACCCACACCCACACAAACACACACACACACACACTACAGATTGTCAACTAATACTTAACTGAAATCAACAAATATTTTATGTTCAGCAGCATGAGATTTTCTATAACAAAGTATAAAGGCAGTGTCACCAAGCACAGAGACGACTTTGTATGAAAGTGTGTACTTATAGCAATACCACTGTTTCCTTCTATTGTCCTCCTTTGTCTGTACCAACACCACTACTTTGTTTTTATAACAGGTTGGTCTTGATGTCAATGCTGCTTATCAATAATTAAGTATTACCTTAATATCTTCATTTTTGAACCGACTTTATCCTTTTTTTTTTAATACAATGAATATTGCAACTGGTTTGTTCGGCTTGTTCATCTCTCTCTCTCTCCCTCTCTCTCTCTCTCTCCCTCTATCTCAAACGTCAAACGTCTCTCTCTCTGTCTCTCTCTCTGTCTCTCTCTCTGTCTCTCTCTCTGTCTCTCTCTCTCTCTCTCTCTCTCTCTCTCTCTCTCTCTCTCTCTCTCTCTCTCTCTCTCAAGCGTATCAAGTCCACCCTAGAGGACGCAACTGGCCCCATTGAGGTCGGCCAAAGAGACCACAGAGAGCCTGAAAAGCCTCAGTAGCAGAACTAAATGCTTATGCCAGTCCTTGCCCACTGCCCTCCGGCTGTAGAACCAGAGCCAGCGCGTGTGATCTGGGATTATGAGTGGTGGTAGTGATGCAGCTCAGGTTGCGCATGCGAGACATTCTGTGTGGCCTTCATGCTAATTCTTTCTGGGGTCAATGGCTGCCATGCATGCAAGCTAGGGGCGGGAGATTCTGAGAGAACCAAAAGCCATACCGAAATTGACGTTTTCATTATTCGAATTATTATCTACAATGTGATGTATTTGTTGCAACTGTTTATATAATCGATTTGTTCGTCCATTATCATCAAAGTAGTCATCATTATCATTGTTTTTATCCTCCTCATCATCGTTGTCATTAAAATCATCATCGTCGTCGTCATCATCATCATCGCCGTCGTTATCATCATCATCGCTGTCGGCGTCATGGCGTCGTCAGCATAACGTTTGTGATCACTGTTATTCCATCGTAATTTGTATTTGTTCAAAGTACTGATCGATTGTTATTCTTTCTGATTTGCATGGCAGGAAATACGTTTTCCTATGTAATTCTGGTGACGAATTTCTTATGCCCTTATGTTTTTCTTATGTTCTGTTCTCTCTCTCTCTCTCTCTCTCTCTCTCTCTCTCTCTCTCTCCCCGTCTCTCTCTCTCTCTCTCTCTCTTTCTCTCTCTCTCTCTCCTTATATTCAAAATCACACGCGGAGAAATACTTGCATATCTTGACCCATCTTTTATTAAAGCAGTTGATAGACATGGACTTCATAATTATAAAATACCCATCCCTACTACCCTAGCATTGACTCATACAAAAATATCCTATCATTTAATGGAGCATGGAACTCTCTTATTTTCTGTTAAATCTAAAATATGTAGGCATCTGCTATATTAAGTATAAATGTAATGTATTTTGATATGATGACACAGTCTTTAATGTACTTATTTTTATTATTAGTTATGTGTTCATTAATTATTTTTATAAAGAGTGAGGTATGGGAAAGGGGTTGGGTTTCTAAAATTGTTTACAGATAAAGACAAAGATAATGATGTGTCTGTGCGTATGTGTGTTGTAAGATTTCGATTTTAATGTTAAAGGTTCTTCATTATGTAGATTGGAAGATTAGACTTCACAATTAGTCTAAAATATGTATCCCTAATTTTTAAAAAAAAATTTAAGTTTCAAGTTAAAAGTTTCAAGTTTTACTCTCTCTCTCTCTCTCTCTCTCTCTCTCTCTCTCTCTCTCTCTCTCTCTCTCTCTCTCTCGTTTCTTTATACTAAACGGAACATTCATATAAATCCTTTCCTATTCTATCCTAACCCGTAACTCGGAGGTCGTAGGGGCACCACAGATGATCGTTTAACCAGCGTACTCCATCTTTCTCTGTCCTCAGCTACCCTGATGGCTTTCTATCCTATCCTATCCTATCTCGTAACTGAAAGGTCGTAGGGGCACCACAGATGATCGTTTAACCAGCGTACTCCATCTTTCTCTGTCCTCAGCTACCCTGATGGCTTTCTATCCTATCCTATCCTATCCTATCTCGTAACTCAAATGTCGTATGGGCACCACAGATGATCGTTTAACCAGCATAGGCCTACTCCATCTTTCTCTGTCCTCAGCAACCCTCATGGCTTCGCTCAGTGTCAGACCAGTCCATTCTCGAATGTTGTCCTCCCACCTCTTTTTTCGGTCTCCCTCTTCTTCTACCTCCTTGCACTGTGCGTTGCAGGATGGTCTTTGCAAGACCTGATGATCTGGTGACGTTTCCGTTTCTGCACCACTGTGAGCAAGTGATCGTGTTGTCCAATGGCTTCTGTGATGATCTGTCGGACCTCGTCGTTGGTGATGCGCTGGGTATAGCAAATGCCCAGAAGTCTTCTGTAGCACCTCAACTCCATGCTTTGTATTCTTCGTTGCAGATCTGTTGTGAGGGTCCATGTTTCGCATGCGTATAGGAAGATGGAGATGACAAGGGAGCGCATCAGTCTTACCTTGGAATGTCATATAAATACAAAAAAAAACAAGATAAAAACATAAATTAACTGAATTCGTTTCAACACAGGGAAACCCCTCGTGTACTAAACGGTCTTCAATCTTTTATAGATTATTTTGTGTAGTTAATAATAACGTGTGTTTGATCGAAGTACTTTGTGTTATAAGTGACCAAGGTCAAAGCACATACTGTTGTCGCACTGTACCGCCTGCTTGAGACCGCTAGCGCTGTCTGCTTACTGAAAACACATGTGTAGCTGCGCACCGAACTTGTTATTTATTACGCAACAATAAACAAAACATGGATAACAATCAGTTATCCACACGTGTTTCAAAAGTCAAAATTAATGCGTCATATTTAAAGTAATCAAGATGGCAAGACATTCAGTGATGCAAATGATTTCTCAAGTTCAACACCTGTTCTTGTACGTCCCTACTAACTCAAAGAGTTGCTTAAGGCTAAATTCTGAGTGATCGAACCCCAGATGGTAAAAACATAAACTAGATCAAAGAATATTCGGTTAACACAAAGAAGGACTGTCAAAGCCCCCCCTTACGGTCCTTCGTTTCTCTTACCATAAAGGGGAACTCTGAGCAGTGTATGCAACCATACGTGAACAACGGATGAATAGATAGAGACAAGTATTACGTTGGCAAAATAAAACAACAATTTATTCACATGAACATAACATGGAGTCGTAAATGAATAACTAAAATTTATAAAGGTGATAAAATCAAACGACAGAATGAAATGTTCTTTGTTTTAAATAAATTAAATGGTTCTACACAGTATTCTCGTTCAGTCTCTTTGTTTTCCTTTTATACTGTTCACTCATTGTTCGCACACAACCTATGCACTGTTTACAAATTTGTTGCTACTACTGTTATAACGATTTCAGTTCACAAGTCCCGTTTTACAAATACATATCACACTCCTGCGATCAAACCTTTGCAATACGAAATTGCATAATAACAAAAACGTCCCGAAGACACTAGAGCATGAACTCGCTCAACGCAGGAGTGAAATGTATATATGTCCCGGGAACACAGTAGGCAAATAAACTAAAAATTGTCAATGCACTAGATGTAATCGATAAGTGCATACACCTCGAATGTCACTGGGACTGTAGCTGCTACGATTAGATGCATCCGCCGTGGTCATCCAATATTTCAAAGTCTGTGGTGAAGAAGCGAAGGCAAAAAGTTCACTGGCAAAAAGTCTATTATAATACAATCGGTGAAAAGTGATGGTAAAACCAAAAACAAAGTCGAAGTTAAAGTTGAAGTTGAAGGTAATCGAAGTTGAAGATGAAACCAAAGGCAAAAAGCGAAAGGTACACTGCAACATAACCCATACAAAATCTTCTAAGAATTTGAGTAACAATTTATACATGCTTCCTGATGCAATTGAAAACTCAACCATTTTCCTTAATAATAATAATCGCTAACTCTTGTATTGTAACAATCACAAATGTAAATCTAACGCATGTATGAATGAATGACTGCAACCTTGAATGTGTTGTATGCTTGGAAAAATAATGATTGTAATAAATATGGTATCACTTATTCGAGTATAATACTTCCCCATAATATTTTAGCCCCACAACATAATGATAACCAACAATGACACGACAAAAATACGGACCACAGAAATAAATGACAACAAAGAGACACCCGACTAGCCAGTGAAAACACCCAAGTCCACACTTACTCAACTACCCGTGGATACGGTGATGCGGCTAAGGTCGGATACGTCTCTTCATCCGCAGCATTCCTTTTGGTACAGGTAGGTCAACGGTCAGGTCTACTAGTCGTCTCGATCTTCATTGACTAAAACAAACAGTCGAACTTGCACCAGTTTCAAGGTCGAACTCTTTCTCCCTCATCGTTCTCAAACGACTTCTGGTGAAAACTCAAGTTCTTGTCGTAGGGCACCGCTACGTGTGGATATCACGTACGTATTTCCTTAAGCGTACAGTTGACGGATAAAGGATTAGCAGGGACGAAAAACGATTCAACACACTGCTCCTAGATTCACTGTTCCTGGGACCTCCATGTAACGACCAAAAACCTGTCTTCTTTCCCTTTCGTCATTTCCTCTTTTCTACGACAATAAGTTACGTCACACTTTTCATTTACTTTTGTCCCGGCTTATCAAAGGCACACAAAACGATGATTCATAGGCACCTGCGAGAAGACCACCTATCTACAAACAACAATATAAAGTTCAAACTGAGTGTGGGTCGTGACATACCCCCCCCCCCCCCCTCAAGACAAAACCTTGGTTTTGTTCAAACTCAAAGTTCACGACTTACACGTTTCTGCTCAAAAAGTCTGCAGTGACGTTTTCCTTTCCAGGAATACTTTCAATAACCAGTGGAAACGACTGCATCAACAGCGCCCATCTCATCAACCTGCTGCTGGTAGTTTTCGATTTCTGAAGGTATTTCAGCGGTTGGTGATCAGTTTGTACGATGACTGTCCGATCGTACACATATTGCTGAAATCGTTGAAGTCCCCAAATCAACGCTAAACATTCCTTCTCAATCGTTGAGTAGTTCTTTTCTGCGGCAACTAACTTCCGGCTGACACAAGCCACTGGTTGGAGTCCGTGACCCTGATCTTGGCATAGTACTGCTCCAATACCTGTGTCTGACGCGTCTGTTTGCAAAACAAACGGTTTTTCGCCATCTGGCAGACAACATACAGGACTAGAGCACAACCTTTCTTTCAAAGTGTTGAAAGCTTTTTCGCATGCTTCCGTCCATGCGACTGGTCCTGTTTTTCCTCCCTTCGTCAGATCGGATAGAGGGGCGGCTATGGCTGCAAAGTTTGGTACAAACCTCCTGTAGTAGCTCGCTAACCCCAAAAACGACCTCACTTGTTTCTTTGTAGTTGGTTGTGACGTTTCTCCGATGCGATCCATTTTCTGACGGTCTGGTTGAATCTTACCTCGCCCTACCATGTGTCCCAGATACTCCAAACTCTGAAATCCTAGGAAACATTTTGACGGTCTTGCAGCTAACTGCACTTCGCGGAGTCTCTGACACAACGCTCTTAGACATTCCAAATGCCTTTCTTTTGTTTGAGTAGCTATCATCAAATCATCCATGAAGTTGTCTATTTGAGGCATGTGAAGGGGTGCCAATAACTTCCGCATCATTCGGGAAAATATAGCTCCGGCAGTCTTCAATCCAAAAGGCATCACGCACCACTGGAACTGACCTTCAGGAGTGGTGAACGCTGTCTTTTCTTTGTCCTCTTTTTTCATTGGGATTTGCCAATACCCTTTTGACAAATCTATTTTGCTCAGGTATTTCGCTTTTGCGAGCTTCGCGAACAAAAATCGATATCAGGTAGAGGCTCAGCGTCGAAGACGATGTTACGATTCATTTTGCGAAAATCAACGCAAAATCGTATTTGTCCATCTTTTTTTTTCACTAGCACAATCGGTGTGCTATACGGTGACGTTGCTCTCTCAATGACCCGTAATTTCATCATCGTTTCTACTTCATCCTTCACCACCTGCATTTGCGAATGAGGTAAAGGGTATTGTCTTGTACGGACTGGCTCTTCATTGATCATCTTTATCTCGCACGTATCCAAGGTGCATCGTAAAGGGAAATCAGTGAAAATGTCTGCATAGTCTGACACTATGTTTAGGATGTCCTCATGAATTTCTGGACATTCTGGGTCAACGTGTACATCTTTCGGACCCTCGGTCGCCACTAACGGACACGTTGGAATGTCGTTGCCCACTTGTTCTTCTTTCCATTGATCGTCTTCTGTCACTACTGCATCGACTGTCACTCTTTCTCTGCATTCTTTCAGCAGATTGACGTGGAAGAGTTTAGTTTTCCGTCCTACTGATATGCGATAATCGCATTCGCCAACTTTTTCTATGACTTCATAGGGTCCTTGCCAAGCCATTTGGAGTTTATTATGTTTAGTGGGTAGCAACAGCAACACTCTGTCGCCTGCTTTGAAGACCCTGGGTTTCGCTTTTCGGTCAAAGTAGTGTTTCTGGCGCTCTGCAACACCTTTCATATGTTCTTTTGCTATCCGGCACGTCTCCTCGATGCGATTGCGTAGATCGACTACGTATTCACTGCTTACTTTCACTTCTTCAGCAGCAATCTCCTTCGACCATAGCTCTCTCAACACGGCCATCGGTCCTCTGACTGTTTTTCCGTATAGTAGCTCAAACGGTGAAAATCCAGTAGCCTCTTGAGGTACCTCTCGGTAGGCGAAAAGAAGAGCTGGTATGTACCGGTCCCACATCCGTGGCTGTTCTGTAGTCAGTTTTCTCAGCATGGTCATCAGAGTGCCGTTAAACCGCTCAACCAGCCCGTTACACTGAGGGTGGTAGGGTGTGGTGGCTTTTCCATGGATGGCCAACAATCTGTTCATTTCATCCATGACTGCTGACATGAACTGCGTCCCCCTGTCGGTTAGTATTTCACGAGGGATGCCTACCCTCGACCATATGGTCCACAGAGCCTCTGCTACTTTTTCAGTGTCAATTCTTTTCAACGGAACTGCTTCTGGGTATCGTGTGGCGTAGTCGACAACTACCAAAATGTATTGGTTACCTTGTTCCGACTTTGGTGCAATCGGACCTACAATGTCGATAGCCACTCTTTGGAATGGTTCGTCCATCAAAGGCATCTTTTGTAGGGGTACCTTGCTGACTCGACCCCTTGGTGTCACTCTCTGGCATTCAATGCATGATGCACAGTACCTGCGAACGTCTGCGCACATACCTGGCCAGAAAAACGTATTCCATATACGTTCGCGAGTTCGTTTTCCTCCTAGGTGTCCTGCCATGGGAGGATCATGAGCTAGCCTCATGACTTCTTTTCGTAGTTTCTTGGGAACTACTAGCTGCGATGTCTCCACTCCTCGCAACTGATGCAACCTGTATAGTAACCCTTTCTTTCGCGTGAATTTTACTGTAGCATTTCCTGACTTCAGTTCGCTCTGGGCATCAGCCAACGCTCGAACTTTTTTAAGACTATCGTCTTCTTCTTGCAATGCAGCCAACTCTGTCGGTGTGACTTCCACTCCTAGAGTTTTCGATACCTGCAAAGGTACTGTCGCTCGTTTTTCACGTTCTATTTGTCCTCTTGTTTCGACTGCTGCTGCCACGGCACATTCACTACCATCAATGGTAACTGGGCTTCGGTAACCAGATGAAAATGTAATCCAGTTACCCAGAAGAATGTCAGGTCCCATGTGGTCAAGGACGAACAGTTCAACAGTCCCTGTCACAAAGCCTGATTCAAGTTTCACCCATGCTGTAGGGTACTTTCCTGTTTTTGTCTGGTCTGCTAAGTACACTTCAACACTCCTCCCTGTGTAATCTTCAGGTTTGACCCATTTTGAAGCAACTGCTCCCATCTCTGCTCCAGTATCACGCATGATGCGTACTGTATTTTCGTTGATCCGACCCTCACTCCACGGGTTATAGGGTTTAATAGATCGGACGTCTATTGGCGGAGTATAGATCGGCAGGGTGTCGGTCGCAATTGTAACCTGACTGACTGCATGCGTTTTCATGCATTGCCTGGCGAAGTGCCCCTTACCCCCACACTTATAGCACTCGTCTGAATTCCTCCTGTCTCTTTCATCTCTACCGACAACTGGTCTCCTAATAGGTTCCCTCAATCTCGTTTGTGACTCGTTCGGTCTACGCTCGGGTTGACTGCTCGGTGTTCGTGGACTCGCTCTTTGGAAAACAGGTCCTCGGGATACGGCTCGTTTTACGTCCAAATGCAGTTGAGCATATTCGGCTGCTTGTGCGGCGTCTGTCGGCAATCGTTCACGCACGAACATCTCGAGCTCAGGATTCATTACTGAATATATCTGTTCAGCCAAAAACATGTCTAACACAGACTTCGCTTCATCGATGTCTTTGTCTGCCAAGGAAAACCATCTTTCTACAGATGTCTGCAACCGGATGAGAAATTGCGGAAAAGTTTCATTTTGTTCTTTCTTGGTCTCTCGGAACTGTCGGCGATACCATTCCGCATCGCGGCGAAAACGACGTAACAGCGCGTTGCGTACTTCTTCAAAATCTTGAGCCTGTTCGGGTGTCAGACGCAAATACGTATCGCGCGCTTCTCCTGACAATAGTGGAGACAACCTTGCTGCCCAGCAATCTCTATTCCATCCTTGTGATTCAGCTATGAGTTCAAAATGACGCAGATAAGCTTCGATGTCTTCTCTACCATCGAAAGGGTGAATTTTCAGTCGGTAACCATCATGATGTTCTCTACGAGTTGAACGGTCAGCGAAAACTTCACGTTCTTCTCTGATCACCTCCATCTGCATTTTCATCCGTTCTTTCTCTGCCTCCATTCTGATTTCTAATGATCTTCGTTCTTCTTCTTTGTCTTCCTCGCGTCGGCGACGTTCTTCTTCTTTCTCTTCCTCTCGTCGGCGACGTTCTTCTTCCATTTTCCTCTCCATCAGACGTCTGTCTTCTTCTTTTTCCTCTTCTCGTCGGCGACGTTCTTCTTCTTTTTCTTCTTCGCGTCGGCGACGTTCTTCTTCTTTTTCCTCTTCGCGTCGGCGACGTTCTTCTTCTTTTTCCTCTTCGCGTCGGCGACGTTCTTCTTCTTTCTCCTTTCGCTCTTCTTCCATTTTCCTCTCCATTAGACGTCTGTCTTCTTCTATTTTTCTTTCCATTAGCCGTCTGTCTTCTTCGCGCTCTCTTCGCTCTTCTTCTATTTTTCTTCGCTCTTCTTCCATTTTCCTCTCCACTAAACGTCTGTCTTCTTCTCGCTCTCTTCGTTCTTCTTCCTTTTGGATGCCATCCACGACAAATCTCGCTAGCGCCTCTTCTCGCAGGCCTAGGCTCATACCTAATTCTCTATACTTCACGGATACGTCAATCACTTCGGACGTCTCTTGGTTCCTTGACGGTTCTACGGCTACCGCCATACGAGGGAAACCTAAGACAGACGTACTCAGAGTCTCTTCTCTCGTCAAACTGGACATGGTCGCTTCTCCCGATGCTCCCAGTACAATATCGGCTGAGTCGCTGCTAGGGGTGATCGATGTCCCTTCCCCACCAATCGTTTTCTTGGCTCCAGCACGTTTTGTACCTTTCCGGGTGGCGGACATTTTGCTAGCCGACCACCTTTTCTTGTATAATTGGTAAACAACAAATCTATTTACCAACTATATATCTCAGAGTTCAAATAACTCAACAGTTATACCACGGTTTGGCTCAGATGACACTAAGTTGTATTATAGTAAAGTGTGGGCTTGGTTGCTTACCTTATTACTGTCGGGTGCTCTAAGTGCGCCCACGCGATTCAAAACGCTCCAGCACCCGCCAACCACCCACGTCACTTACTCTGATTGTATGGTATAACACAACAATGTCAACGTAATTCTATCTCCTCCATTCATCCGTCGAATCCCACCGCTGCCACCAAATATGTCAAAGCCCCCCCCTTACGGTCCTTCGTTTCTCTTACCATAAAGGGGAACTCTGAGCAGTGTATGCAACCATACGTGAACAACGGATGAATAGATAGAGACAAGTATTACGTTGGCAAAATAAAACAACAATTTATTCACATGAACATAACATGGAGTCGTAAATGAATAACTAAAATTTATAAAGGTGATAAAATCAAACGACAGAATGAAATGTTCTTTGTTTTAAATAAATTAAATGGTTCTACACAGTATTCTCGTTCAGTCTCTTTGTTTTCCTTTTATACTGTTCACTCATTGTTCGCACACAACCTATGCACTGTTTACAAATTTGTTGCTACTACTGTTATAACGATTTCAATTCACAAGTCCCGTTTTACAAATACATATCACACTCCTGCGATCAAACCTTTGCAATACGAAATTGCATAATAACAAAAACGTCCCGAAGACACTAGAGCATGAACTCGCTCAACGCAGGAGTGAAATGTATATATGTCCTGGGAACACAGTAGGCAAATAAACTAAAAATTGTCAATGCACTAGATGTAATCGATAAGTGCATACACCTCGAATGTCACTGGGACTGTAGCTGCTACGATTAGATGCATCCGCCGTGGTCATCCAATATTTCAAAGTCTGTGGTGAAGAAGCGAAGGCAAAAAGTTCACTGGCAAAAAGTCTATTATAATACAATCGGTGAAAAGTGATGGTAAAACCAAAAACAAAGTCGAAGTTAAAGTTGAAGTTGAAGGTAATCGAAGTTGAAGATGAAACCAAAGGCAAAAAGCGAAAGGTACACTGCAACATAACCCATACAAAATCTTCTAAGAATTTGAGTAACAATTTATACATGCTTCCTGATGCAATTGAAAACTCAACCATTTTCCTTAATAATAATAATCGCTAACTCTTGTATTGTAACAATCACAAATGTAAATCTAACGCATGTATGAATGAATGACTGCAACCTTGAATGTGTTGTATGCTTGGAAAAATAATGATTGTAATAAATATGGTATCACTTATTCGAGTATAATACTTCCCCATAATATTTTAGCCCCACAACATAATGATAACCAACAATGACACGACAAAAATACGGACCACAGAAATAAATGACAACAAAGAGACACCCGACTAGCCAGTGAAAACACCCAAGTCCACACTTACTCAACTACCCGTGGATACGGTGATGCGGCTAAGGTCGGATACGTCTCTTCATCCGCAGCATTCCTTTTGGTACAGGTAGGTCAACGGTCAGGTCTACTAGTCGTCTCGATCTTCATTGACTAAAACAAACAGTCGAACTTGCACCAGTTTCAAGGTCGAACTCTTTCTCCCTCATCGTTCTCAAACGACTTCTGGTGAAAACTCAAGTTCTTGTCGTAGGGCACCGCTACGTGTGGATATCACGTACGTATTTCCTTAAGCGTACAGTTGACGGATAAAGGATTAGCAGGGACGAAAAACGATTCAACACACTGCTCCTAGATTCACTGTTCCTGGGACCTCCATGTAACGACCAAAAACCTGTCTTCTTTCCCTTTCATCATTAAATCTTTTCTACGACAATAAGTTACGTCACACTTTTCATTTACTTTTGTCCCGGCTTATCAAAGGCACACAAAACGATGATTCATAGGCACCTGCGAGAAGACCACCTATCTACAAACAACAATATAAAGTTCAAACTGAGTGTGGGTCGTGACAAGGACCATTCTAAAAGATTGCTATATAAATAATGATGACATTCCGCGCAAAGCGCCCCAAGCGTTCATCGTGTTAGAAAACTCAGGGGAGGCAATCCGATGCATAGCGACAAGTAAACAAACCTCGAGTGTCGAATCGGTGGCTTTTTAAATTAAACGACCCACAATGTGCACGCTGTGTTCTATCAATGGCGGCAGTGTCATCATGCTGGATAGGCATATGTCCCGCACACCGTTGGTACTCATTTCCTATCCCTAATAGCCCCAGCTCAAACCCGATATAAGAAAGACTCCCGATGAACATGCTATACAGGGAGGCACTGTGGTCTAATGGTAGTGCTTCGGCTTGCGGATCTGAAGGTCCCGGTTTCGAGCCCTGGCCGGGCCATTGTGCTCAGTTGTCCGGGCGTCAGACCATGCGCCCAAAGGCTGCGGGTGGGCGTCTCGGGCGACTTGAGTTAGATCCTGTATCGGCCAGCGCCTTGAGCAGCTCTTGAGCTGTAAAAGCGCTATATAAGAACGATTAAATAAATAAATAAATAAATACTACACTATTCGAGAAATGACAAAATTTGACCTGGCCAGAGTTTAACAAGATGCGAAGCATGCAGTTGATGTAGGCCTATTTTATGGTTGAGTTAAAAAAACAGTATAGATCTAGCTTTAATATTATCGACACTATTGTGTACATTGGTTTCCAGACAACTAGAATCGAATACATACATTATTATTAGTATTGTTCTTCCTAACATTATAATTGTTATTGAGGAAGATTTATGTCACGTGGACCTACCTATACAGTTAGATGGAAAAACGTTCGGTTCATCTATAAATAATAAGCATATTTATCAATAATTTGTGATAATCAACTTGTTTCATCCTTCGGGAATCTGAAGAATGAAAGTCCAGGGCACTTGTAACGACCATTTGTACAGCTAATAGAACTGCAGTGATCACTCCCACATGTCTTTCGTAGAATTTCCGTTTTGTACATTGCCTTGTTCCAAGCCGTAGGCCATTTTCTATCACGATGACCGCATGGTGGCGCTGCAAGTTTTGGTTTCGCGTGTCCGGTAGTTATGCTCTTTCTTTGTAAAACTAAACTTTCTTTGACTAGATACATGAAGTTGCACACAGTCTTTATATTACACCAAAGAACTGCCACAACTGTAACCACTCGGACCAGTGTGGTCTAGTCCGGACCGAGATACCACGGTAGTGTAAATACCTGCAAGCGCTCCCTAGGTGGTCATTTTGCTCGGGAGCAAACGTACTTGTATAAACATATATATATTGTGTTATGAATGAAATGAAATATCAGTGAAGAAACTACGCTTTTGTATGCATGGAAATAAATAATAAATATTTGGTAATTGTTTTTCAACGTTCGTGAAGAGAAGCAATTTAAGCATTAGAAGTTTAGATTCTTTGCTAGTGTTGTAAAAAGAACAAAATATAAATGAAAACGTTTGTTTTTGTTGATGATTAAGGTACGATATAATTTATAAATGGAATTTGATCAATTGTCTTTATTGTAAAGTGACTGGGTGGTGGAGAGCTTTCAGTTTTACCACTAGGGTTGTTTCAGCAGATCTTTTATGCGGATCAGGGGTTGTCCGGTCCTGATTTGGCTCGGAAAAGTCCGCTGGACCTAAAGCAATAATCATGTAATGTACTGTAATGATCAATTGTTTACAGCAATTGTAAAGAAAAATAATTCATACATTAAAATGAAATTTTTTCTAATTACAATAAAGGGAAATAATTTAGAAAAGTTCATTTCAATCATGATTAAGGGAGGTAATTTGTGAATAAGCTTGATAATGAATAAAACGGAAAAGTGTAGTGTGCACTGAGATTATGTTGATTAGTTAATAATGCTATAATTTACTCTATTGTATGCCTTAGTGTACTGGTACTGGCATCTTCAACAGCCATGTACCATCCATGTTTGGGCCTTGACCGTAACCCGAGTGCCCTTTAGATAACAGATAACGGATAACAGAACTTTATTTCGCCAGGTGACAAGGACGAGAAATACACTTTGATGTTGGCACACATATTTATAGTAAACACGATAACAAAGCCAACCACACCTTCGCGCAACCATCCACTTGCGGGCACACTCATACAAGACTAGGAATAATACTGACTGGAATATAGTAGAAACAGAATGACCAAATCAAATACACACACATCCACACACACGTGCGCGCTCTTCTCCGTTCTCTCTCTCTCTCTCTCTCTCTCTCTCTCTCTCTCTCTCTCTCTCTCTCTCTCTCTCTCTCTCTCTCTCTCTCTCTCAATTCTCTTCTCTTCTCTTACACAAGCACTCTACATACATCTATAAATTCTCTCTCTATCACTTCCTTTACTCACTCTCTCTCTCTCTTCCTCTCTTTCTTTCTATGTCTTTCTTTCACTCACTCCTCTCTCTCTCTCTCTCTCTCTCTCTCTCTCTCTCTCTCGCTCTCTCTCTTATGCATAAGTCACTGAGATAGTCCGGTATCATCGGGTGCCAGACAAGGAGTTGAGGTTTGTCACTGCTTGTGGGAAAAAACTGTTCTTGAAGCGGCAGGTACGGGTCTTCATAGTTCTGAGCCTTTTGCCAGATGGAAGCAGCTCGAAGAGGTAGTATCCGGGGTGGGAGGCATCATCCGCTATCTTTCTGGCTCTGATCATCAGGCGTTTGGTATAGATGGAGGCCAGAGAGGGGAGGTCGGTGTCAATGATCTTGCTGGCAGCGGAGACAATATGGTCTAGTTTTTCTTTTTGTTGCTGGGATGCACCCCCATACCATACACAGATGGAAAATGTTAGAACATTTTCTACCACTGAGCGGTAGAACTGGGTGAGGATTTCCTTCCTTAGGCCAAATTTTTTGAGCTGCCTGAGAAAGTACATTCTCTGCTGTGCTCGCTTGATGATGGAGTCGGTATTGAGATCCCAGGTGAGGTCACAGGAAATGAGTGAGTCCAGAAACTTGAATGACTCAACAGTCTCGATGGGCTGGCCGTTGATGAAGAGGGGGTCAATGGGAGTGGCGTTCCGACGAAAGTCGATCACCATCTCTTTGGTCTTGGAGGCGTTCAACTCGAGACTGTTGTAATTGCACCATGACACCAGCAGGTCGACTTCCTGCCTGTAGGCTGACTCATCTCCATTGGATATGATGCCCTCAACGGTGGTGTCATCGGCAAACTTTACGAGTTGAACTGACTCGTGATGGGAGGTGCAGTCGTTGGTGTACAGGCAGTATAGAAAAGGAGACAGGACACACCCCTGGGGTGCGCCTGTGCTCAGGGTCAGGAACTGCGAGGTGTTGCTGCCTATCTTCACTGACTGGGGGCGGTTGAGGAGGAAGCTCAGAATCCAGAAAGAGATGGAGGGGGAGAGGTTGAAGAGCTGAAGCTTGTCGAACAGGGTCTGAGGGACGATGGTGTTGAAAGCGGAAGAGTAGTCTACGAAGAGGAGGTGTGCGTAGCGATTAGGGGTTTTTAGCTGCTGGAGGATGAAGTGATGGGCCAGGGCGACGGCATTGTCGACAGTCCGGTTAGCTTGGTAAGCAAACTGGCACGGGTCCAGTTTGCCCTTGGTTGCGGACTGGAGGTGCTTGAGTACCAGGCGCTCCAGCACTTTCATCAGGGCCACAGGGCGGTAATCATTGAGGGAGCTAATTTGGGGTTTCTTGGGAACAGAGACGATGGTGGAGGCCTTGAAACAGCGGGGGACAGTGGACAAGAGAAGGGAGGAGTTGAAAATCTGGGTAAAAACTGGAGCCAGTTGGGAGGAGCAGTGTTTGAGGGTGGGGGCTGATACTCCGTCAGGACCACCTGCCTTTCTACTGTCCTGCTTCTTGAAGAGAGACTCCACCTCCGACTCTATGATGGTGAAAGGTGGAGGCTGGTGGGAAGCAGAATCAGGAGGGGAAACTGTGACAGGGATGGTGTTCTGTCTGTCAAATCTGGCATAGAACTCGTTCAGTTTATCTGGGAGCTGCTTGTCGTCAGCATCAGCTTGGCGTCCTTTCTTCTTGTAGTTAGTGATGGTTTGCAGACCTTGCCAAACTGCCCTGATGTTGTTGGACTGAAAGTGGGCCTCTAACTTTTTCTTATAATCCCACTTTGGACGTCTGATGGCCTTTTCTAATTCATATTTGGCCCTTTTGTAGCTGATCTTTTCGCCGCTTCTATGAGCTTCTTCCTTTGCTCTCAGGCTTGACTTGAGGCTGTTGAACCATGGCTTGTCATTTGGCCAAGATCTGACTTCTTTTGTTGGAATGCAGCCTTGTTCACAGAAACTAATGTAGGAAGTTACCACATCAGCTTGCTCATGGATGTCAGCACAGGAGGTGGTCAGTGCCTGCCAGTCCGTACAGTCAAGACACGCCTGTAGTTCCTGGATAGAGTCTTGATTCCAGCGCTTGACAGTGGTTTGCCTGACTTTAGTTTCTGGCGGTAGGAGGGGAGGAGGAACACCATCACGTGATCAGATCGGCCGAGATGGGGGGCGGGGTATAGAGCGGTAAGCGCAACTAATTGTGCTGTAGCATAGACCAAGGGTCGCTTTCTCTCTCGTTGCACATTTGACATGTTGTTTAAACTTGGGCTGTTGTTTTCTCAAGTCAGCATGGTTGAAATCACCCAGAACGATAACGTGAACGTCAGGGTGTGAATTTTCAATGTTTGTGATCTATTTGGAAAGTTCTTTGATGGCAGAAGTAGCGTGCGCTTTGTCAGGGACGTAGACGCCAACCAAAACAATGGAGGAAAACTCTCGTGGAAGGTAGAAGGGTCGACACTTTACAGTGAGAGTTTCAAGGTCGGGTGCACAGTGTTTGGATAAGATAGACACGTCTATACACCATCGGTCGTCAGGGGCGGATCAGTTAGTTTTGGGGGGAGGGTTTCCAAAATTCTATTAAAGGGACTTACTCGGTAAATGTTAATGATGGTCAAGAAACGCTTCAGATCAAGCATCAACATTGGCAGGACACGCACTTTCCCAGGAGCAGACATCGGAAGTGACCACAATCTTGTGATGATGTCTTTCCGGCTTTACTTGAAGAGAGTAAACACAGCAAAGTGCACTAGACTGAAGTTCGGCCTGGACAAACTGCAAGACCCGGAGGTGACAGAAATATTTCAGGCCACAATTGGAGGGAAATTTGCACCACTGCTCATTTTGGGAGCTGGTGAAGTAGATGTCAACACCATGACCACCACCTTCAACTTAGCAGTGACAGATGCCGCCACGGAGATCCTTGGAAAGCACCGGTCAAAGAAGAAGCTGTGGATCACACCTGAACTTTTGGACCTGTGTGATAAACGAAGAGAGATGAAAAAGAAAAGGAACACCTGACAGGGAGCTGATGCCTACCGAAAAATCAACAATGACATCCGAAAAGGCATGCGCACAGCAAAGAAGAACTGGATAGAAGCTCAATGCCAGGAAATAGAGAACAGTTTGAACAAGAACAACAGCAAGAAGGCCTACCAGACTGTGTAGCCGCTGACAAGTGTTAAACAGCCCAAGGTCTCCACGATCCAAAGCAAGTGGCTTATGCCTTACAGAAGAACAAGAAGTCTTGGACAGATGGACAGAGTACTGCTCTGACCTTTACAATCACAAACCAAACGGAGACCCATCAGTTCTAGCATGTCCAGAGAACAGAGAAGAAGAAGAAATCCTCCCTATTTTCCGAGAAGAAGTTGAGGCAGCAGTGCAATTGCTGAAGAAGGGGAAGTCAGCGGGAATGGACAACATACCCGCGGAACTGCTTCAAGCAGGAGGAGAAGCGATGATCGACGCACTCACCATTA
This sequence comes from Oncomelania hupensis, assembly GCA_036898135.1. NCBI lineage: Eukaryota > Metazoa > Mollusca > Gastropoda > Littorinimorpha > Pomatiopsidae > Oncomelania > Oncomelania hupensis. The sequence goes on along the minus strand of CM072521.1, from coordinate 23,692,444 downwards.
TGTGTAACAAGATGTGGCCGAGTGGGGAGTAGCTTACACCATGGACCCAGTCGCTTGTCATTACTCTTCCCAAAAACGGTAACCTTCAGGAATGTGAAAATTACCGCACCATCAGCCTCATCAGCCATCCCAGCAAGGTCCTCCTGAAAATAATACTCAACAGGTTGAAACCCCAAGCTGAACAAATCATAACCGAAGAGCAAACAGGATTTAGGGCAGGGCGAAGTATCACTGAACAGATTTTCAACCTCAGAATAATCTGTGAGAAATACCTACAGCACCAACATCTATATCATGTGTTCGTAGACATCAAAAAGGCGTTTGACCGAGTCTGGCATGCAGCTCTGTGGGCAACCATGAGAGTGTACAACATCAGCCCTAAAATTGTTGAAGTCATCAAAAGCCTGTATGACAAGGCTACCAGTGCAGTCCTCCACAACAGCGCCATCGAAAACTGGTTCAGAACAACAATCGGTGTGCGTCAGGGATGCCTACTATCTCCAACACTCTTCAACATCTTCCTAGAGCACATCATGTCAGATGCCTTTGCAGACCACGAAGGCACAGTCAGCATAGGGGGAAGAGCAATCTCCAACCTTCGTTTTGCGGATGACATTGATGGATTGGCTGGAGAGGAACAAGAACTTGAACGGCTGGTACAGAGGCTTGACACCACCTCCAGAGCCTATTGAATGGAAATAAGTGCAGAGAAGACCAAAATGATGACCAACAACACCCATGGCATCAACACGGACATCAAAGTCCAAGGCCAATCCCTCAACACAGTGCATAGCTTCAAATATTTAGAAGCCATTGTATCAGACAATGGGTCCCGACAGGAAGTCCTCTCCAGGATCGCACAAACAACTGCTGCCCTGGCGAGGTTGAAGCCAATTTGGAAAGACAGGACCATCAGTCTACATTCCAAGGTAAGGCTGCTGCGCTCCCTTGTCATCTCCATCTTCCTATATGCTTGCGAAACATGGACCCTCACAGCAGATCTCCAACGAAGAATACAAAGCATGGAGATGAGGTGCTACAGAAGACTTCTGGGCATTTCCTATACCCAGAACATCACCAACGACGAAGTCCGACAGACCATCACACAAGCCATTGGACAACACGATGACCGGCTCACAGTGGTAAAAAAACGGAAACTCCGATGGTATGGCCACGTCACCAGATCATCAGGTCTTGCAAAGACCATCCTGCAAGGCACAGTGCAAGGAAGTAGAAGAAGATGGAGACCGAAAAAGAGGTGGGATGACAACATTCGAGACCGGACTGGTTTGACACTGAGCGAAACAATCAGGGTTGCTGAGGACAGGGAAAGATGGAGTACATTGGTTAAACGATCATATGTGGTGCCCCTACGACCTCCGAGTTATGGGATAGGATAGAATAGGATAGGATATGTTATTTACTTGTAAGATTAAATTATCAAAATAATAATTACCTCCTTTGCTCCCAAAATATGTACTGAGCATTGCCACACCTTTCGAATCGGAGGGCTTCAACGACGGCATTCGCGGCAGTTTGAAGCGCTGGCGCGAGTCGGAATAAGCAAGCAAAGGGACGGAACTTTGACTATTTGTCTTTTTGCTAAAACGTCAACGTAAGCCACGGTTGCCCACACTATGACTTTTTCAGCATACGAGGTACTTTTATAATGACCAAGCCAAAATGATATACCTACCACCAAAATGCAAAACATATATATAGTCATATAATAGGCTGACGTCAATTTTTTTTACTGTACGCGATCTACTCAGTCACACTGCCTTCACGATGGACCGGTCGATCGCGATCGACGTATTGGGCACTCCTGTCGTAATCCATTATATTATTCATTAGGAATATCGTTTTCTTTCTTTTCATTTCTTCCGCTCGTGGCGCCCCCCCCCCCCCCCCCCCCCTCTTTAAAAAAAAATAAATAAATAAATAGAATGACGCCGAAGACGGGAAATATCAGCTTTGCTCTTTGTGGAGCACGAAAGACAGTGTTCGTCTGGAGATTGTTTAGAATGATTGCAGTGATTGAAGTTTTTTAGGGAGAAGATTGCGAGGGCTTGCATATTGTGGGAAAGGTCAAATACTCGTACCCAAAAAGATAAAATTTTTAAAAAAATGAATAAAATAAATAAATAAATATATATACAGTGGAACCTCCGGTATCCGGCTCTCTGGTATACGACACCCTCCGTTATGTGACCTGAAAACTTCTGACGGATTCACTTCCAATAATAAATGACCTCTGGTATGCGACAACCTCGTTTATGCGACCAGCGACCGTGTCTTAAGCCCTTTATACGACCGTCTTAGGGCAATTTAAAAGAGGATATCAGTTAATTTGTTGTCTGTACCTTGCGTTTTTTTCTCTCATGTTGGTGTACGCCTGCTGTTGTCTGCTATTTCCGGTTCGCAAATAAGGGACATTACTCGCCTACACTGGCTTGTCAAAATGGCGTCGCGCACGAGGAACGTTTTGAGTTTGGCAGAGAGGATGAAAGTGATTGAAAGAAGTGAAAATGGGGAGAGTTGTTTGTCTATTGCAAGAAGTTTAGACGTTGGGAAGACTCAAATTCAGCTCATCATAAAGGATAAGGAATCTGTTAAACTACGATGGGAGAGTGGAGAAAGTGGCGAAAGGAAAACATCGAAACCGAGAGCTTCTGCACTGACAGACTTGTATGAACGCGTCTGGCAGTGGTTCGACTGTTTTTTTATTTTTGAAGTTGTGAATAAAAGACAAAGCTAAAAATGCAACATGTTTTACAGTTTCCTTTGTCAGAGAATACATGCTGGTGAGTGTGAAAATTATGACTACATACCCCTTTGAGCCTGACACCCCTCCCCCCCCCATCCCACCCCTTGTTTCCGGTATAAGACCACCTCTATTATAAGACCGTTTTTTCTCAGATTTTGGACGGTCGTATACCGGAGGTTCCACTGTATTATATATTTATTTATTCATTTTATGTTTATTTTAATTTTTTTTTAAATTTTAATTTTTATATTATATATATATATTGTAAGCCCCTTTCACCCCCCACCCCACGGCGCACCCAAAAAGAGAGAGCACACCATACGGCAAGGGTTCTGTCAGGAATGGCTTCATAAGGGCTCACAAGAGGTTGCCGGGTTAAAAATATCAGTTCTGACACCATCTCCGACAAACCGATCTTTCCACAGGTATAAGCTGGCCGAGACATCCCAAATCCACAACCCAAAAGAAACAACACCTCCCGCCCACAGCGGAGAGAATGCATTTTCAAAATATTACTAGGATGGATGCCTTACCACAACCACAACCTGAGGAAACAAAGGTCTGTCAGAGAAAAATTTGTTTACTTTCATTATTTAAAGTTATGTGTAAAATATTATAAATTTTATTTTAAACTCTGTAAAAATTATAAAAATGTATTTGAGATGCATGAAATGAAAATGCACAGTGACTGGTAAACTTCAAGAAGAGATAGAATCAGAATTCTTGTCTTAGACTAAACAATTAGAGTATTTAGAAAGAAAAAGAACTACTAACTAAACACACATTTTATTTAAACGACACTTCACAAAACATTTAATACAAACGAGACCACACACTGAATGATGGGGAAATAAAATAAATAATTTATTCTTTTCTTTGGGGTTTGATTTCTGGATTTTTCTCACATTCACAGTCATGCAAAATTGTTAACAGTTGTCTTTCTCGCAAAAATAGCTTTTGATACATACAAGATTTGTACTTCTAGGAAATTTCATATTATAAAAATTAGTATTATTTAAATTCTGTTAAATATTTCGTTCTATAATTATAACAATATAATAATCGATTACAGATTTTAGGTTGTTGCATATTTTCTAGCGTTCTGAAAATTATTATTTAGGTTAAATACATAAAGAAAGAGGAAATTCTGGGTATTTCGTCGGAAACCAAAAACGTTGAAACTACGTAGATTCAAAACATAAAATACCAGCCTACCACAGAGAATCACAACTAGTAAAATAAAATATTGAAAAGTCACAGAAACACAGAAATTCTAGTATTCAAATCCATTCGCAACTTCCGAGAATAACCGTCAGAATTTAGAAATTTCATATTTTTGCAATAAAATATTTACCGGGTTAGGAGAATTTAGTTAGAAATTTTGTTCTTTACGTGGACTTAGTGGGCTATTGTAATTCTAAAGTTCCGAAAAGGCTCAAAACAGCGTTGAAAAGAAGGAAGGAAAAAAACTAAGTCCACGGACGCGCAAACCTAACGAAATTTACTTTCAAATTCAAGATGTCATCATCTTCAATCTAAATCAGCATAAGAGCTTTGTCGGCCATTACACTCTGTTTTATAAGCGAAACAAAAGGGTAAAGCAGCCAATCAGCATCCATGTTTCACAACACGTGACCTATACTAGCAAATCAAATAGTGGTGCTAACATTCATGTGTCAAGGAGAGAAGGGAACAGTCTAGTGTGTACAGATTTTAATCAAATATACTGGTTTTTGGAAAATAACAGGGTCTACCATAATCATAGGTAAGAAGTTTATTGGTCATACTTTATTAGGAACCATCGAGGAGTAGAATCTGATAATTCCTAAAGAAAATACACGGACTCAAACATCTAGCACCGGCTTAGCACCAACGTGGCGGCAAATTTTGAGGTATGACTAATCGACCTATTCCCATCCGGTGCGAACATATTTACAATCGATGGAGAAAAACGAGAGTCTGTTTTTTAGCAACCCGAAACGCTTAAGATCAGCGATCCCTATGAGTCGGACAGCTGCACCAGGTTAGCACCATTTTCTCTGACCTTTCCGAACTGTCAACAAAAATCTCTGTGTAATTTTCCCATTCAACTTTTTCTTCTATGTTTACGCCCGGTGCAGACATACTGTAATCAATGCATAAATACGAGGGTCTGTGTATTAACAACCCTAAACACTTAGGATTAGTGCTGCAAGTGACTCGGATAGCTGCACCGAGTTAGCACCATTTTTCATTAACTTCTTCAAACTATAAATGTAAGGGCCTATGCAATTCTTCCATTGAACTGTTCCTTTTCTCTTTATAATGGGAACCCCCAATCTAAAACTTCTCCTCCACACTACATCTCATTTACAATTCTATTTGCTATAAAAGACCAACAAAAAATACAAACAGCAGAAAGGCTAGAATTAATTCTTCATAACAAAACTAAGCATACTGTCTAGATCTAGAATCCCGCTAAAATTCTCAATTAGGTTACCTTGACAACCTATGGCAACCGGAAATTCTTTTCCACAGTCTAGCGATCAATCACATTTTCCTTCACAAAACGATCCTAGCAACTCGGAACAAATCTATTAACCACTCAAATTTCACCACACAACACATCCAAGAATTCGTTAAAAATAGTTCTCAATTGGTATGCCATTTTCACTGCATACACAAAATTTAGTTTCGACATTTAGATCCAGCACCAAAACTATCCCTAGATAAAATAAGAATATTTTTCCTCACACACATCCACAGAAATCAATATCAGCTACAATTCGACGATCAAAATTCTACACCACTAGGAAACAATACAGTTCACAATAATACAATATCATTAGTACCTGCATGCTTTCCTTTGTCGTCTGCTCAAAAGACACAAGGTCCTATAGGCCAAGGTACATGTATAACCAAAACAACCATAGGCACATGCAACCTAGTTATTAATTAATAGTCAAGTTATAAATTTACAACAAAAGGTTTTCTAGCCTTCCAAAGAGGCTTACAAATTTACTAATTTATTATTTTTCAAATTAAATATTTGATAAGCCAACCGGAGGGGCTTACATCATATATATATATATATATATATGTGTGTGTGTGTGTGTGTGTGTGTGGGTGTGTGTGTGTGTGTGTGTGTGTGTGTGTGTGTGTGTGTGTGATTGTAAAAGTGTGCGTTTGATAAAGACTTGAAGAATTAAAGTCATACAATTACGCGCGTGTGTTTGGGGAGGAGAGGGGGGAGAATGTGTGCGCGCGCGCGCGTGCGAGTGTATAATAAATGTGTATTGACATTGACGTTTTGGTGTTGTGAGAGAGTGCTGTGTTGACTGCCATTGTTTATGGTTGGTCTGCATGTGCATTTTATTTAACCCCTTTTGTAACTAAATGAGCAAAATGTATTCTTCTATTGAAGTGAATAAAAATGTGAGTCTAAACGTGTTATTGATCACGCAGAGAAGGTAAAAGAAACATTTTGAGTTTGAATGGTTGATACCAAATAAACAGACTTTTAGATTGCGAACGTGTGCAACCCTGAACTACATTTGATAAGAGAAGAAAACAGTTTTAAGACCAACTTTTTTTTTTATGAACCACTTTGAAATTTTTACCACCTTCATTTTAATCCTCTCGGTCTTGCCATTTAGTCTCCACTTGAGCGTATTTTATCAGCATAAATAGCGAGGCACGCTTAGGTTGAACCAGACAAGTATCGGCAGTGGCGAATCAACAATCACTAAGTGATAATGGAGAACATAAGATTGGCCACTTGTGTCATGTTTCTGATCTTTCCAAGTGAGTTTTTATTCTTCTTATTTTCAACAAAATGTCTGTCTTTGTAATTCGTCTAGCCTTCTTCTATTTTTCCCAGGTTTTTTTTTTTTAATTTCACTTCATTTATTAATACTTTCTTTCTGCTTTTTCTTCAAACTTGCACACATTGTTACCACCAACACCGTCTGTATCGTCTGTAATGATTTAGAAGTGTACCCGACTTTACTGTAAATTTGTCTAGGCACATTTTTATCACCTTATATGCCGACAATGGCTTGAGTGATGGTCTGTCGGATTTTGTTGTTGGTGATGTGCTGGGTAAAGGAAATGCCCAGAAGTCTTCTGTAGCACATCATCTCCTGAGAGACAACGATCATTCTTTTGTTTTCAACAGATTTTCCATAAAGACAATTTGATACACAACAGAAGTTGTTTTGTAACTAGTTCTAAGTAATTGTTGTGGTAGTGGTTTTATTTTCAAACTAACGTTGCTGCATATGAATTTTATTTAAATGTTGGTGACACGTGTTAATTGTAACGTAAGCAAATTTAGCTTGTATAAATCTAAATCTTTCCCCCTCCTTTGGTTATTTCAGCTTGCCAAGGCATTCAATGGGCCACCGAGACTCCTGACCATGCTGTGCTCTACGCATGTGCGCACGGAACTCTCTCACTTCCTTTTAGTTTAATCACCTCTTTCGGAGACGTCATTGAAGACATGAAATGGTTCTACTCAGGAAGGTCTGACGAACTAATAGCTGCAGACATAAATGGTCAGTTCTTACCTACCCCTACCTACTCTGGACGAGCGTCCAAAAGCACCAATGCTGGCATAAACGTGGCGCACGTGCAAACGCTGGAGTCCGGAAATTATTCCGTTGAAGTTCTGGCGAGAACAGCGAGCGGCGACCTCGTAATGCTTTGGCGCTCTGCTTTTGTACACATCACAGGTTTGTGGGTTTCATTGTATCCATTATTATTTCATAGATCTTTGAGCACAGTGATTTATAGAGTATAATGAAATAGATTCAAGCTAGAAATACAATATATGATTTTCTTCTTATCACAAAATAAAATGGTCGCACAGTGATAAAATGAGCATGGACATTGTTCACAAAGTACAAAACGAATTTGTTAATCAATTGTCTAATATTATTGGTAAATTTGTTGCAGATGATCTTCAAACCAGTGACGGAGAATTGCACGTCAGTCTACTTCCGGTGGCGCAGTACGACAACCAGACTGCCGACTACCACGTGGTTCTGACTTGTGGCACCTTCACCTATCCCACACAGCCTGCCTTTCAGGCCTCTTGGATGGTCAGTGGTCACTTTTTTTCTTGTCTTTCTCTGTATCAGACAGTTCTCCTTCTCTGTATCAGACAGTTCTCTTTCTCTGTATCAGACAGTTCTCCTTCTCTGTATCAGACAGTTCTCCTTCTCTGCATCAGGTGTAACAAGAGGCCAAGTTTACCCAGCACATTTTGAGCTTTTGCCTTGTTTAGTCAGTGTAGACTTGGAAGGTTACTGTCAGTCTGAAGCAGACGACAGAAGTGATCATGCGTAGCAGTGGTATGCTGATGATAGTTAAGTAGGCAATGACATCATCGCAGCTTAAGGAAAGAGCCGATTTTACATCCAATCAGATTTTCCGGCCAATGAGAACACAGCTAAAGTAGGTAGAACCAGTTCTGCCTGATTCAAGCAGAGAGATAGAATGTCAGTCTACATTCAAACGCCGAGCAGTACACAGTTACGCTCGAACAGAATCTCTCCATTGACCGACTAGGGAAGCAGAACTTGTTGAATATTCGATTCAATCAAGTTAGCCACGGCCTGACATTGTCAAAAAGGTAAATGAACATACTTTTGTTTCATCGTGATGTATTTATATTATTGTTGAATTATGTTTGTGAAATTTGCTATGCTTAGAATTGAATTGTTAGTCCAACGTGGCCTGACCACAGGGCGAACACGACCGGGTTTGACGCCATGTTGTATACCTCACGGAACCACGGTTGTTTAACCTATATGAATGCTTGCAGACCAGTGGCTGTACCAGAGAATGTGTATAAAATTAATTCTTTCTCTATGTGTATAGTTAGCCATGATTTATATTTATACATGTATAGGAAATTAGAGTGGAGATTCCAGTGGACCACGGACTTAGCAGAATGTTCGTCGCTTATATATAGAGATGTGGAGCTAATCACTGAGAGCTACTTCGGCCTTCAGTGAGACGTTCTGCACACACCTATTATACAGGGTTGTGCAGAATTTCGTCTCATATGTTACAGATGAGCAGGCATTGTATCCTGAGCCCAACAAGGCGAAAGACAAGAACACGTCGTCGCTGAACGTTGGCTGCCGAGGCATCTACAGCACTGAGCTAAGAGAGCCCACCAGTCTAGCCACAAAGAGAAGACTCCACCACAACACAGCATATCAAGGAAGCAACCACAATGCAGCGCTTCAACCACACAGTTAAGTGCCCCTCGAAACAGTGCACTAAAACTGTAACAAAGGACCACAGTAGTCCACTCTTCCAGAACTCTGACCATTAGGGCAGAAAGTATCCAGTGCCTGATGAAGATAAAATAGCTGCCTGGAACTCTCAAGAGCGAACCATTCTCAGTGACATTTGAACTTTTAAGTTAGTTTCGTACTTCGAAGATCGTGTATAGAGTAGAGGAAATAAATGTGTGATATTTACTGTTATTAAGTGGCTGGACTACATATGTTTCATAGCCGTGTGAAAGCTAGTGTGACAGTGATCTTTTACCATTTTTCTATCCATCTCTGTAACCCAGCCTAAACACAGACCGAGCTAAACAAATAAATGTATTAAGTTAAGTCACAGGGAGATTACTAGCGATCCCCATAGACTAAAGAAGAGTGGGTAATAGCATTCCATTGTGCAGAGCCCAGCAACAATAAAACCTCATGTCACATAAGGCAGTTCTTCTTCTCTGTATCAGACAGTTCTCCTTCTCTGTATCAGACAGTTTTTCTTCTCTGTATAAGGCAGTTCTCATTCTGTATTAGGCAGTTCGATTTCTCTGTATCAGACAGTTCTTCTTCTCTGAATAAGGCAGTTCTCATTCTCCGCATCAGGCAGTTCGAATTCTCTGTATCAGGAAGTTCTTAGTCTCTGTATTATTCACTATATCAGGCAGTTATTCTTTTCTGTACCATGCAGTCGTTCTTTTCTGCATCAGGCTGATCTCATGTCCAATGTATACTGGAAACGGTTGTAATAATTTGTGTTTGAAAGCCCTATAACTAAGACTTAAGAAAAAAAAATACAACTGAATTTTCTTTTTCAAAAAGAAACAGTACATATCTAATGTATTTGTAATCTAAATATCACAAACTGAACTTTACAGTTAACAAACAATATAAGTATTTTTCTCACCACAAGTAATTAAATAATACATGTAGCTGCATTTATGTTATTTTTGACAGTCACCGTCGGGACACTCTTTGCCAAGTTCTGGTTACCGTGACAACCGTTTTTATCTGTTGGTGCCAAACCCTGTGGAGGACGGTGCCTATTCATGCCACGTGCCATCCGTTCAGGCATGCATCCATGGTAACAGTTCTACCAAAGCCTCAGTCACGGTGAACAAGCTGGAGGCTCGACTGGTTGTCATGGAAGCCAAGCTGGAGGCAAAGGACGCTGCTATTGAAACCAAGGCTGCTGCTGCTCTTGACGCCAAGGCTGCTACTCTTGAAGCCAAGGCTGCTACTCTTGACGCCAAGGCTGCTACTCTTGAAGCCAAGGCTGCTACTCTTGAAGCCAAAGTAAAAAATCTTGAAGGTAGAACTATTATACTACTACTGCTGAAATACTTACAACTAATACAAATATTACTGTTGTTTGTTGTTTTTGTTGTTGTGTTTTGTTATTATTATTATTATTATTATTATTGTTATTCTTATTATTATTATTATTATTATTATTATTATTATTATTATTATTATTATTATTATTATTATTATTACTATTATTACTATTAATTGTATGTTTGTTGTGTCTGCAAAATCTGTTGAGCACAAAACCTTTGTAAAGATTACCTACCTGCCTAATAAGCACAGTTTGCTACAACCTTACATTTTCTGAAGTTGTAAAAGCGTTATGTGTACTGAAGGATACACTTAGTCTGTGTAAATTGCGTTCTTTTTAATACAGACTAGCAGTTATTACCCGTCCAAATAAATTTTTGATGACCCATTTGCTGGGCCTGATGTTATATGCCCGTTTCAAAAATTTTCCTGGAAGTGACTTTTTTTGTGCATTCTGCAGCATTTTGTCATTTTATGTTTGTTTTTAATCTGAAGAAGAGCAAAGCACGAAAATTCATTTGTCTTGTATTGTTGTATAATTAAAAGTATCTATTATATTTTGTTGTTGTGTTGCTGATTTTATGCCCGTTATAGGTTATCTTTGGGTGTCCAAGCTGTCAGCCACTGAGTGAAGTCAAATTTATTTGAGACTATAATGTTCCATTGTAGCCTACATAGTGTATAGTTTATGTTGTGGTGTTGGTACAATAACTACATGTAGGAAATATCAATTGCCTGAAAGTGGAAGAAATTGTAAACACAACAGGAACTGCTAAGTATTTTGAAAGTAAAATACAATTATATGTTTATCTTTAATCTATGTCTCTTTTTAGTGATTCACCACTGACAGTGCACTTCAGCCTTCCACTTCCAGAATCATAAACACAACTAAGATATACAGTATATCAAAGATACTTTTAATTAACATTAGCTCGAAAATTAATTCACATTGTATAAAAGTATCTTTGATATAATAATCTTTGTTGTGTTTATGATTCTGGAAGTGGAAGGCTGAAGTACACTGTCAGTGGTGAATCACTAAAAAGAGACATAGATTAAAAATAAACTTATAATTGTAATAAAACACAATAATCATTTATTTGAGGAGAACAGCATTACTGATTTATTGCACATGCATGTGATTAAAACAATAAGGCAATGCTATCACTGCATGCACAGAACTTTTTTCCTTATAATACATACCAATGAAATACCAAATTGAGGCAATCATAAAAAAAGCACCAAGCCATGTAAATGTAAATATGGACCTTTAGTCCCTACAGATATTTATTTGGGAACAATTCAGTTTTAATTTAGATTCTAAATATTTATTTTTAATGTAAAGTTTGCTCTTAATTTAATATTTTTTTCTGATGAATCGAATGACAATTAATTATGCTATGAAATTTACAACAAAACTATAATGTTATTTTCTAAATGTTTTTTTTTTAAACAGACCTACCTATACCTAATTTTTTTTTTAAAGCATAAGATGTTAAGTGTTCTAAGAAGTACACGCATCATGGATAAATGAAAAAAAAAGAATATGAAGCAGTTATTAATACCCGTGCTATGATTTTATTTTTATTTATATATTTATTTTATTTTTTTATTTTTTTAGCATTTTACTTGCACCTCGTTTTGTTTTTCAGTTGCCTCTGTTCCGCTCTTTTTCTTTATTATCGATATCTCTCTTATATCTCTCTCGCTCTGTATTATTAAATTTTATTTAAAAAAAAAAGGACCAAGCGAGATTCGAACCCGGGTCTCCTTATTGACAGTCAAACGCCTTATTCATTGAACCACGGGATGCTATAATTCTCTAAACTGATTTTAGGTCCCATATCATAAAACATGTTGAACACGTCGATTTTAATAGTGTTATAAACTTGAAACTGGATTAAACAACAATATAGCGAACGCCGATCGATTAAAAGCGATTTGGAATAAAATACGAAATCCTTGGTAGAAATGGTATGCGGAAATGATGGCAGGGCTAAGGACAAAAATGATTGGTTCTAAAAATACCGTCTCACACATGTGTTTTTACAGTGTTTTTGGACGCAGTAAAATGCAAACTAAAGCCGTTTTGCGATCGAAAAGAATGTTAAGTTTCGTTGTATCGGCAGCGGGTGATCGAGCGCCGAATGGCAAAACTCGCGTGGAAGCAATTATATGGACAGTTCAGCTGTAATCTGTAAAACTTGGAGCCAACTGAAGCTCGAAATTAACTTCACAACAAAGCCGCTGGTTGGCTAAAACGGCCCCTCGTGATCTGAACAGGCTGCTCGATTAATATATTGATTTTGCTTACTTGTAGCTACCACAACGTACACAACATACACAACTTTAATTGTAAATCAGCTTGACACATCTCTGATTGCACATTTAGAACGAACACTTAACATTATTTATATAATTAAAAATTGAATATAAGCCTAATTGATGTAATGAAGCTAACAAAAGAGTATAAAGATACACAATTAAATTGGTGTAACTGTTACAGAAAGAGAGAAAAAAATGAATTAATTAAAAATAAATACTAAAAATTAAAGTTAATTAAACTAAATTAAATTAATTAAAATAAACTAATCTAAATTAGAAAATCTGGTTCTTTTCTATGTTGCAGAAACCCAGAAGAAAACGGTGAGCTTTCACGCCAGAGCGATGAACAACCAATACACTCTACCAGTCAACAGTGTCGTGCAGTTCTCCACTGTCGTCACCAACATAGGCAACGGATACGACGGGAGCAGCGGCAAGTTCACGGCGCCCTACAACGCAACATATTTCCTTCTTGCCCATTCGAATAACTATTATGGCAATTATGGATTTGTTATGTCTCTTGTCGTTGATGCCACTGAACTAGATAAGACAGCCACTTACAGAGGTTCTTACTACCAGAATGGCTTAATACAGGCAGTGGTCCATCTCACCCAAGGTCAAAAGGCATGGGTGATGGCGATTGGCAGTTCCAATTACTTTTGGGAAGGTTACACAGCCTTCAGTGGCTTTCTGATTGACCACGCGCCCTAAAATGTGCATGAACAGTTAGCACGTGTCACGACTCCGTTTTCTACATCTGTGATAATAAGGTTTCTAAGCCTGTTATAGAGGGTGGAAGGTGAGGGAGACAAAGTTAAAGTGTATTGGTAAGTTATAAGAATAAAACTGTTGTAATTGTTCGCTCTGGTGTTTTATGTGTTACATTATTTGGGGTGGTTGTTTCTCCTGTGGTTAGCACACACTGGTGTACCCACTGTTGAGAAAGTGGATGTGATTGCACGTAAACTTTAGAATACGATAAAACAACTGAAGGGGAAGAAAATTGTATTCTTTCAAATTTAACGTAATTGATGTAACGAACTTTAGTAATTGATGTACAAAGAGAGGTTCTGTTTCCATGAATAGCATTTGAATATTTATTTATCTCTTTAAAATTAGTTTTCACCTTTCACACACTCTTATCACCAACCCTTCATTGATTTGGTTGATTTGTTTTGTACCGTTTATTTCTCTTTCTTTCGCTATTTCATCCCGTCTCGCATCTTGTATATAAACACACACACACACACACACACATATGCGTGTACGAGGTACAAATGGGGTAATTTCCCCAACTTCGCGGCCCTTAGGCGGCGAATTAGGTCAAGTTTCTTCAAAAAAGACACTTTTTCGCAAGAAGTTTGACCTAATTCCTCGCTCCTAAGAGACGAAGTAGGTCAAGTTCCTTCAAAAAAGCAAATTTTTCGCAAAAAGTTTGACCTAATTCCTCGCTTATTAGAGACGAAGTAGGTCAAGTTTGTTCAAAAACACAGCTAGCATAAGGAACTTTCCTCGACGATTAGGGTAAGGCAGTGCCTCGACGATTAGGGTAAGGCAGTGCCTCGACGATTAGGGTAAGGCAGTGCCTCGAAAAGGGTTAGGGTCAGGGCTAGTTGCAGCGCTTAAGTGCTTTAAGTGCACATGCACTACAACTACACTTGGCCAAGTGTACTTTAAGTGCACATGCACTACAACTACACTTCGTGAAGTGTAGTTGTAGTGCACATGCACTACAACTGCATTTTCATGTACTTAGAACAAATGAGCAACGCCAGACAAATGGGGAACGACAAAATTACCTCATTTGGTACTAAAAATGGCAAATTTCGTTCCCCAAATGTGACGTTTCACAACTACACACACACACACACACACGCACACACACACACACCCATACTAGAGCTCACTAATACTTAATCTTTGAGGTACATGTACAGCATGGTATTTTCTATGATGACACGAAGTGTAAAGGCTGGGTCACACGCCACAGAGACTACTTTGTATTAAAGTATGTACTTATAACATATCTCCCTGTGTTGTATTAAAGTATGTACTTATAACATGTTTCCCTGTGTTGTATTAAAGTATGTACTTATAACATGTCTCCCTGTGTTGTATTAAAGTATGTACTTATAACATGTCTCCCTGTGTTGTATTAAAGTATGTACTTATAACATGTCTCCCTGAGTTGTATTAAAGTATGTACTTATAACATGTCTCCCTGTGTTGTATTAAAGTATGTACTTATAACATGTCTCCCTGTGTTGTATTAAAGTATGTACTTATAACATGTCTCCCTGTGTTGTATTAAAGTATGTACTTATAACATGTCTCCCTGTGTTGTATTAAAGTATGTACTTATAACATGTCTCCCTGTGTTGTATTAAAGTATGTACTTATAACATGTCTCCCTGTGTTGTATTAAAGTATGTACTTATAACATGTCTCCCTGTGTTGTATTAAAGTATGTACTTATAACATGTCTCCCTGTGTTGTATTAAAGTATGTACTTATAACATGTCTCCCTGTGTTGTATTAAAGTATGTACTTATAACATGTCTCCCTGTGTTGTATTAAAGTATGTACTTATAACATGTCTCCCTGTGTTGTATTAAAGTATGTACTTATAACATGTCTCCCTGTGTTGTATTAAAGTATGTACTTATAACATGTCTCCCTGTGTTGTATTAAAGTATGTACTTATAACATGTCTCCCTGTGTTGTATTAAAGTATGTACTTATAACATGTCTCCCTGTGTTGTAATAAAGTATGTACTTATAACATGTCTCCCTGTGTTGTATTAAAGTATGTACTTATAACATGTCTCTCTGTGTTGTATTAAAGTATGTACTTATAACATGTCTCCCTGTGTTGTATTAAAGCATGTACTTATAACATGTCTCCCTGTGTTGTATTAAAGTATGTACTTATAACATGTCTCTCTGTGTTGTCCTCATTTCTCTGTACCAACACCACTACTTTGTTTTATAACGGGTTGGTCTTGATGTCAATGCTGCTTATCATTAATGAATAGATATTTTAATATCCAAATTTTTTAAATGACTGTATCAATCAATTTCTTTTGGAATATACTGAATATTGCGACCAGTCGATTCGTGTGTTTATGCAGTAAGTCACTTGATTCATCTCTCTCTCTCTCTCTCTCTCTCTCTCTCTCTCTCTCTCTCTCTCAGATCTCTCTCTCTCTCTCTCTCTCTCTCTCTATCTCTCAGATCTCTCTCTCTTTCTCTCGTGTCTGTATACTAAAAGGAACATTCATATAAATACAAAATAAAATAGGATAATAACATATATCAATTTAATTCATTTCAACACAGGGAAATCCCTCGAGTACTAAACGGTTTTCAATCTTTTATAAAATATTTAATGTATTTAATAATAACTGTATTTGATCGAAGTACTAATTGTGTTATAAGTGACCAAGGTCAAAGGGCATACTGCTGTCGCACTGTACCGCCTGCCTGATAACGCAATCGCTGTCTGCTTACTGAAAACACAAGTGTTGCTGCGCACCGAACTTGTCATTTATCATGCAACAATAAACAACTAATGAATAACAATCAGTTATTCACACCTGTATCAATAATCAAAATCAATACGTCATATTTAAAGTAATCAAGGTGGCAAGACATTCAGTTATGCAAATGGTTTCTCAAGTTCATCGCCTGTTATTGCACGGTCCCTACTAACTCAAAGAGTTGCTTAAGGCTGTTACACGTTGTTTATTTATCAATATTTGATTCAGCCCCGATGCTTGAATATTGATAAGTGTAACCCAGTTTCGTTTATTTACACAGCCTGTTCACTCATCAAAAAGGCAGGAGTCGTCGAATAAAGTTTTCAACTTTATTCAGCAAACATCAACAATCACATACAAGATAGCTTTTCCAAAATCACTTCAGGGATTGTGATAAGAGACTAGATTTACACAGCACACTAGCTTCTCGCCTTGTTTAGTCAGCTGTAACCTTAGTAGAGTAATGTTACTCTGCAGCAGACGACAGAAGTCTGCTGTGAGCTACACTTTTCTATGCTGACGCTCGCCCAGTAGGTAGTGACCTCATTCAGCTTACGTATAGCAGTAGTACGGCCAATCCAGCCAGAGGGCGCTTAGGTTTACCAGTTCTACCCGGTTTAGTCAGACAGCTGAGGTAGTTTCATTCATGTGGTAGACTGCAAAAAAGAAAGAGCTCGGCTCTAAGAGATCTCTCCATTGAAGATTAAAGCAGGAACTGTTGAAACTCTATTCAACCAAGTTAGCCACGACCTGAATTGTCAAAAAGGTAAATGAACATATTTTTGTTTCATCGTGATGTATTGATATTATTTTTGAATTATGTTTGTGAAATATGCCATGTTTAAAATTGAATTGTTAGTCCAACGTTGTGTGACCACGTGGCGAACACGACCGGTTTGACGCCATGATGTAGACCTTACGGACCCACTGTTGTGTATGTGTATAATATTATATTTCTCTATGTGTATAGTTAACCATGGTATATTTATATATGTATAGGAAATTAGAGTGAAGATTCCACTGGACCACGGACTTAGCATAATGTTGGTCACTTATATATATATATATATATATATATATATATATATATATATATATATATATATAGATATAGATATAGATATAGATATGTGGAGCTAATCACTGAGGGCTATTGCTGCCTTGAGTGCGACGCTCTGCACACACCTAGTATATATGGTGGTGCAGAATTTCGTCTCATATTTTGCAGATGAAGCAAGCATCGTGGGCCCGACCAGACGCAAGACAAGAAAAAGTCTTCACTGACAGTCGGCCTGCATAGGCTTCTCAAGCACTGCGCGAAGAGAGCCCACCAGTCTGTCAACAAGGAGAAGAATCCACAACAACACAGCTCATCTAAGAATCAACCACAACACAGCTCTTCTAATCTTGAGCTAAGTGGAAATTGCTCATTGCACCAAAACTGTTAGCCACGGACACCAATAGTCCACTTCTTCTTGCATAGAACCATCAAGGAGCGAACCATTCAAAGAGAAATTTGAACTTTTAAGTTAGTATCGTACTTAGCAGATCTTGTATAGAGTAGAGGAAATAAATGTGTGATATTTACTGTGAACAAGTGGCTGGACTACCTATGTTTCATAGCCGTGTGAGAGCTAGTGTGACAGTGATCTTTTACCATTTTCTTTCTATCTCTGTAACCCAGCCTAAACACAGACCGAGCTAAACATATAAATGTATTAAGTTGAGTCACAGGGAGATTTACTAGCGATCCCTATTGACGAAAGACGAGTGGGTAATAGCATTCCGTTGTGCAGAGCCCAGCAACAATAGACACCGTCACATACTTCATCATCAAAAATCATCATAAATCTCTATCAATAACTAATCTCTCACTCTCAATTCTCTCATAGAACTAGAGAGAGAGCGTTACTTATATAGTCTCTCTGCAATGGAGAAAAAGTTCGAAAATTCCAGCATGACGCAGTAACACCCAATCAAAATAAATCCTGTCACCAAAACTATGCACTGTCTTACGTCATATAACCTTATTTAGGATAGAAGAATCGCTTAGCTATTACTAGATTTATCCCGAAGCTTCGGTCAATAGTAAACAAGCAATTCCAGAAAAATCTCAACAAAATCGACCGACGAAAATTATCAACATTATACAATGCTTCTTCTAGCAACAACGCAAATCAAAGGTAAATATACTCTGTTATTGCATGTTTTGCAAAACAAATGAGGGGATCTAACGTGCGCGTCTCAAATGTAACAAAGGCTACATACACAGTGATCGAACCCCAGCTGGTAAAAACATTATCTAGATCAAAGAATATTCAGTTAACACACAAAGAAGGATAATTCCGAAAGATTGCTATATAAATAATGATGACATTCCGCGCAAAGCGCCCCAAGCGTTCATCGTGTTAAAAAAACTCAGGGGAGGCAAATCCGATGCATAGCGACAAGTAAACAAACCTCGAGTGTCGAATGCGGCTAATCGGTCGCTTTTTTAAATTAAACGACCCAGAATGTGCAGTAAACATGCACAGATGCTTGTGAAACAATAAGTAAATGATCCTTTTGTGTAATAAAATAATGTACAAGAATGTAAGTGCAATAACGTGGTATAGATCAGATTATGTAGATTTGTTTCAGAATGACGCAGCATGAGACCAAACTTGGTGATTAAATAAGCGATAGTCTAGCACTCAAAAAAGTTCATCTAGATGGCAAAAAAAATAGGGTAAATAGATCTTCTTGAACAAGAAAGAACACAATGGTTTTGATCTTATTTTTAAGTAAACAGATTGATAACAAACACCAAGTGTTTTCAGAAGCACGAAAACAAATTTGTTGACCAAAAACCGATAGTCTAGAACTCCACAAAGTTCATCCCGAGGGCAAAAATTACCCAGCGTAAAGATGCACTATTGCTATGGTAATTGATAACCAAAATTATGCCAAAGTCATCGATTTGAAGTCATTGCATATCCAGATATGCGCTGAACCCTGTTTTCTATCAATGAAAGCATGCTGGGTAAGCATAGATCCCGCATGCCGTTGGTACTCGTTTCCTATCCTTAATAGCCCCAGCTCAAGCCCGGTATAAGAAAGACACCCGATGAACAAGCTATCGTTTGTTATTCGAGAAATGCTATACAAGACAAAATTTGACCTGACCAGAGTTTAACAAGATGCGAAGCAACAGTGCAGTTGATTTAGGCCTATTTTGTGGTTGAGTTCAAAAACAGTATAAACCTAGCTTTAATATTATCGACACTACCGTGTACATTGGTTTCCAGACAAAAAAAATCGAATACAAACATTATTATTAGTATTGTTCTTCTTAACATTATAATCATTATTGAGGAAGATACATGTCACTTAGACCTATACAGTTTGATGGCAAAACGTTCGGTTCATCTATAAATAAGCATAGTTTTCAATCATTTGTGATACTCAGCTTGTTTCATCCTTCGGGAATCTGAAGAATTAAAGTCAAGGGCACTTGTAACGACCATTTGTGCAGTTAATAGCACTGCAGTGATCACTCCCACATATTTTTTCGTAGAATTTCCGTTTTGTACATTGTCTCGTTCCAAGCCGTAAGTCATTTTCTATCACGATGACCGCTTGGTGGCGGTGGCAAGTTCCGGTTTCGCGTGTCCGGTAGTTACGATCTTTCTTTGAAACACTAAACTTTCTTTGACTAGATACATGAAGTTGCACACAGTCTTGATATTACACCAGTGATCTACCATTACTGTAACCACTCGGACCTGTGTCGTCTAGTCCGGACCGAGATACTGTAACTTTTGGCTGTTGGTCACGGGAGAGCATTGGTGTTGGCAGAGAAATAAATGTTTATGTATTTGTAAACACGGTGTGGTCAAGAAACTCCATGCCAGACAGAATGTTTGCTTAGATGGCATATGCTATAAACTAGGTTAGGATCAAGGGGTGCATGCCGGATATGTTTATTGTAGACTGGAGCGGATGCTATCGGTTAATTAACAATGCGTAGGCAGTATCTAGGGTCCAGCAAGGCTTGCCCTTGAGCCTGTCAAGTAAGGGATAGGTGCAAACTGCTAGAAAGAGACACTGGTCGGTGAAGTAGACTCAGTGGATTGCCTTTTGTGGAGAAAGCAGTGACCACTGGTAGCATGTGATTGGACAATGTAGCAGAGTAGGTTAGACTATAAGGGAGCCGAGAATCCTGCCAAAAAGGAGAATCCTAGAGAGTCGAAAATGAGAATATGCCAGAAGTCTGGCAATGTTTTAAATGATAATTCCTAAAGTTTTATTTTGAGATTTAGTGTAAAGGTAGATCCTTCAGGAAGTGAAGTGAACTAAGGCTTCGAAGATGAGGTAAGAACAAAAACTTGTTGAAACTTCTGTCTTTTATTGGTTATATGTGCATGCGGATTTTATGTTTGATGATTGTAATGTATTAAGTATAGGTTATTAAAAGACAGTCAAATTGAATGTATTATTGATTTGAATTTGGTTTCTTGTTTAAATAGTGGTGTATTTGGATGGCAGTGAGACTTGTTCTGTTTTGTGTTTTTTATAGACTATGATTGTGTTTAGTTAATTAAGACCCGATCCCCGTACAGATAGGAAATTAGTTAGGTTACCTCTCAAAAGTTAAGGCACACAACAGCGACGCGTTACAATACCACCGGTAGTGTAAATACCTGCAAGCGTTCCCTAGGTGGTCATTTTGCTCGGGAGCAAGCGTACCTGTATAAACTTATATATTTTATGTTATGAATGAAAGGAATTATCAGTGAAAAAAAGTATGCTTTTGTATGCAGGGAAATAAATAATAAATATTTGATAATCGTTTTTCGACGTTCATGAAGAGAAGTAATTTAAGCACGAGAAGTTCGGATTCTTTGCTAGTGTAAAAAGAAGTAAAATATAAATGAAAATGTTTGTTTTTGTTGATGATTAAGGAACGATATAATTTATAAATGGAATTTGATCAATTCTTTATAGCAATTGTAAAGAGAAATAATTCATACATTAAAATGAAATTGTTTTTAATTACAATAAAGGGAAATAATTTAGAAAAGTTAATTTCAATCATGATTAAGGGAGGTAATTTGTGAATGAGCTTGATAATGAATAAAGCGGAAAAGTATAGTGTGCACTGAGATTATGTTGATTAGTTAATAATGCTATAATTTACTCTTTTGTATGCCTTAGTGTACTGGTACTGGCATCTTCACCAGCCATGTACAGTACCATCCATGCGAGGGCCTTGACCGTAACCCAGGTGCCCTTTAAAACCTGGCACCCCCACTGACTTCTGAGCATCGAAGGGAACGCCGATGGTCGCTGATTGCCATCAAGCGGGATTGTAAATTAGAAAGTCCGTAACGGAAAAGTCTATTTCTTATTCCCTTGTAAATTTGCACACAAAATAAGAACTGTAAAAACGATGTCAGTTACCAGTTGTAAAAAGCCACATGCATAGTATAAGGAGTGGCATTTTCTTTATATTCAAGCTTCTTGTATAATTTGTAGCCTCTGATAAATATTGGAGAA
This sequence comes from Oncomelania hupensis, assembly GCA_036898135.1. Lineage (NCBI taxonomy): Eukaryota > Metazoa > Mollusca > Gastropoda > Littorinimorpha > Pomatiopsidae > Oncomelania > Oncomelania hupensis. The sequence goes on along the minus strand of CM072521.1, from coordinate 23,670,668 downwards.
AGGTTCGATTGTTTACAATATTATTAAGAAATGTGTATAGTTAATATTTTGTACAAATCATTAGTTAAATAATTAACCGTTCTACAGCCAATTGTGAAATTGTATAGGCTGTAGGAAGAAAGATTTTAAAGAAAATCATTATCTTATTTATTATTCTTGCTTAACCAATTGTTTGTTTTCATAATAGTTAAGCTTAATTGTGAGTTATACGGATAGGTTAAATAGTTATAAGAATATATAGGATAGCGTGTTTTTTGTGTGAATAACAAAAATGTTGTGATTGTTCACGCTGATGTTTAATGTATTAGTTTTGGGGGTGGTTGTTTCTCGTGTGATAAGCACACACTTGTGTACCTACTGTTGAGGCAGTGGAGGCGACACTCTTCTTGACAAAAAATCAATAATTTATTATCTAAATAAATATTATGTCTCGGTTTATTCCACAGTCACTTTAGTTTCTTTACAAGTAAAACAAAGTGCTGTTAATAGCCCAAGAAGTGTTATCAAAGACCTAGGTCGCTACACATATCGTTATCGCACTGTGGGGCAATATCTAAGTGTTGTAAAATATTAGATTAGATGCACTAATCTTCCACAGCGTATTTTATCAGGATAAATAGCGAGGCACGCTTGGGTTGAACCAGACAAGTATCGGCAGTTCCGAATCAACAATCACTAAGTGATAATGGAGAACATGAGATTGGCCACGTATGTCATGTTTCTGATCTTTCCAAGTGAGTTTTTATTCTTCTTATTTCCAAAAAAATGTATGTCTTTGTAATTTGTCTAGCCTTTGTCTATTTTCCATTTTTGTGTCTTTTGGGTTTTTTTTAAATATATTTTTAATTTCGCTTTATTTATTAGTACTTTCTTTCTGCCTTTTCTTCAAACTTGCACACAATGTTACCACCAACGTCGTCTGTATCGTCTGTAATGATTTAGAAGTGTACCCTATTTTAATGTAAATTTGTCTAGGCACATTTTTATCACCTTATATGCAGACAATGGCTTGAGTGATCGTCTGTCGGATTTTGTTGTTGGTGATGTGCTGGGTATAGGAAATGCCCAGAAGTCTTCTGTAGCACATCATCTCCATGCTTTGTATTCTTCGTTGTAGATCTGCTGTGAGGGTCCATGTTTCGCAAGTGTATATGAAGAGGGAGATGACAAGGGAGCGCAGCAGCCTTACCTTGGAATGTAGACTGATGGTCCCGTCTTTCTAAATGGGCTTCAACCTTGTCAGGGCAGCAGTTGTTTGTGCGATCCTGTAGGGACCCATGGTCTGATACAATGGCTTCTAAATATTTGAAGCTTTGCACTGTGTTGAGGGATTGGCATTGCACTTTCATGTACGTGTTGATTCCATTGGTGTTGTTGGTCATTATTTTGGTTTTCTCTGCACTTATTTCCAACACAATGACGTGCTCACAGTGATGAAGAAACGGAAACTCCGACGGTATGGCCACGTTAGCTGAGCATCAGGCCTTGCAAAGAGCATCCTACAAGGTACGGCGCAAGGAGGCAGAAGAAGAGGGAGACAGAAAAAGAGGTGGGAGGACAACATTCGAGAATGGACTGGCTTGAGCGGGGGTTGCTGAGGACAGAAAAAGATGGAGTACACTAGTCTAGTTAAACGATCATCTGTTATTCCCCAAAGACCTTCTAGTTACGGGACAGGATAGGTTAGGATAGATATGCAGACAATTTTAAATAAATAGTAAGTGTTTGCAATGTGTAAATGAAAACGGAGACTGAGAGACAACGATCATTATTTTGTTTTCAACAGATTTTCCATAAAGACAATTTGATACACACCATGCAGATGTTGTTTTGTAACTAGTTCTAAGTAATTGTTGTGGTAGTGGTTTTATTTTTAAACTTAACGTTGCTGCATATCAATTTTATTTAAATGTTGATGACAAGTGTTAATTGTAAGTTAGCTTGTATGCATCTAAATTTTTTCCCCTCTTTTGGTTATTTCAGCTTGCCAAGGCATTCAATGGACCACCGAGACTCCAGACCATGCTGTGCTCTACGCATGTGCGCACGGAACTCTCTCACTTCCTTTTAATTTAATCACCTCTTTCGGAGACGTCATTGAAGACATCAAATGGTTCTACTCAGGAAGGTCTGATGAACTAATAGCTGCAGACATAAATGGTCGGTTCTTACCTACCCCTGCCTACTCTGGAAGAGCGTCCAAGAGCACCAACGCTGGCATAAACGTGGCGCACGTGCAAACGCTGGAGTCCGGCAATTATTCGGTTGAAGTTTTGGTGAGAACAGCGAGCGGCGACCTCGTAACCCTTTGGCGCTCTGCTTTTGTACACATCACCGGTTTGTGGGTTTCATTGTATCAATTATTATTTCATAGATCTTTGCGCACAGTGATTATAGAGTAATGATGAAATATATTCAAGCTAGAATTACAATATCTGATTATTCTTCTTATCAGAAAATAAAATGGTCGAACAGTGATAAAATGAGCATAGATATTGTTCATAAAGTACAACACGAATTTGTTAATCAGTTGTCTAAGATTATTGGTAAATTCGTTGCAGATGACCTTCAAACCAGTGACGGAGAACTGCACGTCAGTCTACTTCCGGTGGCACAGTACGACAACCAGACTGCCGACTACCACGTGGTTCTGACCTGTGGCATCTTCACCTATCCCACACAGCCTGCTTTTCAGGTCTCCTGGATGGTCAGTGATCACTTCTTTCTTGTCTTTCTCTGTATCAGACAGTTCTCTTTCTCTGTATCAGACAGTTCTCTTTCTCTGTATTAGGCAGTTGTCTTTTTCTCTATTAGACAGTTCTCATTCTCTGTATCAGAAAGTTCTCCTAAGTATCAGACAGTTCTCCTAAGTATCAGACAGTTCTCCTTCTCTGTATTAGGCAGTTCTCATTTTCTTATCAGTCAGTTCTTCTTCTCTTTAGTAGACAGTTCTCTTTCTCTTATCAGACAGTTCTCTTTCTCTGTATCAGGCAGTTCTATTTCTCTGTATCAGACAGTTCTCCTTCTCTGTATCAGACAGTTCCCCTATGTATCGGACAGTTCTCCTTCTCTGTATCAGGCAGTTCTTCTTCTCTGTATAAGGCAGTTCTAATTCTCTGTATTAGTCAGTTCGAATTCTCTGTATCAGACAGTTCTTATTCTCTGTATAAGGCAGTTCTCATTCTCCGCACCAGCCAGTTCGAATTCTCTGTAGCAGGAAGTTCTTAGTCTCTGTATTATTCACTATGTTAGGCAGTTGTTCTTCTCTGTACCACGCAGTCGTTCTTCTCTGCATCAGGTTGATCTCATGTCCAGTGTATACTAGAAACAGTTGCAATGATTTGTATTTGAAAACCCTATAACTATACTTAAGAAAAAAAATTAATACAACGGAATTCTCTTTTTAAAAAAGAAACAGTAAATATCTAATGTATTTGTAATCTAAATATCACAAACTGAACTTTACAGTTAACAAACAATATAAGTATTTTTCTCACTACAAGTAATTAAAAAATGGCTGCATTTATGTTATTTTTGACAGTCACCTTCTGGACACTCTCTGCCAAGTTCTGGTTACCGTGACAACCGTTTCTATCTGTTGGTGCCAAACCCTGTGGAGGACGGTGCCTATTCGTGCCACGTGCCGACAGTCCAGGCTTGCATCCATGGTAACAGTTCTACCAAAGCCTCGGTCACGGTGAACAAGTTAGAGGCTCGAATGGTTGTCGTGGAAGCCAAGCTGGAGGCAAAGGCTGCTGCTCTTGACGCCAAGGCTGCTACTCTTGAAGCCAAGGATGCTGCGCTTGAAGCCAAAGTAACACATCTTGAAGGTAGAGCTATTACACTACTACTACTGCTAATATACTTACAACTAATACTAATGTTACACTGGTTTGGTTTGATTCAGCCCCAATGCTAAAATCCTGATAAGTGTAACTCGGATTCGTTTATCCACGCAACCTGTTCACTCAGCAACAAGGCAGAAGTCGCCGTATGAAGTTTTCCAACTTTATTCAGCGTACATCAACAACTGCATACAATCGTTCAATCGCTTTTCACTTTTTCTCATCTTCAGACACAGCGCATCAATAATATAGTTTTTCTAGACTCCAGATAACGTCAGAACATTCCAGAATGATGCGTTACAACCAATCAAAATAAACTTCGTCATCACTATCTTACATCATTACAACTTTCTTCATCATAAAAGAACCTCTCAGCTTATAGTGGATCTATCTAGATTCTTCGATGATAGTAAACAAGCAACTCTAGAGAATTCGCCAATAATATCGACCAACGAAAATTATCAACGTTATACAAAGCTTCTTCTAACAACAATGCAAAATCAAATCAAAGGTAAATACACTCTGTTATTGAATGCTTTGCAAAACAAAACGATCGGATCTATCATGCGCGTCTCACATGTACTACCGTGCGCGTTGCAAACGTAACAACTAATATTACTGTTGTTTGTTGTTTTTGTTGTTGTGTTTTGTTTGTTTTTTTCTTATTATTTGTAATCTCCAACATGTGTAATACATTATCTTAACATTTTTCAATCTGAATACATTTACATGTCAAATCATTTTTGATGATATAACGGAAAACACACACAAGTATGGATATATTTCAAACATTCTGCAGATAAATCAAGACCACACACTCCAGGGCCGGACCCAGGGGGGGGGGTTACCTGGGTTCCGGAACCCCCCCTCCAAACTGAAAAAAAAAAAGGATTTGAAATTTTGTTTAATGCAAAGAGTTTCAATTTTTTAAAAATTGTTTTTAAAATATTGCAGTTTTCAGAATAATCTGTGAGAAATACCTACAGCACCAACAACATCTATATCATGTGTTCATAGACTTCAAGAAGGCGTTTGACCGAGTCTGGTATGCAGCTCTATGGGCAACGATGAAAGTGTACAACATCAGCCCTAACATTATTGAAGTCATCAAAAGCCTGTATGATAAGGCTACCAGTGCAGTCCTCCATAACAGCGTCCTCGGGAACTGGTTCAGAACAACCATCGGTGTGCGTCAAGGATGCCTACTCTCTCCAACACTCTTCAACATCTTCCTAGAGCGCCCCATGTCAGATGCCCTTGCAGATCACGAAGGCACAGTCAGCATAGGAGGTAAAGCAATCTCCAATCTTCGTTTTGCTAATGACATTGATGGATTGGCTGGAGAGGAACAAGAACTTGAATAGTTGGTACAGAGGCTTGACACCACCTCCAGAGCTTATGGAATGGAAATAAGTGCAGAGAAGACAAAAATGATGACCAACAACACCAATGGCATCAACACGGACATCAAAGTCCAAGGCCAATCCCTCAACACAATGCATATAGCTTCAAATATTTAGGAGCCATTGTATCACACAATTGGTCCCGACAGGAAGTCCTCTCCAGGATCACACAAACAACTGCTGCCCTGATTAGGTTGAAGCCCATTTGGAAAGACAGGACCATCAGTCTACATTCGAAAGTATGACTGCTGCGCTCCCTTGTCATCTCCATCTTCCTATATGCTTGCGAAGAATGGACCCTCACAGCAGATCTACAATGAAGAATACAAAGCATGGAGATGAGGTGCTACAGAAGACTTCTGGGCATTTCCTATACCCAACACATCACCAATGACGAAGTCCGACAGACCATCACACAAGCCATTGGACAACACGATGACCTGCTCACAGTGGTGAAGAAACGGAAACTCCGATGGTATGGCCACGTCACCAGATCATCAGGCCTTGCAAAGACCATTCTGCAAGGCACAGTGCAAGGAGGTAGAAGAAGGGGGAGACCGAAAAAGAGGTGGGAGGACAACATTCGAGAATGGACTGGTTTGATCATCTGTGGTGCCCCTACGACCTCCGAGTTACGGGACAGGATAGGATAGGATAGTTTTCAGTCACCTTTGGTCCAAGGTACAAAGAGTTAGTTATAGACAATTCAACGGAAATCCATTTCAAGGGATCCGTTGAAACGTCCAAAGCGTTTTCCAGTTGAAACGACCAAGTAACCCAACCCCTAAGCCTAAATTATTAAATGCAGCCATATTTTCTTGTTCTGGCCGCAAGCCTCTTCCAGCACCTTCACCTTGATACTGCCATAATCCCCCAAAAACGACTTTTTAGAAATATTAATTAAGATGGTAAGTTGATAATTAAGAACACAGCGTTCGTTGCCTGGTTAGGTGAAGTCAGCAAAATGGCAAATGCTTTGACAACTGATGTTATTGTTCCTCGTCAATCATCCCGACAGACTCTCAGTGACAACCAACCTGCGGCCTCTCCAGAAGAATATTTCAAGATTAGCATTGCCATTCCTTTTTTGGAACACCTGTCAACCGAACTGGACTCGAGGTTCAAAAATGCTGACCTCGCAGTTGATTGTCTCTGGTGCCAAGCACTTTAATAGACAACCAGGATGGTTTCATTCAGGTTCCAGAAGGGGTGAAGACACTGGCAATGTTGTGGGAGTCTGACCTACCAGACAACGCTACCCTTGATGCAGAATACTGACGGTGGGTTTGCAAATGGCGAAGTGCTGCTGAGAATGCGACAGCTATCATCCCATCCACGGCATCAGAAGCACTGAAACATTGTGACAGGGATTTTTATCCCAACCTAAATAAATGTTTGTGTATGTGTGGGTGTGTGTGTGTGTGTGTGTGTGTGTGTGTGTGTGTGTGTGTGTGTGTGTTTTAAGGGAGGGGCAGAGGAAAATTTTTGTACCCCAGAGTTTGTCAGTTCAATTGTTAAAAAAGCTCAAAGTCCCAGACCATCACAAATGGCTTTTTCAAGGTTCAGATTGCACCATTTTGCATCCTTGAAAAAAAAAAATTCCCGGGGGGGCATGCCCCCGGACCCCCCTAGAAGGCTCGGCGCTTCGCGCCTTCGCTGAATCCGTAACCCCCCCTTCGACTTTTCCCAGGTCCGGCCCTGCACTCACACATCTACACACATTTAAACTAAGAGAGAGAGAGAGAGAGAGAGAGAGAGAGAGAGAGAGAGAACGAGAGAGAGAGAGAGAGAGAGAGAGAGAGAGAGAGAGAGAGAGAGAGAGAGAGAGAGAGAGAGAGAGAGCGAGGGATCGAGGTTTTGATAGCTGGGGTGACCTGCAGCTTCACTTCACGCATGCAGCATTGTGCGGCGTCTGCAACGTCGTACATGATTTTACATTTGACATGTCCATTACACAACGTAATAAACAGATACCTTTAAAGGCTTAAACTTACATACATATCTCAAATGTACAGCAGTACAAATGAAGAAAAAGAAAGAAGAATATATTATATCTTTTGAAAACATAATTAAAATATGCTGTCAAGAGTACTAAACATGATCAGGAGTTATATCTAATAGAGATTTGTACGGAAACCACTCAATATTGAGTCTATTAACATTCATTGTCAAAACAGAAGCGTACCTTTCAATGTCATAACGTACTTTTAAATACTCCTCAAAAACTTGAAATACAGGGATCATGCCAGTTACTTTACATTTATAAATGAAATATTTCGCTAGTAATACTATCATATCAAAAACCACATCAGACCTAAAATGTTCATCATAACCAAACAGAACAATACATTCATGTAAATTTAAATCTACAACATTGTGACAACGATCATTAATAACAAACTGAAATTGATTCCAAAATCTTTGAACTCTTTCACACTTCCAAAAAAGATGCTCAGCTGAATATTTTCTCGTTCAGTTCCACAGAAGGAGCACATTGCATCAGCAGCAATACCCATGCTTGAGAGAACAATGTTTGTTGCTATTATTCTGTGCACTATGCGTATTTGAAACCATCTTAATTTTATATCACGAATCTTCTGAATTTTCTGAAAAGTTGAATTCCAATTTATTTATTTCTCTAGTTTGCCTTCCCATTTACTACAACAATTTGGCCGTGTCTTATCCGTGGTGAAAATATCATAGTACAACTGTGCTCTTCTGTAGACCGACCTGAGAATTTTCCAGGTTTTATTTATTTCACAATGATTATTATTTTGTAACTCAAACGAAAACGTATGCATATATTTTTAACAGCTTCTATACATCCAGCATAGGTTACAAAATTCGTGTTTATATTATATTTCTCTCGAAATTCATTGAAAGACAACAATTGTCCCATTTCATTGATCAAATAACCTATGCAAAACACATCTTTAATGAACCATTGTTTATAGAAAATGTTTAGTTTACCAATCTGAATGTTGTGGTTATAAAAAATACGTTCTGACAACAGTTCCTCGGAACTCTGAATATTCACATGAGTAGCAAATAACCTATATGCAGAAAAAACTTCTGTCCAAAAATCGTTACAATTTACAGTGGAAATAGGCAGGCTTGCGCCTAATCTATTAATGTTATTCACAAAAGGACAAACAGAACAAATAATATTCTTCCATTTAGGATTGCCACATTGAAGTTTTCGTATCCATGATAATTTTAAAGATTGTATATACTCTTTTATTTCAGGTATTCCTATACCTCCATTTACAATATTTTTAACAGCACTTTTCTTACTAATTCTATCTCTCTTGCGGTTCCATACAAAATCAAAAACAGTTTTCTGCACTAAACTTATAACTTTGTCAGGAGGATTGGGAAGCAGCATCCATAAATGCACTAATTTTGACAAAATCAAAGATTTAAGAACTGCAATCCTTCCCAGTGGGGTTATCTGTCTCTTAGACCAAATTCTATATAGTTTCTTTACCTCGAGAAACTTTTCGCTCATATTAATTTCTATACATTCTCTTAGATCATTTGTAAACCAGATACCTAATATTTTAAATTTACTGGGGTTCCAATTCATATTCAAATGCGGCATATACTGAGTCGGTGAGTTGCTTCTATCGCCTAGCCAAATAGCACTACTTTTTCCTGAATTTATTAGAAGTCCAGAATGTTTCCCAAATTTCTCTGTTGTAATGATCGATTCTTCAAAACCTAATCTATCGCCGTATAACATTAATTCTGTGTCATCAGCATACTGTGAGATTTTGTGCTCGATATTATTTATTGTAATACCTTTGATCTTATGATTTTGTCGTATCATTACGGCTAATATTTCAACACATAATATAAAGATATAAGGCGAGATCGGATCCCCCTGTCTGCAACCGCGCCTTATGTCAAACCATTGGGATACTTGACCATTAACACACACTGAAGCTTTTATTTAATTATAAAAAGTACTGATCCATCTACAAATATTGTTACCGAAACCAAGCGCTCTTAGGACTTTTTGCATAAATTTCCAATCCACAGAGTCAAATGCCTTCTCAAAGTCAAGACATAAGAGAAGCCCCTGATATGTTGTTTTGATTCACGTAGCTAATAATATCATAAATTAAACGAATATTGTCCCCTAAGTATCTTCCTTTAATAAACCCTGTTTGGTCTTCGTTAATCAGAGATGGCAATACTAACTTCAAACGGTTTGCTATACAGGTGGATCCGATCTTATATACCACATTCAATAACGATATTGGTCTCCAATTTTTAATATACTCTTTGTTTTTATCTCCTTTTGGGATGGTAATAATAATTCCTTCTTTGTGAGTGGAAGAAAGATAACCCTTTTTATAACTACCATTCAAATAACGAACAACAAACGACCTAATCTGCAACCAAAATACTTTAAAAAAAATTCAGCAGTAAATCTGTCTGTTCCAGGACTCTTAAAATTCTTCATGTTTTTTAAAGCATTACTCGCTTCCTCTAGTGTTATTTCACCTTCAAGGTTTCTGCTCTCATCTTCTGTTAGAGTATTTAAATTTGGTACTAAATCTGATATTTCACATTTTTCTAACTGCTTTTTCTGATAAAGCTTCTGATAAAAACACATTACCTCATTTAAAATCTCACCATGCTCACTAATCTCGGACCCGTCATTCCCAATTAACTTTTTCATACTTTTGCTCACGAAATTTCTTTTCTCTAACCCGCAAAATCGTAATCTAAGTAAAACCCCCATCCATTTTCTTATATCTAAGATTAATTAATTCCTCTTTACATTCGCCTAATTCTTTATTTTCATCATCTTTCGGTAAAAGTACATTAATCCGCTCTTCTAATTTTATCTCAGTTTCTGTATTTTGTCGTTTTTTATAAGAAGCATAAGATAATATTATTGTATTTGTTCGAATTTTCATTAGCAGTACGTCAAGAAATAGCTGGTCCGAGATCGTAAGTTGGATTTCATCCCTGGGAATAGTTGCTATGCTTTCTCTAATATATGGTGATGCAGCATACTCTTCTAACACTGAAATAATAGTGGAATTAACCTTATCAACGTAGGTTTTATCCTTAAGGAAAGAGGCGTTAAACTTCCAGAATAGGTTTCTTTTAGGAGATGAGGCGAAGTTTCAGGTAAGAGCAATAATTGAGTGATCTGTCTTATAGCCAGGAATGATATCAGTATCAGGCAAGGCAAGGCAAGGCAAATTTTATTCCAGAAAAACCCATTAAGGGCACATGGACATGGTTAAAATAATATACACAAACATGCACAATAATTAATTAACATTTTAGAATAAAAAAATAGAATAAAAATTTTAAACTATTTATTTATACAGCGGGATAGCGTGGGGTGGGGGGAGGTATGGAGAGGGGAAAAGAAGAAAAAAGAACTTGATTGGGGACAACAACTATGAATCATAACTAACAATACAATTCAACCTAAACACATCAATGACAAACTACTGAAATAATTTTTATTACACATAACCTGTCAACATCAGAACTATATTAATTTTTGACATGGGATAAAAACGTTACATTTGTTTAATTATTAATTTCATTAGACTTACAAGCTTTAATAATTCTGACTTTTTGTTAGATGACAATAATTCTTGAAATTTGATGGCATTGGGATATCTATAATAGTATGATTTTAATAAATCTCTTCTCGAGTTACAAAAATGTGAACACAAAAATAAATAATGAAACTCATCACCAAGATCGCCACTATTACATTTTTGACATACACGTTCGTGTCTAGGAATGTTAAAATATCGGCCTCTCTGCACTGGCATTCTGTGGTTAAGTGTCCTAAACTTTAGAACAGATATTGCAAGATTTGTTGGTAGAACATGCAAATATTTTTCAAATTCAAACTGTAGCTTAAACATTCGATAATTATAGTAAAATTCATTATTGTTTATTTCCTCGAACCAGCCTTGAATAAACTGATCATGTAGGCGTTGTTTAATTGTACACTTAAAAACTGAAGCAGAAGGCATAACATTGGTTAGCCCCTGATTTAACCAAAAATTGCCAAGTCCTAGATTATTTAACTCTTTCCGCACTGAATCGAGGAATGAAGATTTATAACCTTTATGCAAATCAATGTGAAACAAAAAAGTGTACATAACGCTGGACAATTTATTACTGTTATCAGGGTGAACAAGCTTATACCAAAAATTTAACATTCTTTGCTTTGCCTGTAACTCCAGAGGAACTTGCCCTAATTCACCAAAAATCATTTGAGAAGGAGTAGACTTACCCAGCTTTAAAATTAGTTTATAAAAACGCAGTTGCAGTTTAGTGGCAAGGTCACTCATTTGAGGACACCATATCTCTGAACCATATAACAGAATAGGAACTATAGTTTTCTCAAACAGGTCAATTTGAATTTCTAGTGGTAACATAAGCTTTCTAATTTTTCTTAAAAGAGAAAACATAGCTTTGGAGGCACGGTCATATAAATTTCTCTGCAAAAGAGGACAGTGAGTCAGAAGTTAGGAAGAAATCAAGTCTACTTTGTTGTACAGGATTACTTCGTCGCCACGTATACCGTCTTTGTTCTAAATTTATTTCCCTCCAAATATCTACTAAGTCTAAATTATCTGCTATCTTTAGTACTCGTTCCTGTGCCTTTTAATTATTATGGTGCCTGTAATTATCATAATCTAAATCAAAATCCATCACCAAGTTCCAATCACCCCCAATTATTATCTCATCTACATTCATGTCTCTAATATTTCTTTCTAAATTACTATAAAATTCAGGATCATCATTGTTTGGGCTATAAATATTTACCAGTAATATATATCTGTCTATTGTCTTAATCTGAGCAAGAATGCAGTTACCTCCAACATCTTTATTTACGTTTTTAATTTCAAATTCAAAATCGTCATAACACCATCACCATCAACGAAACCTTCAACGGTTCTAATTATTATTATTATTATTATTATTATTATTATTATTATTATTATTATTATTCTTATTATTATTATTATTATTATTATTATTATTATTATTATTATTATTATTATTATTATTATTATTATTATTTATTTATTTATTTATTTCATCGTTCTTATATAGCGCTTTACCAGCTCAAGAGCTGCTCAAGGCGCTGGCCGATAAAGGATCTAACTCAAGCCGCCCGAGACGCCCACCCGCAGTCTTTGGGCGCATGGTCTGACGCCCGTACAACTGAGCACAATCCTAGGCAGCCAGGGATGGGGGAGAAGGACATAGGTGCATGCTAGGTGTGTTCTTGTCACCGGCACTCACCAGTCTAGGACATGAGCGTCAGGATCTTTAAAGTCCGTTATGATGGAATGTATGCGACACAGACTAGACCTCAGTTTATACTCTCATCCGATTATTATACATTCCAAAAGAAAGGCATGAATATATTGCAATTAGTATTGGACTTTTAAAAGACTTTGAAAGAGTTCAAGTAATCAACAAATCACTCCAGTCAGAAGGATCACAAAAATAGGAGAGAGTCAATCTCCACCATCATCGACATCATCACCATCTTCAATCACCACCATCCTCAACTAACCACAATCATCGTCTGACTTATCAATAGAACAGTGATCATAATTATAGATGTTATCATAACCATGACCATCAACCACCTACTCAACCAATAACAATTCGGTTGATTATAAATCAGCAAACCAAGGAATATAGACCGATTGGTGGTAGGCAGATAGATAAATAGTTACACACAGAAGGGGATGATGCCTAGGTACCTACATAATTATATGCAAATTAAGATTTAGTAATTGTGACGGACGGACCAGTTTACCCTGCTTGCTTTAATATTTAGCTTGTTTAGTCAATGTAATCTTAGAATGTTAATGTTAGGAAGCAGCAGACGATGGAAGTAATCAAGCGTAGCAATAGTATACTGCCGCTTACACACAGTGGCAGTTGACTCTAGCGCAGGCAATGACATCATCGTAGCTACGTTAAGCTAGTCGATTACCGCCAATGGGAACACAGCTTAGAATGGACTCAACCAGGTCTGGCTGATTCAAATGTAGAGCTAGACCGGCATTCGTGGTTGAACCAAGGAGCAGTACACAGCTACAAAGTTAGCAGTACTTCCTCTCCAGAAAAGGCTAGGAAGCAGTACTTGGAAAAATCCGAATTCACTCAAGTAGCCACTGCCTGACATTGTCACGAAGGTAAATGAACATACTTCTGTTTCATCCTGATGTATTATATTATTGTTGAATTATGTTTGTAGAATTTGATATACATAGATTTGAATTGTTAGGCCGACTTTGCCTGAACACGTGGAGAAGCTGACCACGAGGACAAAGACGACCGTCCGACGCCATCTTGAATTTTGTACGGAACCACTGTTGTTTAACTTATATGTATGCTTGCAGACCAGTGGCTGTACAAATGAATGTGTATAATATTATTAATTCTTGATGTGTATAAGTAGCCATGTTTTATATTTATATATGTATAGGAAAGTAGAGTGGAGATTCCAGTGGACCACGGACTTAGCAGAATGTTCGTCGCTTATATATGTAGATGTGGAGCTAATCACTGAGGGCTATTACGACCTTCAGTGAGACGCTCTGCACACACCTATCATTCAAGGTTGTGCAGAATTTCGTCTCATATGTTACAGACGATCAGGCGTCCTGTAGTGCGCCCAACACCGCTTCAGACGAAACAACGTCGACGCATAAGTTGGCTGCCGAGGTATCATAATAATAATAATAAATAATAATTACTGTATTTATAATGCGCTTATCTTATAATAATTATAACTCTAAGCGCGCACTCACAACTCACGCACGCATGTGCACGCTTTAGACAATGACACATGTAACAATTACGCAAAAAATACATTCACTCAAATATACTCATACCACAAACAGACCAGACACTATATGTAAGAGACAGCTGGCGATGGGGTGCGTAGTGAGGTCATAGTGTTAGAACTGCTTGAAAAGGTAAGTTTTGAGGGCAGACTGGAAGGAGGTGGGAGAGGGTTTCTGACGGAGAGAGAGTGGAAGAGTATTCCAGATGGATGGGCCGTAGACAGAGAAGGAGCGGGACCCGAACGTGCTGAGTTTGGAGCGAGGAATGCGGAGGCGGAGAGGGTCGGAGGCAGAGCGAGGAGAGCGAGAGGGAATGTATGGGTGAAGTAAGTCAGAGAGATAGAGAGGAGCGGAGTTGTTGAGGGACTTGTAGCAGAGAGACAAGGTCTTGTATTGAATGCGTTGGGAGATGGGAAGCCAGTGTAGGGCTTTGAGCAAGGGAGTGACGTGGTCAGATTTCTTCTTTCTGAGGACGAGGCGGGCAGTATTGTTTTGAACGCGTTGGAGAGGGAGAGTGGTGGAGCGGGGAAGGCCGGAAAGAAGGGAGTTGCAATAGTCGATGCGAGACAGGATGAGGGAGACAGCAAGTTTGGTGGCAGCTTCAGTGGTGAGGTATTTTCTGATCTGACTGATTCGACGGAGGTGGAAGTAGCAGGCCCGGGCGGTTGCAGAGACAAAGCTAGTCATTGAGAGAGAAGAGTCAAGGATAACGCCAAGGTTCTTGGCAGAGTCGGAGAGAGGGATAGAGGTACCGTCAAGCTGAAGATGGAGAGAGGAGGGGAGCTGAGGGAGTTTCTGGCGTGTGCCTACCAGCATGGCTTCCGTTTTGTCGTCGTTCAGTTTAAGTTTGTTTGCTGTCATCCAATCCTTCACGTCTTCACAGCAGTCGGCCGTGCGAGTCAGGAGTGCCTGAATGTTGTCAGGTTTGTCTTTGTCTTGTAGTTGTGAGTCGTCAGCATAGAAGTGGTGGTTTATGTGATGAGACTGGATGATGTTGGTCAGAGGGGAGGTGTAGAGTGTAAAAAGGACCGGACCCAGGACAGATCCCTGAGGAACTCCGCAGGAGAGCCTAACTGGGTCAGAGGATATGCCATCGATGATAACGGACTGCCGTCTGTCGGAGAGGTAGGAAAGAAACCAGGAGTGAGCGGAGTCAGTGATGCCAAAGGAGTGTTGAAGGCGGTGGAGGAGGATAGAATGGTCAATAGTGTCGAAGGCGGCAGAGAGATCGAGTAGGGTAAGAAGGGAGATGTTGCCTGAGTCAGTTGAGAGAAGAAGATCATTCAGAATATGCAAAAGGGCTGTTTCAGTGCTGTGGTGCTTGCGATAGGCAGACTGGAAGGGACTGAGGAGATTGTTGATGGTGAGGTGAGCGTTGAGCTGGTTGAGGACAACCTTTTCAAGTAGCTTAGACAGAAAAGAGAGATTGGAGACTGGGCGATAGTTTTTGAGGTCATTTGGGTCAAGGTTGTGTTTTTTGAGGAGAGGGCGAACGATGGCAGACTTGAAGATATCAGGAACGGAGCCAGTTTCTAGAGAGGTGTTGATGATATCGGTGATGAAAGGCAGAAGTTTTGGGAGACCGTCCAAATACAGGGAAGCTGGGAGGGGGTCTAGTTCACAGGTTTTGAGAGACATAGTCTTTATGATTTTGAGAACTTCTGCCTGAGAGAGAGAGCGGAAAAATGAGAGGGGGGTGCCTGTGAAGGGGGAGTCAGGAGGGCAAGGCGGAGATGGTAGAATGTCAAGTATCCCCAGCATTGCGCGAGGAAAGCCCACCAGTCTAACCACAGGGAAGAAACAAGAAGAAGACAACACAGTTGTCAGGAAACAGACCACAGCACAGCACGTCGGACTCTAAGTTAAGTCAATAGCTGTGTGTGCACAAAAACTGAGAGCCACAGGACCACAGTAGTCCACTCCTCGTGAACTTTAGCATCCAGTGCCCTAGGAGGAAACATTAGCTGCCTAGACTATCTGCGACCAAATCATTCACAGTGACTATTTAACTTGTAAGGTAGATTAGTACATCGAAGATCTTGTATAGAGTAGAAGAAATAAATGTGACCAAATCATTCACAGTGACTATTTAACTTGTAAGGTAGATTAGTACATCGAAGATCTTGTATAGAGTAGAAGAAATAAATGTGTGATGTTTATTGTTATCAAGTGGCTGGACTACATATGATTCATAGCCGTGTGAAAGCTAGTGTGACAGTAATCTTTTACCATTTTTTCTATTTATCTCTGTACCCCAGCCTTAACACAGACCGAGCTAAATAAATAAATGTATTAAAGTAATTCACAGGGTGACTCACTAGCGGTTCCCATCGAATAAAGCGTGAGGGTTACAGCATTCCATTGTGCAGAGCCCAGCAACCAATAAACCCCACGTGACAGTAATAGCTAGATAGATAAATGCATAAATTGTAAATTAATTAGTTAATGAATTATTCAGTTAATCAATTAATTATTTAAGGAATAAATAAACCAATAAGTATACTCTAGGTACTCACACAAAATAGTGAAAGACGCGAACGCCCAAACAAACATCACGGACATGGGCGGACGAGGGGGGGGGGTTTCCGGGGTTTCCGGACCCCCCCCCCCCAAGCCAAAAAATAAAAAAAAAACAAGGAAAAAAAAGGAGAGAGAGAGAGAGAGAGAGAGAGAGAGAGAGAGAGAGAGAAAAACACAACTTTAATATATATATAAAATTAAAAAAATTAAAATTTAAATATATATATATATATATATATATATATATATATATATATATATATATATATATATATATATATATATATATATATATATATATAAAATAAAATTTAAAAAAAATAAAAATAATATATATATATATATAATTTTTATTTTTATTTCTTTTAAATTTTATTTTTTGGGGTACGAGTATTTGACCTTTCCCACAATATGCAAGCCCTCGCAATCTTCTCCCTAAAAACTTCAATCATTGCAATCATTTTAAACAATCTCCAGACGAACACCGTCTTTCGTGCTCCACAAAGAGCAAAGCTGATATTTCCCGTCTTCGGCGACATTCTATTTATGTATTTATTTATTAATTTATTTATTTTATTTATTTATTATTTTTTAATTTTTTAAGGGGAGGTGGGGGGGGGGGGGGAGGGCGCCACGAGCGGAAGAAATGAAAAGAAAGAAAACTATATTCCTAATGGATAATATAACGGATTACGACAGGAGTGCCCAATACGTCGATCGCGATCGACTGGTCCATCGTGAAGGCAGTGTGACTGAGTAAATCGCATAGCAGTAAAAAAAAAAAATTGACGTCAACCTATTATATGACTATATATATATGTTCTGCATTTTGGTGGTAGGTAGATCATTTTGGCTTGGTCATTTTAAAAGTACCTCGTATGCTGAAAAAGTCATAGTGTGGGCAACCCTGGCTTACGTTGACGTTTTAGCAAAAAAACCAAATAGTCAAAGTTCGGTCCCTTTGCTTGCTTATTCCGACTCGCGCCAGCACTTCAAACTGCCGCGAACGCCGTCGTTGAAGCCCTCCGATTCGAAAAGTGTGGCAAAGCTCAGTACATATTTTGGGAGCAAAGGAGGTAATTATTATTTTCATAATTTAATCTTACAAGTAAATAACATATCATATCCTATCCCATAACTCGGAGGTCGTAGGGGCACCACAGATGATCGCTTAACCAACGTACTCCATCTTTCCCTGTCCTCAGCAACCCTGATTGTTTCGCTCAGTGTCAAACCAGTCCAGTCTCGAATGTTGTCATCTCGCCTCTTTTTCCGTCTCCCTCTTCTTCTACCTCCTTGCACTGTGCCTTGCAGGATGGTCTTTACAAGACCTGATGATCTGGTGACGTGGCCATACCATTGGAGTTTCAGTTTTTCACCACTGTGAGCAGGTCATCGTGTTGTCCAATGGCTTGTGTGATGGTCTGTCGGACTTTGTCGTTGGTGATGTTCTGGGTATAGGAAATGCCCAGAAGTCTTCTTAAGCACCTCCTCTCCATGGTTTGTATTCTTCGTTGGAGATCTGCTGTGAGGGTCCATGTTTCGCAAGCATATAGGAAGATGGAGATGACAAGGGAGCGCAGCAGCCTTACCTTGGAATGTAGACTGATGGTCCTGTCTTTCCAAATTGGCTTCAACCTCGCCAGGGCAGCAGTTGTTTGTGCGATCCTGGAGAGGACTTCCTGTCGGGACCCATTGTCTGACACAATGGCTCCTAAATATTTTAAGCTATGCACTGTTTTGAGGGAATGGCCTTGGACTTTGATGTCCGTTTGGTGCCATGGATGTTGTTGGTCATCATTTTGGTCTTTTCTGCACTTATTTCCATTCAATAGGCTCTGGAGGTGGTGTCAAGCTTCTGTACCAGCCGTTCAAGTTCTTGTTCCTCTCCAGTCAATCCATCAATGTCATCCGTAAACGAAGGTTGGAGATTGCTCTTCCCCCTATGCTGACTGTGCCTTCGTGGTCTGCAAGGGCATGATGCGCTCTAGGAAGATGTTGAAGAAAGTTGGAGAGAGTAGGCATCCCTGACGCACACCGATTGTTGTTCTGAACCAGTTTCCGATGGCGCTGTTGTGGAGGACTGCACTGGCAGCCTTGTCATACAGGCTTTTGATGACTTCAACAATTTTAGGGCTGATGTTGTACACTCTCATTGTTGCCCACAGAGCTGCATGCCAGACTCGGTCAAACGCCTTTTTGATGTCTACGACAACATGATATAGATGTTGGTGCTGTAGGTATTTCTCACAGATTATTCTGAGGTTGAAAATCTTTTCAGTGGTACTTCGCGCTGCCCTAAATCCTGCTTGCTCTTCGGCTATAATTTGTTCAGCTTGGGGTTTCAACCTGTTGCGTATTATATTTCAGGAGGACCTTGCTGGGATGGCTGATGAGGCTGATGGTGCGGTAATGTTCACATTCCTGAAGGTTACCGTTTTTGGGAAGAGTGATGACAAGCGACTGGGTCCATGGTGTAGGCCACTCCCCACTCTTCCACATCTTGTTACACACAATGGTGAGTGCGTCGATCATCGCTTCTCCTCCTGCTTGAAGCAGTTCCGCGGGTATGTTGTCCACTCCCGCTGACTTCCCCTTCTTCAGTGGGTGGAGCGAATGTGACCCTGTGGCCTTGACCTCAACAAGGACCCTGGAGCTGCATGCGGGAGGGCCGGAGCAGTGTGACAACAACGAGGTGGAGAGTCGAGACTGTGCCGCTAACTCGCGCAAGAAAAAAGGAAAGAAGAACAAGCATAGCAAACAGCTCTGGGAGAAGAACAAAGGTGGAAACATCTGGTATAACCTTTTGCAAAAGATTTTGCTTGACTGTTCTGTCATGCAGTTGTCAAGGGAAAGGGAAGATAAGTGTATTACTGTATCATTAAGTAATCACAAGTTCTTGCTATGTCAGAGATGGTGTGTGTTGGTGGTTTCTGTTTCATTTCCATTGTAGTATTGGTATGTATTGTATTGTGTGCTATCAACACATATATTAAAGTCCAAAGCCACTCCCGCTGACTTCCCCTTCTTCAGCGATTGCACTGCTGCCTCAACTTCTTCTCGGAGAATTTGGAGGATTTCTTCTTCTTCTCTGTTCTCTGGACATGCTAGAACTGATGGGTCTCCGTTTGGTTTGTGGTTGTAAAGGTCAGAGCAGTACTCTGTCCATCTGTCCAAGACTTCTTGTTCTTCTGTAAGGCATAAGCCACTTGCTTTGGATCGTGGAGACCTTGGGCTGTTTAACACTTGTCAGCGGCTTCACAATCTGGTAGGCCTTCTTGCTGTTGTTCTTGTTCAGACTGTTATCTATTTCCTGGCATTGAGCTGCTTTGTTCTCCTTTGCAGTGCGCATGCCTTTTCGGATGGCATTGTTAATTTTTTGGTAGGCATCAGCTCCCTGTCAGGTGTTCTTATTCTTTTTCATCTCTCTTCGTTTATCATACAGGTCCAGAAGTTCAGGTGTGATCCACAGCTTCTTCTTTGACCGGTGCTTTCCAAGGATCTCCGTGGCGGCATCTGAACCCAGCTAAGTTGAAGGTGGTGGTCATGGTGTTGACATCTACTTCACCAGCTCTTAAAATGGGCAGTGGTGCAAATTTCCCACCAATTGTGGCCTGAAATAGTTATGTCACCTCCGGGTCTTGCAGTTTGTCCAGGTCGAACTTCAGTCTAGTGCACTTTGCTGTGTTTACTCTCTTCAAGTGAAGCCGGAAAGACATCATCACAAGATTGTGGTCACTTCCGATGTCTGCTCCTGGAAAAGTGCGTGTCCTGCCAATGTTGATGCTTGATCTGAAGCGTTTCTTGACCATCATTAACATTTACCGAGTAAGTCCCTTTAATAGAATTTTGGAAACCCTCCCCCAAAAACTAACTGATCCGCCCCTGGACCTCGACATTAAAACACGTGTAAAGTCATCAGTCCGTTTAACTTGAACAGAAAGATTTGTTTTAACCTTGGTCACCAGATTACATAGCTTTCTTCAGAACATCATCGACTTTGTCTCAGTACTCCTCGCTTAAGGTGACCCCCCCCACAGGACCAAATTTTTGTTTGATCTTATCCGAGGGGCACCCTAAAAAGTCCTCTGATAAGATCAACTACCAGTAAAAAACTTGATCTTATACGAGGTGCTAATTTTTTTGTCGTGTGACAGTGTGTGTGCGTGTGTGTGTGTGTGTGTACATGTGTGCACGTTGGTGCGCGCGTACGCATGTATGCATTACTGTATATGTATTATTTTGTGCGTGTGTATGATGCATAAGCACACACTCAAACACTCAAACGAATGGGTGCAAGCATGCATACACATACACACACCCTCACACACACACACAAACACATTGACGCGCACGCATGCAAATGAGAATAAAAAATATAAAGTATGCACCAAGACAGTTACTGGGTGTATTTGCAGAAAACCTTACACAAGTTTAACGAATTGTTCATTTTGTCTACGCCACGGCACATGCTTTATCGCTAGTGAATGAAGTCACTTCAGGGTAAGGTCCACTGTGGCAATACGTCCCGCTAGGAGGGGACACGGCAGATCACAGTTACACCTGTCTACACCGCCCATGGGTCGCACTCTGTCAAAGTGGTTCCCGTGTGTATTACAGAGTGTCGCATAACGCGGATGCTGGCTGGACGTGACAGGTGTTCTGGGATGGAATTCCATCTCAAAACAGGAAGTGACATCATAAATGATGTCATCTGTGATATCAATTTCTCTTAAGCAGTATTCTCCTCCATTTTGGAACCAAAACGGGGTTGACGTTATCCGAGGTTTATCCTTATGCGAGGTGACGCTAAGCGAGGAATTCTAAATGGTACAAAGGTGTTTGGCCGGGACCAACAACCTGATTGATCTTATCGGCCTTGTGACCGTAAACGGTAGTGACGTTAAAAGAGGAGTACTGTACCTGATTTGAACAGTTTTGTTGTTTTTAAGTTTTGCAAAAATCTTCCCATTCGTGGTCCAGGTTGCCATCGTTGCAGAGTGTTTGAACGCCTTCCGTTCCAGCTTGTAGTTTGCAGAAGTTAAATCTTCTCCTATGGAGATACCTTTTCCTTTCAAACCTCTTCTTTCAGCTACTACCTTGTCCCGGAGCATGCGGTTCTGGAAACGGACAATCATAGGCCTGGGATACTTCCTCCCTTCTTCCTGCTTTCCCACTCTATGTGCAGCCTCTATGTCTTTATCTTCAGTTGGCACACCAACCAGCTCGGTGAAGACTTGGCAGCAGCGTTTCAGCGTTTCAGGCAGTCGTCGGGTTTCTCTCCCTTCTTCTCCTCCACATTATAGACCCTCACATTCCATCTGCTATCGTACTGTCCTGTGTTGTGTTTTTTTTAGGTTGCTTTCCATCTCGTCGACCCTTCGTCTCAGTGTCTCAGGTTTCCTTCTTTCAATTTCTCATTCTCAAACTTCAGCGATTCTGTAATGTCATTCAGCGATTCCATTCTTTTTGAGAACTCTGTTTTTAGGCTTTGAACATCTTCTGCTTTCGCCAAAACACTCATTTTTTTCTGTCAAATTTTCATCAATAGCCTCAAGCAGTTTGGCCATATCCATCTTGCCGTCTTCTTCCAAAGTGCCTGACAGGTGAAATAAGTTCTGTCGCTTTTTCTCCTGGTAATTCGATGGACTTTTTTCAAGAATTTTTTGTTTTCGCTCTTCCCCTCTCCTCAATCTCCTCTGTCTTTCCTTTGTCTTTCGGACTAAAGAATCGTGCTATGCTTGACATCAATAATTGTGGAACAGCCGGAGTCTATTTAACTCCTTTAAAATTCGTTTTGAAAATATTCAGTATTTTTTCTTAGACGAAGGATCAATCTAATTTCAATAGATTTTGGTAGGCCTACTATACCGCACTGTACTATACAAACATTTTGCGTGTGTTTACTCGAGGGTAACAGTAATTACCCTGTAGAAATTTCGTTCACTGGAGAGGAATAAGCAGCACGTCTTTCTTGTTCGGTGGCTAGGGAGTGAATTATTATTATTATTATTATTATTATTATTATTATTATTATTATTATTATTATTATTATTATTATTATTATTATTATTATTATTAATTGGATGCTTGTATCTGCAAAATCTGTTAAGCAGAAAACCTTTGTGAAGATTACCTACCTGCATAATAAGCACAGTTAGCTAGAACCTTACATTTTCTGATGTTGTAAAAGCCTTATGTGCACTAAAGGATATATTTGTAGTCTTTGTAAAATGCGTTCTTTTCAATAAATATTTTATTTAGCTACCACAACGTACACAACACACACAACACTGAATTGTAAATCAGCTTTACACCACTCTGCATATTTAGAACGAACACTTAACATTATTTATATAATTTAAAATTGAATTTAGGCCTACTTGATGTAATAAAACATCTGAGCATAAATATGCACAAATAAATCGGTGTAAGTGTTACAGAAAGAGAAATAAAAATAATTTAATTAAAATTAAATAATAAAAATTAAAATAAATTAAATTAAATTACATTAATTAAATTAAATTACACTAAATTAGAAAATCTGGTTCTTTTCTATGTCGCAGAAACCCAGAAGAGAACGGTAAGCTTTCACGCCAGAGCGATGATCAAACAACAAAATCTACCAGTCAACAGTGTCGTGCAGTTCTCCACTGTTGTCACCAACATAGGCAACGGATACGACGGCAGCAGCGGCAAGTTCACGGCGCCCTACAACGCAACATATTTTCTTCTTGCCCATTCGAATAGTAATGGCCAGACCACTAATGGAGTTTATATGTCTCTTGTCGTTGATGCCACTGAACTAGATAAGACATTAACTTACGATAGTTATTACTACCAGAATGGCTTAATACAGGCAGTGGTCCATCTCACCCAAGGTCAAAAGGCATGGGTGACGGTGTATGACGGTAGGAATGAGTTTTTGGGCCAAGGTTACACTGCCTTCAGTGGCTTTCTGATTGACCACGCGCCCTAAACTGTGCATGAGCAGTTAGCACTTGTCACGACTCAGTTTTCTACACCTGTGATAATAAGGTTTCTAAGCCTGTTATAGAGGGTGGAAGGTGAGGGAGACAAAGTTAAAGTTTATTGGTAAGTTATAAGAATAAAACTGTTGTAAATGTTCGCTCTGGTGTTTTATGTGTTACATTATTTGGGATGGTTGTTTCTCCTGTGGTTAGCACACACTGATGTACCCACTGTTGAGGAAGTGGCTGTGACTGCACGTAAACTTTAGAATACAATAAAATAACTGAAGGGGAAGAAAATTGTATTCTTTGAAATTTCACGTAATTGATGTCACGAAATCTAGTAACTGATGTACAAAGAGCGGTTTTGTTTGCATGAATAGCATTTGAATATTTATTTCTATTTTAGTCTTTTAAAAGTAGTTTTCACCTTCCACAAACTTTTATTACCTACCCTTCATTGATTTGGTATATTTGTTTTGTACAGTACCGTTTATTTCTTTCTTTCTCTGTTTCCTCCCGTCTCCCATCTTGTATATAAACACAGATACAGATACACACACACACACACACACACACATACATACTAGAGCTCACTAAAACTTAATCTTTGATGTACATGTACAGCATGATATTTTCTATGATTACACGACGTGTAAAGGCAGGGTCACACGCCACAGAGACTACTTTGTATTAAAGTATGTACTTATAACATGTCTCCCTGTGTTGTATTAAAGTATGTACTTATAACATGTCTCCCTGTGTTGTATTAAAGTATGTACTTATAACATGTCTCCCTGTGTTGTATTAAAGTATGTACTTATAACATGTCTCCCTGTGTTGTATTAAAGTATGTACTTATAACATGTCTCCCTGTGTTGTATTAAAGTATGTACTTATAACATGTCTCCCTGTGTTGTATTAAAGTATGTACTTATAACATGTCTCCCTGTGTTGTATTAAAGTATGTACTTATAACATGTCTC
Organism: Oncomelania hupensis; assembly: GCA_036898135.1. Classification (NCBI taxonomy): domain Eukaryota; kingdom Metazoa; phylum Mollusca; class Gastropoda; order Littorinimorpha; family Pomatiopsidae; genus Oncomelania; species Oncomelania hupensis. The sequence goes on along the minus strand of CM072521.1, from coordinate 23,646,082 downwards.
CCTGTGTTGTATTAAAGTATGTACTTATAACATGTCTCCCTGTGTTGTATTAAAGTATGTACTTATAACATGTCTCCCTGTGTTGTATTAAAGTATGTACTTATAACATGTCTCCCTGTGTTGTATTAAAGTATGTACTTATAACACGTCTCCCTGTGTTGTCTTCATTTCTCTGTTCCAACACCACTATTTTGTTTTATAACGGGTTGGTCGTAATGTCAATGCTGCTTATTTTTAATGATTATATATTTTAATATCTAAATTTGTAAAATGACTGTATCAATCAATTTCTTTTGGAATATACTGAATATTGCGACTGTTCGATTCGTGTGTTTATGCAGTAAGTCACTTGGTTCATCTCTCTCTCTCTCTCTCTCTCTCTCTCTCTCTCTCTCTCTCTCTCTCTCTCTTTTTCTCGTGTCTGTATACTAAAAGGAACATTCATATAAATACAAAATAAAATTAAATAAAACATAAATCAATTTAATTCATTTCAACGCAGGGAAATCCCTCGAGTACTAAACGGTCTTCAATCTTTTATCAATTATTTAGTGTATTTAATAATAACTTTATTTGATCGAAGTACTTTGTGTTATAAGTGACCAAGGTCAAAGCGCATACTGTACCGCCTGCCTGATAACGCTATCGCTGTCTGCTTACTGAAAACACAAGTGTAGCTGCGCACCGAACTTGTCATTTATCATGCAACAATAAACAACTAATGGATAACAATTAGTTATTCAGTCATAAAGTAATCAAGGTGGCAAGTCATTCAGTGATGCAAATGATTTCTCAAGTTCAACGCCTGTTCTTGTACGGTCCCTACTAACTCAAAGAGTTGCTTAAAGCTGTTACAAGTTATTTATTTATCAATATTTGATTCAGCCCCGATGCTTGAATCTTGATAAGTGTAACCCAGGTTCGTTTATCCACACAGCCTGTTCACTCAGCAACAAGGCAGGAGTCGTATAAAGTTTTCCAACTTTATTCAGCAAACATCAACAACTACATACAAGATAGCATTCCGAAAATCACTTCAGAGATCATCATAAAAAATCATCATAAATCTGTATCAATCACCAATCTCTCACTCTCAATTCTCTCATACAACGTTTACGTTGTATAGATTATAGTCCACAACACTTGAGCATATAGGGGACTCACATACAACTTCTTCTTCTTGCGTAGATTAACGTCCCCGGACACATAGTGTATAGGGGACAATCACATACAACCTGAGAGAGCGTTACTTATATAGTCTCTCTGCAATCGAGAAAAAGTTTATCGAACATTTATCGCGAAGCTTCGGTCGATAGTAAATAAGCAATTCCAGAAAAGTCTCAACAATATCGACCGACGGAAATTATCAACATTATACAAAGCTTCTTCTAGCAACAACGCAAAATCAAATCAAAGGTAAACACACTGTTATTGCATGGTTTGCAAAACAAATGATCGGATCAATCGTAAGCGTCTCAAACGTAACAAAGGCTCAATTCAGAGTGATCGAACCCTATATGGTTAAAAACATGAACTAGATCAAAGAATATTCATTTAACACAAAGAAGGATCATTCCGAAAGATTGCTATATAAATAATGATGACGTTCTGCGCAAAGCGCCCCAAGAGTTCATCGTTAAAAAAAAAAAAACTCAGGGGAGGCAAATCCGATGCATAGCGACAAGTAAACAAACCTCGAGCGTCGAATGCGGTTAATCGGTCGCTTTTTAAATTAAACGACCCAGAATGTGCAGTAAATGCGCACAGATGCTTGTAAAACAATAAGCAAATAATCCTTTAGGGTAATAAAATAATGTACAAGAATATAAGTGCAAAAACATGTTTGTATATAGATCAGATTATGTAGATGTGTTTCAGAATGACGCAGCATGAGACCAAACTTGAGTTATTAAATAATATATAGTCTAGCACTCAAAAAAGTTCATCCAGATGGCAAAAAATATAGGGTAAATAGATATTCTTGAACAAGAAAGAACACAATGATTTTGATTTTTTTTTTAAAAAGTAAACAGATTGATAACAAACACCAAGTGTTTTCAGAAGTACGAGAAGAAATTTGGTGACCAAAAACAGATAGTCTAGAACTCCACCAAGTTCTTCCCGAGGGCAAAAATTACCAGCGTAAAAATGCACTATTGCTATGAAAATTAATAACCAAAATGATGCCAAATTCATCGATTTGAAGTCATTGCATATTTAGATATGCACTGAACGCTGTTTTCTATCAATGGAGGCAATGACAGCATGCTGGGTAGGCGTAGATCCCGCATGCCGTTGGTACTCGTTTCTTATCCATAATAGCCCCAGCTCAAGCCCGATATAAGAAAGACTCCCGATGAATAAGCTATCGTTTGTTATTCGAGAAATGCTACACAAGACAAAATTTGACCTGACCAGAGTTTAACAAGATGTGAAGCAGCAGTGCGGTTGAGTTCAAAAACAGTTTAGATCTAGCTTTAATATTATCGAAACTGCCGTGTACATTGGTTTCCAGACAACAAAAAATCGAATACAAAGATTATTATTAGTATTGTTCTTCCTAAAATTATAATCATTATTAAGGAAGATTTATGTCGCGCTGGTCTATACAGTTTGATGGCAAAACGTTCGGTTCATTTACAAATAAGCATAGTTTTCAATCATTTGTGATACTCATTTTGTTTCATCCTTCGGGAATCTGAAGAATGAAAGTCCAGGGCACTTGTAACGACCATTTATGCAGTTAATAGCACTGCAGTGATCAATCCCACATGTCTTTTCATAGAATTTCCGTTTTGTACTTTGTCTCGTTCCAAGCCGTAGGCCATTTTTTATCACGATGACCGCTTGGTGGCGCTGGCAAGTTTCGGTTTCGCGTGTACGGTAGTTTTGCTCGTTCTTTGTAAAACTAAACTTTCTTTGACCAGATACATCAAGTTGCACACAGTCTTGATATTACACCAGTGATCTACCATAACTGTAACCACTCGGACCTGTGTCGTCTAGTCCGGACCGAGATACTGTAACTTTTGGCTGTTGGTCACGGGAGAGCAGTGGTGTTGGCAGAGGAATAAATGTTTATGTATTTGTAAACACGGTGTGGTCAAGAAACTCCATGCCAGACAGAATGTTTGCTTAGATGGCATTATGCTATAAACTAGGTTAGGATCAAAGGGTGCATGCCGGATATGTTTATTGTAGGCTGGAGCGGATGCTATCGGTCAATTAACAATGCGGTAGGCGGTATCTAGGGCCCAGCAAGGCTTGCCCTTGAGCCTGTCAAGTAAGGGATAGGTGCAAACTGCTAGACAGAGACACTGGTCGGTGAAGTAGACTCAATGGATTGCCTTTTGTGGAGAGGGCAGTGACCACTGGTAGCATGTGATTGGACAATGTAGCAGAGTAGGTTAGACTATAAGTGAGCCGAGAATCCTGCCAAAAAGGAGAATCCTAGAGAGTCGAAATGAGAATATGCCAGAAGTCTGGCAATGTTTTAAATGATAATTCCTAAAGTTTTATTTTGAGATTTAGTGTAAAGGTAGATCCTTCAGGAAGTGAAGTGAACTAAGGCTTCGAAGATGAGGTAAGAACAAAAACTTGTTGAAACTTCTGTATTTTATTGGTTATTTGTGCATGCGGATTGTATGTTTGATGATTGTAATGTATTAAGTATAGGTTATTAAAAGACAGTCAAATTGAATGTATTATTGATTTGAATTTGGTTTCTTGTTTAAATAGTGGTGTATTTGGATGGCAGTGAGACTTGTTCTGTTTTGTGCGTTTTATAGACTATGACCTATAAAGTGCGAAAAGACAACTAAAGACAACTAAAGACAGCTAAAGACAACTAAAGACAACTAAAGACAGCTAAAGACTACTAAAGACAACTAAAGACAACTAAAGACCGGTACCTATAAAGGGCGAAAAGACAACTAAAGACAACTAAAGACGGCTAAACACAACTAAAGACGGCTAAAGACAACGAAGACAACTAAAGACAACTAAAGACAGCTAAAGACAACTAAAGACAACTAAAAACAGCTAAAGACAGCTAAAGACGGCTAAAGACAACGAAGACAACTAAAGACAACTAAAGACAGCTAAAGACAACTAAAGACAACTAAAAACAGCTAAAGACTACTAAAGGCAAGCGAAAAGACAACTAAAGACAACTAAAGACGGCTAAAGACAACTAAAGACGGCTAAAGACAACTAAAGACGGCTAAAGACACCTATGTATAGACAACTAAAGACAACTAACCCTAACTCTAACCCTATAAACAGCAATAGCCTCAGTTTCGAATAGGGCATTGCATTTTCATTAAATCCGACTACACAATCACCCAGAACCGCTTTCACTTTGTATCTAAATCAATTATCTTATATAATATACTTAAAAAATATTATTGTTATTTTTTTTAATCCGTTGTACTTTCTACGCGGCAACAAATTTCTGCCATAGCCAATGTCTTTCAAAGATGGCAGGTGTTTTTGGGCTCTTTAAGTTGTTTGTAGCCTTGTATACCCTCTAAAATTTCTACCCCTGGTGTCTTCAGCCGTCTTCAGTTGTCTTTAGTGGTACCTATAAAGGGCGAAAAGACACCTAAAGACAACTTTAGATCCCCGTACAGATAGGAAATTAGTTTAGTTAGGTTAGCTCTCACAAGTTAACGCACACAACAGCGACGCGTTACAATACCACCGGTAGTGTAAATACCTAGGTGACCATTTTGCTCGAGAGCAAGCGTACCTGTATAAACATATATATTTTATGTTATGAATGAAAGGAAATATCAGTGAAGAAATTATGCTTTTGTATGCAGGGAAATAAATAATAAATATTTGATAATTGTTTTTCAACGTTCATGAAGAGAAGTGATTTAAGCACGAGAAGTTCGGATTCTTTGCTAGTGTAAAAAGAAGTAAAATATTAATGAAAATGGGGTGTTTTTTTGCGATGATTAAGGAACGATATAATTTATAAATGGAATGTAATCAATTGTTTACAGCAATTGTAAAGAGAAATAATTCATACATTAAAATGAAATTGTTTCTAATTACAATAAAGGGAAGTAATTTAGAAAGTTAATTCAATCATGATTAAGGGAGGTAATTTGTGAATGAGCTTGATAATGAATAAAACGGAAAAGTATAGTGTGCACTGAGATTATGTTGATTAGTTAATAATGCTATAATTTACTCTTTTGTATGCCTTAGTGTACTGGTACTGGCATCTTCACCAGCCATGCACCATCCATGCTTGGGCCTTGACCGTAACCCGAGTGCCCTTTAAAACCTGGCACCCCCACTGACTTCTGAACATCGGAGGGAACCACGATGGTCGCTGATTGCCATCAAGCGGGATTGTAAATTAGAAAGTCTGTAACGGAAAAGTCTATTTCTTATTCCCTTGTAAAGTAGCACATGCAAAAAAAAAGAGATGTAAAAACGACAGTTACCAGTTGTAAAAAAGCCACATGCACAGTTAGTATAAGGAGTGGCATTTTCTGTATATTCAAGCTTCTTGTATAATTTGTAGCCTTTGATAAATTTGGAGAAAAGTTAGATTGTTTACAATAATTATTATTAAAGATTGTGTATAGTTAATATTTTGGACAAATCATTAGTTAAATAATTAACCGTTCTATAGCCAATTGTGGAATTGTATAGGCTGTAGGGAGAAAGATTTTAAAGAAAATCATTATCTTATTTATTATTCTTGCTTAACCAATTGTTTGTTTTCATAATAGTTAAGCTTGATTGTGAGTTATACGGATAGGTTAAATATTTATAGGAATATATAGGACAGCGTGTTTTTTGTGTGAATAACACAAATGTTGTAATTGTTCACACTGGTGTTTAATGTGTTAGTTTTGGGGTGGTTGTTTCTCGTGTGATAAGCACATACTTGTGTACCTACTGTTGATGCAGTGGAGGCGACACTCTTCTTGACAAAAAATCAACAATTTATTATCTAAATAAAAATTATGTCTCGGTTTATTCCACAGTCACTTTAGTTTCTTTACAAGTAAAACAAAGTGCTGTTAATAGCCCAAGTAGAGTTTTCAAAGACCTATGTCGCTACACGTATCGTTATCGCACTGTGGGACAATATCCAAGTGTTGCAAAATATAAGATTACGCCTAAATCTTCCACAGCGTATTTTATCAGGATAAATAGCGAGGCCCGCTTGGGTTGAACCAGACAGGTATCGGCAGTGGAGAATCAACAATCATGGAGAACATGAGATTGGCCACGTATGTCATGTTTCTGATCTTTCCAAGTGAGTTTTTATTCTTTTTATTTCTAAAAAAAAATGTCTGCCTTTTTAATTCGTCTAGGCTTCTTCTATTTTCCCTTTCTATTTTAAAAAAAAATTAATTTCGCTTCATTTATTAGTACTTTCTTTCTGCCTTTTCTTCAAACTTGCACACATTGTTACCACCAACGCCGTCTGTAATGATTTAGAAGTGTACCCTATTTTAATGTAAATTTGCCTAGGCACATTTTTATCACCTTATATGCAGACAATGGCTTGAGTGATGGTCTGTCGGATTTTGTTGTTGGTGATGTGCTGGGTATAGGAAATGCCCAGAAGTCTTCTGTAGCACATCATCTCCATGCTTTATGTTCTTCGTTATAGATCTGCTGTGAGGGTCCATGTTTCGCAAGTGTATATGAAGAGGGAGATGACAAGGGAGCGCAGCAGCCTTACCTTGGAACGTAGACTGATGGTCCCGTCTTTCTAAATGGGCTTCAACCTTGTCAGGGCAGCAGTTGTTTGTGCGATCCTGTAGATTGTTATCCACACGTGTTTCAATAGGCAAAAATCAATGCGTCATTTTTAAAGTAATCAAGGTGGCAAGACATTCAGTGATGCAAATGATTTCTCAAGTTCAACGCCTGTTTTTGTACTGTCCCTTCTAAATATTTGAAGCTATGCACTGTGTTGAGGGATTGGCATTGCACTTTGATGTCCGTGTTGATTCCATTGGTGTTGTTGGTCATTATTGTGGTTTTCTCTGCACTTATTTCCAACACAATGACGTGCTCACAGTGATGAAGAAACGGAAACTCCGACGGTATGGCCACGGTGGCTGAGCATCAGGCCTTGCAAAGAGCATCCTACAAGGTACGGCGCAAGGAGGCAGAAGAAGAGGGAGACAGAAAAAGAGGTGGGAGGACAACATTCGAGAATGGACTGGCTTGAGCGGGGGTTCCTGAGGACAGAAAAAGATGGAGTACACTAGTCTAGTTAAACGATCATCTGTTATTCCCCAAAGACCTTCGAGTTACGGGACAGGATAGGTTAGGATAGATATGCAGACAATTTTAAATAAATAGTAAGTGTTTGCAATGTGTAAATGAAAACGGAGACTGAGAGACAACGATCATTATTTTGTTTTCAACAGATTTTCCATAAAGACAATTTGATACACAACAGATGTTGTTTTGTAACTAGTTCTAAGTAATTGTTGTGGTAGTGGTTTTATTTTTAAACTTAAAGTTGTTGCATATCAATTTTATTTAAATGTTGATGACAAGTGTTAATCGTAACGTATGCATATTTAGCTTGTATGCATCTAAATTTTTTCCCCTCTTTTGGTTATTTCAGCTTGCCAAGGCATTCAATGGGCCACCGAGACTCCCGACCATGCTGTGCTCTACGCATGCGCGTACGGAACTCTCTCACTTCCTTTCACTTTAATCACCTCTTTCGGAGACGTCATTGAAGACATCAAATGGTTCTACTCAGGAAGGTCTGATGAACTAATAGCTGCAGACATAAATGGTCAGTTCTTCCCTACCCCTGCCTACTCTGGACGAGCGTCCAAAAGCACTAACGCTGGCATAAACGTGGCGCACGTGCAAACGCTAGAGTCCGGCAATTATTCGGTTGAAGTTTTGGCGAGAACAGCGAGCGGCGACGTCGTAATCCTTTGGCGCTCTGCTTTTGTACATATCACAGGTTTGTGGGCTTCATTGTATCAATTATTATTTCATAGATCTTTGAGCACAGTGATTTATAGAGTATAATCAAATAGATTCAAGCTAGAAATACAATATATGATTTTCTTCTTATCAGAAAATAAAATGGTCGCACAGTGATAAAATGAGCATGGATATTGTTCACAAAGTACAACACGAATTTGTTAATCAATTGTCAAATATTATTGGTAAATTTGTTGCAGATGATCTTCAAACCAGTGACGGAGAATTGCACGTCAGTCTACTTCCGGTGGCGCAGTACGACAACCAGACTGCCGACTACCACGTGGTTCTGACTTGTGGCACCTTCACCTATCCCACACAGCCTGCCTTTCAAGCCTCCTGGATGGTCAGTGATCGCTTCTTTCTTGTCTTTCTCTGTATCAGACAGTTCTCTTTCTCTGTATCAGGCAGTTCTCTTTCTCTGTATTAGGCAGTTCTCTTTCTCTGTATCAGGCAGTTCTTCTCTGTATCAGGCAGTTCTTCTTCTCTGTATCAGACAGTTCTCCTTCTCTGTGTCAGGCAGTTCTTCTTCCCGGTATCAGACAGTTCTCCTTTTCTGTATCAGACACTTCTTCTCTGTATCAGACAGTTTTCCTTCTCTGTATAAGGCAGTTCTCATTCTCTATATTAGGCAGTTCGAATTCTCTGTATCAGACAGTTCTTCTTCTCTGTATAAGGCAGTTCTCATTCTCCGCATCAAGCAGTTCGAATTCTCTTTATCAGGAAGTTCTTAGTCTCTGTATTATTCACTATATCAGGCAGTTATTCTTCTCTGTACCATGCAGTCGTTCTTCTCTGCATCAGGCTGATCTCATGTCCAATGTATACTGGAAACAGTTGCAATAATTTGTGTTTGAAAGCCCTATAACTAGACTTAAGAAAAAAATACAACGGAATTTTCTTTTTAAAAAAGAAACAGTAAATATATCATTTATTTTTAATCTAAATATCACAAACTGAACTTTACAGTTAACAAACAAAATAAGTATTTTTCTCACCACAATTAATTAAATAATACATGTAGCTGCATTTATTTTATTTTTGACAGTCACCTTCTGGACACTCTCTGCCAAGTTCTGGTTACCGTGACAACCGTTTTTATCTGTTGGTGCCAAACCCTGTGGAGGACGGTGCCTATTCATGCCACGTGCCATCCGTCCAGGCATGCATCCATAGTAACAGTTCTACCAAAGCCTCGGTCACGGTGAACAAGCTGGAGGCTAGACTGGTTGTCATGGAAGCCAAGCTGGAGGCAAAGGATGCTGCTCTTGAAGCCAAGGACGCTACTCTTGAAGCCAAGGATGCTGCTCTTGAAGCCAAGGATGCTGCTCTTGAAGCCAAAGTAAAAAATCTTGAAGGTAGAGCTATTACACTACTACTACTGCTAATATACTTACAGCTAATACTAATATTACTGTTGTTTATTGGTTTTGTTGTTGTGTTTTGTTATTATTATTATTATTATTATTATTATTATTATTATTATTATTATTATTATTATTATTATTATTATTACTTGTATGTTTATTGCGTCTGCAAAATCTGTTGAGCAGAAAATCTTTGTGAAGATTACCTACCTGCATAATAAGCACAGTTTGCTACAACCTTACATTTTCTGATGTTGTAAAAGCGTTATGTGCACTGAAGGATACATTTAGTTCTGTATAAAATGCGTTCTTTTTAATAAATATTTTGTTTAGCTACCACAACACACACAACACTAAATTGTAAATCTGCTTTGCACCTCTCTGATTGCATATTTAGAACGAACACTTAACATTATTTATATAATTTAAAATTGAATATAAGCCTAATTGATGTAATAAAGCTCACAAAACATCTGAGTATTAAGATACACAATTTAATTGGTGTAAGTGTTATAAAAAGAGAGATAAAAATAAATTAGTTATAATTAAAAAAATTAAAATTAAAATAATTAAATTAAATTAAATTAGTTACATTAAACTAAACTAAATTAGAAAATCTGGTTCTTTTCTATGTTGCAGAAACCCAGAAGAGAACGGTGAGCTTTCACGCCAGAGCGATGAACGACCAAAATAGTCTACCAATCAACAGTGTCGTGCAGTTCTCCACTGTCGTCACCAACATAGGCAACGGATACGACGGCAGCAGCGGCAAGTTCACGGCGCCCTACAACGCAACATATTTCCTTCTTGCCCATTCGAATAACGATTTTACCAGTTATGGAGTTTTTATGTCTCTTGTCGTTGATGCCTCTGAACTAGATAAGACAACCACTAACGGTAATTCTTTCCACTTACAGAATGGCTTAATACAGGCAGTGGTCCATCTCACCCAAGGTCAAAAGGCATGGGTGAGTGTGTATCGCGATGGCAATTTCTTTATGGGAGGTTACACTGCCTTCAGTGGCTTTCTGATTGACCACGCGCCCTAAAATATGCATGAGCAGTTAGCGCGTGTCACGACTCCGTTTTATAAACCTGTGATAATAAGGTTTCTAAGCCTGTTATAGAGGGTGGAAGGTGAGGTAGAGAAAGTAACTTAAAGTGTATTGGTAAGTTATAAGAATAAAACTGTTGTAAATGTTCGCTCTGTTGTTATATGTGTTACATTATTTGGGGTGGTTGTTTCTCGTGTGGTTAGCACACACTGATGTACCCACTGTTGAGGCAGTGGATGTGACAGCACGTCAACTTTAGAATACGATAAAACAACTGAAGGGGAAGAAAATTGTATTTTTTGAAATTTCACGGAATTGATGTCACGAAATTTAGTAACTGATGTACAAAGAGAGGTTCTGTTTCCATGAATAGCTTTTGAAGATTTATTTTTCTCTTTAAAATTAGTTTTCACCTTCCACACACTCTTATCACCAACCCTTCATTGATTTGGTTGATTTGTTTTGTACCGTTTATTTCTCTTTCTCTATTTCCTCCCGTCTCCAATCATGTATATAAACACACACACACACACACACACCCACACACACACACACACACACACCCACACCCACACACCCCTACACACACACATACTAGAGCTCACTAAAACTTAATCTTTGATGTACATGTACAGCATGGTATTTTCTATGATTACACGACGTGTAAAGGCAGGGTCACACGCCACAGAGACTACTTTGTATTAAAGTATGTACTTATAACATGTCTCCCTGTGTTGTATTAAAGTGTGTACTTATAACATGTCTCCCTGTGTTGTATTAAAGTATGTACTTATAACATGTCTCCCTGTGTTGTATTAAAGTATGTACTTATAACATGTCTCCCTGTGTTGTATTAAAGTGTGTACTTATAACATGTCTCCCTGTGTCGTCCTCGTTTATCTGTACCAACACCACTGCTTTGTTTTATAACGGGTTGGCCTTGATGTCAATGCTGCTTATCATTAATGAATAGATATTTAAATATCTTCATTTTATAAATGACTGTATTAATTTCGTTTTGAATATACTGAATATTGCGACTGGTCGATTCGTGTGTTTATGCATTGAGAAAGTCACTTGATTCCATTCTCTCTCTTTCTCTCTCTCTCTTTCTCGCTCTTCTCTCTCTCTCTCTCTCTCTCTCTCTCTCTCTCTCTCTCTCCCTCTCTCTCTCTCTTATCTCTCTCTCTCGTTTACGTATGCTAAAACAAACTATAATAAAATAAATCAATTAAATTCAATTTAACAATGGAAATCCCTCGAGTACTAAACAACCTTCAATGTTTTATCGAGTGCTAGATTAGTGTATTTTATGATAACCTGTACTTGATCGTGAAGTACTTTGTGTTATCCTTGACCAAGGTCAAAGTGCATACTATTGTCGCACTGTACCGCCTGTGACGTGGTAAACACGACAGTTTTGTACAGTATAAGTAGGCTTACTGTTAAATATAACCATTAAATTTAATAGTTATCGTACAACTCGTATATGGCGTACGAACAGGGTCAAACGCGCGATGAAAAGTAGCGATGCTTTGCATCGATACTATTCTCATAAGGATCCATCCGTTTAGGAAAGTATCGCTACTTTTCTCAAAAGGATCGCACATTTTTTCAAATGGAACGCCAATTGCGAAAGTATCGATGCTTTCTGAAAAGTATCGATGCTTTGCAACTTTTTAAAAAGTATTACTTTAGCTCGAGCAGTTTCATCGCGCACTTCCGAAGTTTACCGAGGCGAAACACACTGTTTCTGCAAAACTGAAATCGGTCAAGCTAATGAAATAATATACATGTAACATTCCGCAGTTCCAATTGTCCTTTGCAGAGCAAATTAATTAAGACATATATAACAGGTCTCTCTTCAAGTTCTCTCATTCGATCGTCGATAATTTCAATCGCATCCATCTTCCCGCCTCAAGTAACGCAAAACGAAAGGAAAGCAAGCAGATTGGCGCGATTGCCTGTTTTGTGTTCCGCTTTAGTTCCGATCAAACTTTTGGAAAATTTGCATACTGAGTATTCGGAAGAACGCGGAAATGCGCGATGAAAAGGATCGATCCTTTCGTAACGGAGCGATGCAAAGTAGCGATACTTTTCAAAACGTATCGATGCAAAGCATCGCTACTTTTCATCGCGCGTTTGACCCTGTTCGTACGCCATACTCGTACAGCAATAGGAGGGACGCCCGTAGTTTGACCCATAGCGAGTCGTATCGGCGTCAGTCGAAACGTGCTATTTCGATGGCTCGCATAAGTTATAGAGATGAAACGCTCGGATACAACGAAATTGATTATCCGAACATTTCGCTCACTGCTATAACGCAGAAACCCATGAGGCGCTAAATGAGTAATTATGCTATAAATAACATTTTTTGTATATAATGCTTTCTATGTATATACAATGAATCTGCAAGGCACAGTGCAAGGAGGTAGAAGAAGAGGAAGACCGAAAAAGAGGTGGGAGGACAACATTCGAGAATGGACTGGCTTGACACTGAGCGAAACCATCAAGGTGGCTGAGGACAGGGAAATATGGAGTACGCTGGTTAAACGATCATCTGTGGTGCCCCTACGACCTCCGAGTTACGGGATAGGGTAGGATAGGATACAATGAATTCTATGTGTATATTATTCATTCTATATACCTACAACACTGTACATTCTATGCACATAGAATCTATTCTATAATATAGAATTTAAACCAAGAACACAAATGTCTGTACATGGAATGAATTTCGGTATTATAGAACAGATTTCTGTATAATGAAATAGATTCTATATTCTATAATGTATTTCAATTTTATAGAATTTATTTATATACTATATAATAGATTTCTATATTATAGAAGGTATTTGTATATTATAGAATTTATTTCCGTATTATAGAATTTATTTCTATATTATAGAATAGATTTTTTTTATATATATACTATACAATTTATTTCTATATTATATAATTTATTTGTATAATTATAGAACATATTTTATATTTTAGAATAGATTTCTATTTTATAGAATAAATTTGTATATTACATAATTGTTTTCTATAATTATATAATAGATTTCTATCATTATATGAATTTATTCTATGCCAAACGAATTTGAAATGGGAAACAATCGAAACATCAGCGAAAAACTTTTCCTAACATGGCTTCCGATGCAACTCAAAGAGACGTCATGCAATTGACACACGTAACCATAACGATAATTATATTTAATGTCCAGGAAGAGTTTTTCACATCAGAACACTTTCGTCTTTTTGCCAAAAAAAAACCCCTAGAAATTTGAGGTCAAGGCTGTCAGGTCCTCGTTTTACTTAGCATATTATTGTTTGACATAGAATACAATTGTATAATTGTAGAAATATATTCTATAATATAGAAATAAATTCTATAATATAGAAACATATTCTATATTTTAGAAATCTATTCTATAATTACATAAATAAATTCTATAAATATAGAAATAAATTCTAGAATATAAAAACCTATTCTATAATATAAAAATAATTTCTGTAATTAAAAAATAAATTCTATAATATAGAAATATATTCTATAATATAGAAATATATTCTATAATATAGACATATATTCTATAATATAGAAATCAATTCTATGTACAGTACAGACAAGTACACTTATGTTATTGGATTAAATTCTATATTACAGAATAGATTATATGTGCATTATGCCCATATAATGTTATTTTTAGTATTTTTACTCATACGACGCCTCATACAAACCAAGTTCTCGGGCTGCTCTCGGAGCTCATGCATCAGCAGTCATGCTTAAACTTTCAGTTATATCAAAAACATTCTACACAGCTCGCACTGAGGTACACAAAAACATGGTGATTTGGGGAGAAAAAGCATCTGTATAAAAGCAGGAACACACACACATACACATAATATACACACGAGCGTGCGCGCGCTCGCACAATTTAACGCACACACAATTATGTTCAGGTTGCCTGGGAAAGGGGTGAGAGTGTTAGAAAATCTCCGATAAGGATTTTAGAACTGCATCCAATAGCATTTTATAATAAAGGGGAGGGAATAAACCGGATTACCCAGATAAAACTATATGCGACTGATAAATCTCATTCCTAATTGACAAGTAAAACGTTAAAAAAAACCTTTGTGGTCCATGAAGAGAGCCTATGGCTGAAACTTTAGATACCTATCATACATATATATATATATATATATATATATATATATATATATATATATATATATATATATATATATATTTATATATATATTTATATATATATATATATATATATATATATATTTATATATATATATATATATATATATATATATATATATATATATATATATATATATATATATATATATATATATATATATATATATACGAGGGCAGTCCAATAAGTATTTAGCCTCACCGCCCGATGGGGCCAGTATCGCAAGAGCAATTTACTATCGTGTAGTACATTCTCGTAGACGGCTACTGTCAAAATTTCAGCCGGATCGGACTCGTAGTTTTATTTTGACCGCGTGTGGAATCGGGCTTGTCCGCGGATTTTAGAAAAATCACCATGATAACGCACCGGCTCACACCTCCGCCCTCGCCACGGCCAAAGTGGTCGAATTGGGCTACGAACTGCTGCCCCATCCACCGTATTCTCCAGATTTGGCCCCGTGCGACTTCTTTTTGTTTCCAAACTTGAAAAAGTCACTCGCCGGGCAAAAATTTGAGTCGAATGAGGAGGTCATCGCCGCCACGCAGGCCTACTTTGCCCTCAGACCTCGAGAAAACGTATTTTTCAGACTGGTTAAAGAAATTGGAGCATCGCTGTTGTCAAGCGTATCGAACTAAAAGGAGACTATATTGAAAAATAAATCGCCCCTTTTTCAAAATTTTCGTTTTTCTTTTACAAAAGAAAAACGAAAATTTTGAAAAAAGTGGCAATTTATTTTAGATAGATAAATAGATAGCGATAGATAGATAGATAGATAGATAGATAGATAGATAGATAGATAGATAGATAGATAGATAGATAGATAGATAGATAGATAGATAGATAGATAGATAGATAGATAGATAGATAGATAGATAGATAGATAGATAGATAGATAGATAGATAGATAGATAGATAGATAGATAGATTTTTTTAAAATCAAGCATCTTCTTTATAACGTACCACAAAAGGTTTTTAAAACTTTTACTTGTCCCTTGTCAATTGGTTTCAAATCCTGCAGAAAAACGTTTGCTCTACCTAAAGGTTTCCGGTCCTGATTTGGCTCGGAAGAGTCCGCTGGACCTAAAGCAATAATCATGTAATGTAATGTAACCTAAAGGTTTATAGTCACATGACACTGTAGCGATAAGCGACAACTGGTCACATTATTCTGACACCAGCAAACCAGTTGATGGTAAGTGGAAAATAATATGGTGGGCCAATCCCGGATTCGAACCAGGGACCTTTCAGTTACTAATAATCCGCTCTACCAATTGAGATACCTGGACCCACTTACTTGCTTTACTTATCTTATACCTACGTTTAAATACTTAAAACCTGACCAGGGACCGACTATCCCCCTAACCCCTACTGCATTGGTAATTTTGGCATTAGAGACCAGCTTTGTGCCTCTGCAATGCAGATTGACTACTTGTAGGGAGCGGGAGCCTTCTGTGCTTTCACCCAAGATTCTGCGAGAATGTCCATCTTAAAATGTTCGTTGAAGTCTCCTGAACACACACAAAGACACACACACACACCACACCACACACACATTGTTTCCATAAGTCGGTACGGATAACCAGAGTGAAAGCCCCTTGACCCAACGTGTATATATATAAGTGGAGCTATCACTGAGGGCTATTTCTGCCATCAGTGAGACGCTCTACACACCCTTAGTAAACACGGTGTTGCAGAAATTCATCTCATATTTTGCAGACGAGCAGGCATCGTTGGCCCGAGGCAGGAAGAAGACCATTAAGCGTCACCACTAATATTCGGCCTGCAGTGGAGCATCTAGCACTGAGCTAGGATTGCCATATAGTCTACAACCAAGGAGGAGACACCATCACCAAATCTCCACCTTCAGTTTAGTGCTAACGAAATCGTGCACCCATATTGACATAGAAAGACTGTGCGGTAGTCCACTCTCCTGAAACCAACAATAGGCCAGACAGAACAAGGAGCCCAATGATGAGACATTAGCAAATATCAAGAACAGTAGCAGCATAGACCCATCATGGAACGAACCATTCGAAGTGAATTTGGACATTTAAGTTAGAATAGAGTGTTTAGCGAATTATGTATAGAGTAGAGGAAATAAATATGTGATATTTACTGTTAACAACAGACCATCACACAAGCCATCTGACAACACGATGACCTGCTCACAGTGGTGAAGAAACGGAAACTCCGATGGTATGGCTACGCCATCAGATTATCAGGCCTTGCAAAGACCATTCTGCAAGGCACAGTGCAAGGAGGTAGAAGAAGAGGGAGACCGACAAAGAGGTGGGAGGACAACATTCGAGAATGGACTGGTTTGACACTGAGCGAAGCCATCAGGGTTGCTGAGGACAGAGAAAGATGGAGTATGCTGGTTAAACAATCATCTGTTGTGCCCCTACGACCTCCGAGTTACGGGACAGGATAGGGTAGGATTGTGTACATTGGTTTCCAGACAACAAGAATCGAATACAAACATTATTATTAGTATTGTTTTTCCTAACATTACAATTACTACTGAGGAAGAATTATGTCACTTAGACCTATACAGTTTAATGGCTAAACGTTCGGTCCATCTATAAATAAGCATAATTTTCAATAATTTGTGATAATCAATTTGTTTCATCCTACGGGAATCTGAAGAATGAAAGTCCAGAGCACTTGTAACGACCATTTGTGCAGTTAATAGAACTGCAGTGATCACTCCCACATGTCTTTCCGTTGAACTTCCGTTTTGTACAGTGTCTCGTTCCATGCCGTAGGCCATTTTCTATCACGATGACGATGACCGCGTGGTGGCGCTGGCAAGTTTTGGTTTCGCGTGTCCGATAGTTATGCTCTTTCTTTGTAAAACTAAACTTTCTTTGACTAGATACATGAAGTTGCACACAGTCTTTATATTACACCAGTGAACTACCATGATAACTGTAACCACTCGGACCTTGTCTAGTCCGAACCGAGATACCACCTGTAGTGTAAATACCTGCAAGCGACCTTTAGGTGGTCATTTTGCTCGGAAGCAAGCATATATATATCTTCACCAGCCCTGTACTATCCATGCCGTGTGTGTCGTGGCTTGGGCCTTGACCGTAACCCGGGAGCTCTTTAAAATCTGGCACCCCAAATGACTTCTGAGCATCGGAGGAAACCACGATGGTCGCTGATTGCCATCAAGCGGGATTGTAATTTAGAAAGTCCGTAACGAAAAAGTCTATCTCTTATTCCCTTGTAAATTTGCTCAAAAAAGAACTGTAAAAAAGATGTCAGTTGCCAGTTGTATTAAAAAGCCACATGTATAGTCAGTATCCTGTCCTATCCTATACCGTAACACGGAGGTCGTAGGGGCACCACGGATGATCGTTTAACCAGCATACTCCATCTTTCCCTGTCCTCAGCAACCCTGATGGCTTCGCTCAGTGTCAAACCAGTCCATTTTCGAATGTTGTTCTCCCACCTCTTTTTCGGTCTCCCTCTTCTTTTACCTCCTTGCACTGTGCCCTGCAGGATGGTCTTTGCAAAACCTGATGATCTGGTGACGTGGCCATACCATCGGAGTTTTCGTTTTTTCATCACTGTAATCAGGTCATCGTGTTGCCCAATACCTTGTGTGATGGTCTTTCGGACTTCATCTTTGGTGATGAGTTGGGTATAGGAAATGCCCAGAAGTATTCTGTAGCACCTTATCTCTTTGCTTTGTATTCTTCGTTGTAGATCTGCTGTGAGGGTCCATCTCTCGCAAGCATATTGGAAGATGGAGATGACAAGGGAGCGCAGCAGTCTTACCTTGGAATGTAGACTGATGGTCCTGTCTTTCCAAATTGGCTTCAACCTTACCAGGGCAGCAGTTGTTTGTGCGATCCTAGAGAGGACTTCCTGTCGGGATCCACTGTCTGATACAATGTCTCCTAAATATTTGAAGCTATGCACTGTGTTGAGGGATTGGCCTTGGACTTTGATGTCAGTGTGGATACCATTGGTGTTGTTGGTCATCATTTTGGTCTTCTCTGCACTTATTTCCATTCCATAGTCTCTGGAGGTGGTGTCAAACCTCTGTACCAGCTGTTCAATTCTTGTTCAGTGGTGCTTCGCCCTGCCATGAATCCTGCTTGTTCTTCAGCTATGATTTGTTCAGATTGCGAACGTGTGCAACCCTGAACTACATTTGATAAGAGAAAAAAAAAGTTTTAAGGCTGACATTTTTTTTAATGAACTACTTTGACATTTATACGACCTTCATTTTAACCCTCTCGGCCTTGTTATGTTGTCCCCATTTCAACGTATTTTATCAGCATAAATAGCGAGGCACGCTTTGGTTTGAACCAGACAAGTATCGGCAGTGGAGAATCAACAATCACTAAGTCTGAAAGTGATAATGGAGAAAATGAGATTGGCCACTTGTGTTATGTTTCTGATCTTTTCAGGTGAGTCTTTATTTTTCTTATTATTATTTTAAAAGAAGTCTGTCTTTGTTATTCGTCTAACCTTCTTCTATTTTCCATTTCTTTTTAATTTTTTTTATTATTTTATTTCGCTGCCTTTATTATTTCTTTCTTTCTGCCTGTCCTCAAACATTGTTACCACTAAAACAGTTTGTATCGTCTGTTATGGTTTAGAAGTGTACCCTACATTACTGTACATTTGTCCAGGCTAATTTTTATCACCTTATATGCAGACAATGACTTGAGTGACGGTCTGTCGGACTTCGTTGTTGGTGATGTGCTGGGTATAGGAAATGCCCAGAAGTCTTCTGTAGCACATCATCTCCATGTTTGTATTCTTCGTTGTAGATCGGCTGGCAGGGTCCATGTTTCGCAAGCGTACAGGAAGATGGAAAGGACAAGGGAGAGCAGCAGCCTAACCTTGGAATGTAGACTGATGGTGAAGGACCGGAAACTCTGATGGAATGCTTACGTTACCAGAGCATCAGGCCTTGCAAAGACCATCCTGCAAGGTACGGTGCAAGGCGGGAGAAGAAGAGGAGACAGAAAAAGAGGTGGGAGGACAACAATCGAGAATGGAATGGCTTGACATTGATTGAAGCTACGACGGTTGCTGAGGACAAAGAAAGATGGAGTACGCTGGTTAAACGATCATCTGTGGTTCCCCTTCGAGTTACGGGATAGGATTTGTAAGGATAGATATGCAGATAATGTTAAATCAATAGTAAGTGTTTGCAATGAGTAAATGAACATGGAGACCTATATACAACGATCATTCTTTTGTTTTCAACAGATTTTCAATAAAGACAATTTGATACACAACAGACGTTTCGTAACTAGTTCTAAGTTATTGTTGTGGTAGTGTTATTATTTTCAAACAACGTTGCTACATATGAATTTTATTTAAATGTTGATGACAAGTTGGTTGTTTTATTAACGTCTTTTTCATCAAAAATGATAAAGACCATACATACAGATTCACGCACTTAAACAGACATACATAAACACATACATACACACAGGTACTATTACTAACATAACCATAACAATTACAATGTCAATGATGACAAGTGCTAATCGTAACGAGCAAATTTATCTTGTATGCATCTAAATCTTTTCCCCTCCTTTTGGTTATTTCAGCTTGCCAAGGCATTCAATGGGCCACCAAAACTCCCGACCATGCTGTGCTCTACGCATGCGCGCACGGAACTCTCTCACTTCCTTTCACTTTAATAACCTCTTCCGGTGACGTCATTGAAGGCATCAAATGGTTCTACTCAGGAAGGTCTGATGAACTAATAGCTGCAGACATAAATGGTCAGTTCTTACCTACCCCTGCCTACTCTGGACGAGCGTCCAAGAGCACCAACGCTGGAATAAACGTGGCGCACGTGCAAACGCTGGAGTCCGGCAATTATTCGGTTGAAGTTTTAGCGAGAACAGCGAGCGGTGACGTCGTAATCCTTTGGCGCTCTGCTTTTGTACACATCACCGGTTTGTGGGTTTCATTGTATCAATTATTATTTCATAGATCTTTGCGCACGGTGATTTACAGAGTAATGATGAAATACATTCAAGCTAGAAATACATCTGATTTTCTTCTTATCAGAAAATAAAATGGTCGAACAATGATAAAACGAGCATGGATATTGCTCACAAAGTACAACACGAATTTGTTAATCAAGTGTCTAATATTATTGGTAAATTCGTTGCAGATGACCTTCAAACCAGTGACGGAGAATTGCACGTCGGTCTACTTCCGGTGGCGGAGTACGACAACCAGTCTGCCGACTACCACGTGGTTCTGACCTGTGGCATCTTCACCTATCCCACACAGCCTGCCTTTCAGGCCTCCTGGATGGTCAGTGATCACCCAGCTAACCACAATTTCGGGGCCCGATGGGGCCTGCATCGGGCAGCCCGATGGGGCCCGGATCGGGCTACCGATCGGGCAAATGGAAATTGGAACCGACTCGGGCCCGATTCGGGCAAAGATCGGGCGATCGTCGGGCTACCCGAAACTTACCCGATCGTAACCCCCACGTTCGCCAAACAGTAGCCCGACTTTCGATAAAGATTGGGCGATCGTCGGGGTACCCAAAACTTACCCGACCGTAACCCAACCTCTGCCGAACGGTAACCCGATTCCTGCAAAGATCGGGCATACGTCAGGATACCCAACACCAACCGTATTGTAACCCAACTTAAACCAGAAACAACCCCGATAATGCCCCATCCCTGGCCAATGCTGATTTACCCTAAAATCATATCCCACATAATTATTGTTTATGATATGTGATTGCATGAAGAAAGAATTGAGATGTCTGGTGTTAATAGGGACTTTCGGCACAGGCGTTTTTGTTTTCGGAAGTCCTTGGTGTGTCCCCACTTAAGTATTTACACACCATTTCGATAACGATATAGCCTATATTAACGTGATCTTCGTCGCTATCGAAATCGTGTGTAAATACATAAACGAAAGGCAAAGCCCCAAAAAACAACCACAGCGGAATAGGTTTTCGCAGGCAAACACAATATCCGAGCACATGCAACTGTAGAAGAAAACTGTTGTTGTTGTTGTTGGGGTAGATTAACGTCTCCGGACACGCTGTGTATAGGAGACAATGAAGAAAACTGGATTGGATTGGATTGGATAGGTAGATTATAGTCCCCAACACATCAGCGTATAGGGGACTATGTATTTAAGAACTTTATATTAAAAAAGATGTCAAAAAATTTTAAAAAGTTAAAAATTTACATAAAAGCCTCAGCTACCAGGGGGACAAAAATCCTTACAGGACCACGTTAAAAGGACAAGACAACATATAAGGAACAATAAACAAGTAAAAGGAAAAATCCTAATGGGATGCGCCGATAAAAATGTACATTCTAAGGAAAAAAGTTAAAAAGGATAGCCATAGGGCGTTACGGTCTAAAATATAAATGCCGAGACCCGAGGGTCAAGACATGGAGCCACATAATACATAACTCTGTTGGGTTATGGGTCTTAGTTGTTATACCGGCTTTTGAAGAGTTCAATAATTTTAGGGGTGATGTTGTACACTCTCATGGTTGCCAACGGAGCTGCATGCCAGACTCGGTCAAATGCCTTTTTGAAGTCTACGAACACATGATATAGATGTTGTTGGTGCTTTATGTATTTCTCGCTGATTATCCTGAGGTTGAAAATCTGTTCAGTGGTACTTCGCCCTGCCCTGAATCCTGCTTGTTTTTCAGCTATGATTTGTTCAGCTTGGGGTTTCAACCTGTTGAGTATTATTTTCGGGAGGACCTTGCTGGGATTCCTGATGAGGTTGATAGTGCGGTAATTTTCACATTCCTGAAAGTGACCTTTTTTGGGAAGAGTGATGACAAGCGACTGGGCCCATGGTGTAGGCCACTCCCCACTCTGCCAGATCTTTTTACAGATAATAGTGAGCGCGTCAATCATCGCTTTTCCTCCTGCTTGAAGCAGTTCCGCGGGTATATTGTCCACTCCCGCTGACTTCCCCTTCTTCAGCGATTGCACTGCTGCCTCAACGTCTTCTCGGAGAATTGGGAGAATTTCTTCTTCTTCTCTGTTCTCTGGACATGCTAGAACTGATGGGACTCCGTTTGGTGTGTGGTTTTAAAGGTCAGAGCAGTACTCTGTCCATCTGTCCAAGACTTCTTGTTCTTCTGTAAGGCATAAGCTAGACTTGCTTTGGATCGTGGAGACCTTGGGCTGTTTAACACTTGTCAGCCGCTTTTTAAAAAAGAAACAGTAAATATATCTTAATACAGTATTCCTCTTTTAACGTCACTACCGTTTAAGGTCACAACGCGGATAAGATCAATCAGGTTGTTGGTCCCGGCCAAACACCTTCTTTGTACCATTTAGAATTCCTCGCTTAGCGTCACCTCGCATAAGGGAAACCCTCGGATAACGTCAACCCTGTTTTGGTTCCCAAATGGAGGAGACTACTGCTTAAGAGAAATTGATGTCACAGATGACGTCATTTATGAGGTCACTTCCTGTTTTGAGATGGAATTCCATCACAGAACACCTGTCACGTCCAGCCAGCATCCCCGTTATGCGACACTCTGCAATACACACGGGAACCACTTTGACAGAGTGCGACCCATGGGCGTTGTAGACAGGTGTAACTGTGATCTGCCGTGTCCCCTCCTATCCTATCCTCCTATCCTGTCCCGTAACCCAAAGGTCGTAGGGGCACCACAGATGATCGTTTAACCAGCATACTCCATCTTTCTCTGTCCTCAGCAGCCCTGATGGCTTCGCTCAGTGTCAAACCAGTCCATTCTCGAATGTTGTCCTCCCACCTCTTTTTTGGTCTCCCTCTTCTTCTACCTCCTTGCACTGTGCCTTGCAGAATAGTCTTTGCAAGGCCTGATGATCTGGTGACGTGGCCATACCATCGGAGTCTCCGTTTCTTCACCACTGTGAGGAGGTCATCATGTTGTCCAATGGCTTGTGTGATGGTCTGTCGGACTTCGTCGTTGGTGATGTGTTGGGTATAGGAAATGCCCAGAAGTCTTCTGTAGCACCTCATCTCCATGCTTTGTATTCTTCGTTGGAGATCTGCTGTGAGGGTCCATGCTTCGCAAACATATAGGAAGATGGAGATGACAAGGGAGCGCAGCAGTCTTACTTTGGAATGTAGACTAGCGGGACGTATTGCCACAGTGGACCTTACCCTGAATTGACTTCATTCACTAGCGATAAAGCATGTGCCGTGGCGTAGACAAAATGTACAATTCGTTAAACTTGTGTAAGGTTTTTCTGCAAATACACCCAGTAACTGTCTTGGTGCATACTTGTTATTTTTTATTCTCATTTGCGTGCGTGCGCGTCAATGTGTTTGTGTGTGTGTGTGTGTGAGAATGTGTATGCATGCTTGCATCCGTTCGTTTGAGTGTTTGAGTGTGTGCTTATGCATCATACACACGCACAAAAAATAGATATACAGGGTTCAGCCTGACACAAAAAAGCTATGGGCCATTGGGCCCCTCAGATCAAATTTCAATGGGCCATGATTTCAGCAGTAATTTACGTACATGTAAAAGATAACCTGGAGATATTATTACAGAAATTAAAACAAAATAGATTATTGTGAGTGTGCATGTGTTGTGAAGCATGTTTACCAACAAAACACTAACCACAACAGGGATCAGTTTACTGTGCTTTTGAAGAGAATATAGCTCGTCGCTTTTGAGCACGCCACCTCTCTACAGCAGCTGTGAAGTTGAAATTCTTCAGTTTACCACCTTAAAAGCACGTTTGTCGCCTCCAATACAGTGCACTGTTATTGTGGTGGCACACTGGTACCAAAAATCGAAGCGCGATTCGGCCCCTGGCAAGAAGTGTAGATGGGTCAATTTTTAATTTTTATGCGTCAATGGCGCAGGGCGCGCTAGTAAACTGATCCCTGGATATACAGTAATGCATATATGCATACACGCGCACCAACGTGCACACATGTACACAGGGATCAGTTTACTAGCGCGCCCTGCGCCATTGACGCATAAAAATTAAAAATGACCCATCTACAATTCTTGCCAGGGGCCGAATGGCGCTTCGATTTTGGGTACCAGTGCGCCACCACAATAACAGTGCACTGTATTGGAGGCGACAAACGTGCTTTTAAGGTGGTGAACTGAAGAATTTCAACTTCACAGCTGCTGTATAAAGGTGGCGTGCTGAAAAGCGACGAGCTATATTCTCTTCAAAAGCACAGTAAACTGATCCCTGTTCTGGTTAGTGTTTTGTTGGTAAACATGCTTCACAACACATGCACACTCACAATAATCTATTTTGTTTTAATTTCTGTAATAATATCTCCAGGTTATCTTTTACATGTACGTAAATTACTGCTGAAATCATGGCCCATTGAAATTTGATCTGAGGGGCCCAATGGCCCATAGCTTTTTTGTGTCAGGCTGAACCCTGTGTACACACGCACACACGACATAAAAATTTAGCACCTCGTATAAGATCAAGTTTTTTACTGGTAGTTGATCTTATCAGAGGACTGTTTATGGTGCCCCTCGGATAAGATCAAACAAAAATTTGGTCCCGTGGGGGGTCACCTTAAGCGAGGAGTACTGTATTACAAACTGAACTTTACAGTTAAAAAACAATACCCGTTTTTTTCTTACCATAAGTAATTACATAATAGCTGCATTTATTTTATTTTTGACAGTCACCGTCTGGACACTCTTTGCCAAGTTCTGGTTACCGTGACAACCGCTTTTATCTGTTGGTGCCCAACCCTGTGGAGGACGGTGCCTATTCGTGCCACGTGCCATCCGTCCAGGCATGCATCCATAGTAACAGTTCTACCAAAGCCTCGGTCACGGTGAACAAGCTGGAGGCTCGACTGGTTGTCATGGAAGCCAAGCTGGAGGCAAAGGACGCTGCTTTTGAAACCAAGGCTGCTGCTATTCTTGAAGCCAAGGCTGCTGCTCTTGAAACCAAGGCTTCTGCTATTCTTGAAGCCAAGGCTGCTACTCTTGAAGCCAAAGTAAAAAATCTTGAAGGTAGAACTATTATACTACTACTGCTGATATACTTACAGCTAATACTAATATTACTGTTGTTTGTTGGTTTTGTTGTTGTGTTTTGTTATTATTATTATTATTATTATTATTATTATTATTATTATTATTATTATTATTATTATTATTATTATTATTATTGTTATTATTATTATTATTATTATTATTATTATTATTATTATTATTATTATTATTATTATTATTATTATTATTATGTTTATTGTGTCTGCAAAATCTGTTGAGTAGAAAACTTTGTGAAGATTACCTACCTGCATAATAAGCACAGTTTGCTACAACCCTACATTTTCTGATGTTGTAAATGCATTATGTGGACAGAAGGATATATTTAGTCTTTGTAAAATGCGTTCTTTTCAATAAATATTTTGTTTAGCTACCACAACATATACAACAAACAAAACACTGAATTGTAAATCAGCTTTACACCTCTCTGATTGCACATTTAGAGCGAACACTTAACATTATGTATATAATTTAAAATTGAATATAGGCCTACTTGATGTAATGAAGCTCACAAAACATCTGAGTATTAAGATGGACAAATAAATCGGTGTAAGTGTTATAGAAAGAGAGATAAAAATGAATTAATTAAAATTAAATTAAATTACAATAATTAAATTAAACTAAACTAAATTAGAAAGTCTGGATCTTTTCTATGCTGCAGAAACCCAGAAGAAAACGGTGAGCTTTCACGCCAGAGCGATGAACAGACAGCAAAATCTACCAGTCAACAGTGTCGTGCAGTTCTCCACTGTCGTCACCAACATAGGCAACGGATACGACGGGAGCAGCGGCAAGTTCACGGCGCCCTACAACGCAACATATTTTCTTCTTGCCCATTCGATTAGTCCTGATGTGAACTATGGAGTTTTTATGTCTCTTGTCGTTGATGCCACTGAACTAGATAAGACATTCACTTACACTGGTTATTACTACCAGAACGGCTTAATACAGGCAGTGGTCCATCTCACCCAAGGTCAAAAGGCATGGGTGACGACGGTGTATAGCGCTAGCAATTACTTTTGGGAAGGCTACACTGCCTTCAGTGGCTTTCTGATTGACCACGCGCCCTAAAATATGCATGAGCAGTTAGCACGTGTCACGACTCAATTTCCACACCTGTGATAATAACATTTCTAAGCCTGTTATAGAGGGTGGAAGGTGAGGGAGACAAAGTTAAAGTTTATTGGTAAGTTATAAGAATAAAACTGTTGTAAATGTTCGCTCTGGTGTTATAAAATGTGTTACATTATTTGGGGTGGTTGTTTCTCCTGTGGTTAGCACACACTGATGTACCCACTGTTGAGAAAGCGGCTGTGACTGCACGTAAACTTTAGAATACGATAAAACAACTGAAGGGGAAGAAAATTGTATTCTTTGAAATTTCACGTAGGCCTAACTGATGTCACGAAATTTAGTAACTCGTGTACAAAGTGAGGTTCTGTTTGCATGAATACCATTTGAATATTTATTTTTATTTTACTCTTCTAAAGTTTTCACCTTCCACACACTCTTATCACACACCCTTCATTGATTTGGTCGATTTGTTTTGTACCGTTTATTTCTCTTTCTTTCTCTATTTCCTCTCTTCTCCCATCTTGTATATATAAACACGGACACACACACACGCACACACACACACAAACATACTAGAGCTCACTAATACTTAATCTTTGATGTACATGTACAGCATGGTATTTTCTATGATGACAAGACGTGTAAAGGCAGGGTCACCCGCCACAGAGGCTACTTTGTATTAAAGTATGTACTTATAACATGTCTCCCTGTGTCGTCCTCGTTTATCTGTACCAACACCACTACTTTGTTTTATAACGGGTTGGTCTTGATGTCAATGCTGCTTATCATTAATGAATAGAAATTTTAATATCTAAATTTTTGAAATGACTGTATCAATCAATTTCTTTTGGAATATACTGAATATTGCGTTTAGTCGATTCGTGTGTTTATGCAGTAAGTCACTTGATTCATCTCTCTCTCTCTCTCTCTCTCTCTCTCTCTCTCTCTCTCTCTCTCTCTCTCTCTCAGATCTCTCTCTCTCTCTCTTTCTCGTGTCTGTATACTAAAAGGAACATTCATATAAATACAAAATAAAATAAAATAAAACATAAATCAATTTAATTCATTTCAACACAGGGTCAACCCTCGAGTACTACAAGGTCTTCAATCTTTTATCAATTATTTAGTGTATTTAATAATAACTGTATTTGATCGAAGTACTTTGTGTTACTGTATAAGAGACCAAGGTCAAAGCGCATACTGTTGTCGCACTGTACCGCCTGCCTGATAACGCAATCGCTGTCTGCTTACTGAAAACACAAGTGTAGCCGCGCACCGATCCTGTCATTTATCACGCAACAATAAACAACAAATGGATAACAATTAGTTATTCAGTCATAAAGTAATCAAGGTGGCAAGTCATTCAGTGATGCAAATGATTTCTGAAGTTCAACGCCTGTTCTTGTACGGTCCCTACTGACTCAAAGAGTTGCTTAAAGCTGTTACAAGTTGTTTATTTATCAATATTTGATTCAGCCCCGATGCTTGAATCTTGATAAGAGTAACCCAGATTCGTTTATCCACACAGCCTGTTCACTCAGCAACAAGGCAGGAGTCGCCGTATAAAGTTTTCCAACTTTATTCAGCAAACATCAACAACTACATACAAGATAGCATTCCGAAAATCACTTCAGAGATCATCATAAAATATCATCATAAATCTGTATCAATCACCAATCTCTCACTCTCAATTCTCTCATACAACGTTTACGTTGTATAGATTATAGTCCACAACACTTGAGCATATAGGGGACTCACATACAACTTCTTCTTCTTGTGTAGATTAACTTCCCCGGACACATAGCGTATAGGGGACAATCACATACAACCTGAGAGAGCGTTACTTATATAGTCTCTCTGCAATCGAGAAAAAGTTTATCGAACATTTATCGCGAAGCTTCGGTCGATAGTAAATAAGCAATTCCAGAAAAGTCTCAACAATATCGACCGACGGAAATTATCAACATTATACAAAACTTCTTCTAGCAACAACGCAAAATCAAATCAAAGGTAAACACAATCTGTTATTGCATGCTTTGCAAAACAAATAATCGGATCAATCGTAAGCG
Source organism: Oncomelania hupensis (assembly GCA_036898135.1). Classification (NCBI taxonomy): domain Eukaryota; kingdom Metazoa; phylum Mollusca; class Gastropoda; order Littorinimorpha; family Pomatiopsidae; genus Oncomelania; species Oncomelania hupensis. The sequence goes on along the minus strand of CM072521.1, from coordinate 23,617,290 downwards.
TCTCAAACGTAACAAAGGCTCAATTCAGAGTGATCGAACCCTATATGGTTAAAAACATGAACTAGATCAAAGAATATTCATTGAACACAAATAAGGATCATTCCGAAAGATTGCTATATAAATAATGATGACGTTCTGCGCAAAGCGCCCCAAGAGTTCATCGTTAAAAAAAAAAAAAACTCAGGTGAGGCAAATCCGATGATGCATAGCGACAAGTAAACAAACCTCGAGCGTCGAATGCGGTTATTCGGTCGCTTTTTAAATTAAACGACCCAGAATGTGCAGTAAATGCGCACAGATGCTTGTAAAACAACAAGTAAATGATCCTTTTGGGTAATAAAATAATGTACAAGAATGTAAGTGCAATAACGGGGTTGTATATAGATCAGATTATGTAGATATGTTTCAGAATGACGCAGCATGAGACCAAACTTGGTGATTAAGTAAGCGATAGTCTAGCACTCAAAAAAGTTCATCCAGATGGCAAAAAAATAGGGTAAATAGATCTTCTTGAACAAGAAAGAACACAATGGTTTTGATCTTATTTTTAAGTAAACAGATTGATTACATTACATTACATTACATTATTATTGCTTTAGGTCCAGCGGACTCTTCCGAGCCAAATCAGGAACGGACAACCCCTGATCCGCATAAAAGATCTGCTGAAACAACCCTCGTGGGAAAACCGAAAGCTCCCCACCAGCCAGTCACTTTACAATAAAGACATCCCACGCAGGGGACGGCTGAGGCTTCACCCCAACTTATCGAACCCTCGTTTACAAAAAACAAAATAGAATACAAACATCATTATAAATATACAACAAAACACATACATATAAAATGCCTACATTGCTAAATAATAACATCATAGGAAGCCCTAGTGACCACCTGGCAGAAAGCGTCCAATATTCCCAAGCTGATCCAACAGACCTCATACACAAATAAGGAGTCTTGTCCCGGAAGAGTTTTCAAGAAAAAAGGTAGGAGACTGGTCTAGTGAAGAAGACGATAGTATAGCAGATTGATAGAACAGCGCAGGAATGAGAAAGAGCAAATGAGAAAGACAGCGACAGTGGGAATTTAAAGCACTAAATTTCCAGAAAGTGGGGATACTATTTATACTGAAACCCCCTGCACCCAAACGGGGGTAAACAGATTGATAACAAACACCAAGTGTTTTCAGAAGCACGAAAACAAATTTGTTGACCAAAAACCGATAGTCTAGAACTCCACAAAGTTCATCCCGAGGGCAAAAATTACCCAGCGTAAAGATGCACTATTGCTATGGTAATTGATAACCAAAATCATGCCAAAGTCATCGATTTTAGTTGATATACTTGTGTTTGAAGTCATTGCATATCCAGATATGCGCTGAACCCTGTTTTCTATCAACGAAAGCATGCTGGGTAGGCATAGATCCCGCATGCCGTTGGTACTCGTTTCCTATCCTTAATAGCCCCAGCTCAAGCCGGTATAAGAAAGACAACCGATGAACAAGCTATCGTTTGTTATTCTAGAAATGCTATACAAGACAAAATTTGACCTGACCAGAGTTTAACAAGATGCGAAGCAACAGTGCAGTTGATGTAGGCCTATTTTGTGGTTGAGTTCAAAAACAGTATAAACCTAGCTTTAATATTATCGACACTACTCTGTACATTGGTTTCCAGACAACAAAAATCGAATACAAACATTATTATTAGTATTGTTCTTCCTAACATTATAATCATTATTGAGGAAGATATATGTCACTTAGACCTATACAGTTTGATGGCAAAACGTTCGGTTCATCTATAAATAAGCATAGTTTTCAATCATTTGTGATACTCAGCTTGTTTCATCCTTCGGGAATCTGAAGAATTAAAGTCAAGGGCACCTGTAACGACCATTTGTGCAGTTAATAGCACTGCAGTGATCACTCCCACATATTTTTTCGTAGAATTTCCGTTTTGTAAATTGTCTCGTTCCATGCCGTAGGTCATTTTCTATCACGATGACCGCATGGTGGCACTGGCAAGTTTCGGTTTCGTGTGTCCGGTAGTTATGCTCTTTCTTTGTAGCACTAAACTTTCTTTGACTAGATACATGAAGTTGCACACAGTCTTGATATTACACCAGTGATCTACCATAACTGTAACCACTCGGACCTGTGTCGTCTAGTCCGGACCTAGATACTGTAACTTTTGGCTGTTGGTCACGGGAGAGCATTGGTGTTGGCAGAGAAATACATGTTTATGTATTTGTAAACACGGTGTGGTCAAGAAACTCCATGCCAGACAGAATGTTTGCTTAGATGGCATATGCTATAAACTAGGTTAGGATCAAGGGGTGCATGCCGGATATGTTTATTGTAGACTGGAGCGGATGCTACTATCGGTTAATTAACAATGCGCAAGCAGTATCTAGGGCCCAGCAAGGCTTGCCTTTGAGCCTGTCAAGTAAGGGATAGGTGCAAAGTGCTAGACAGAGACACTGGTCAGTGAAGTAGACTCAGTGGATTGCCTTTTGTGGAGAAAGCAGTGACCACTGGTAGCATGTGATTGGACAATGTAGCAGAGTAGGTTAGACTATAAGTGAGCCGAGAATCCTGCCAAAAAGGAGAATCCTAGAGAGTCGAAAATGAGAATATGCCAGAAGTCTGGCAATGTTTTAAATGTTAATTCCTAAAGTTTTATTTTGAGATTTAGTGTAAAGGTAGATCCTTCAGGAAGTGAAATGAACGAAGGCTTCGAAGATGAGGTAAGAACAAAGCCTTGTTGAAACTTCTGTCTTTTATTGGTTATATGTGCATGCGGATTTTATGTTTGATGATTGTATTTGGTTATTAAAAGACAGTCAAATTGAATGTATTATTGACTTGAATTTGGTTTCTTGTTTAAATAGTGGATGGCACTTGGCCATGAGACTTGTTCTGTTTTGTGTTTTTTATAGACTATGATTGTGTTTAGTTAAGGCCCGATCCCCGTACAGATATGAAATTAGTTTAGTTAGGTTACCTCTCACAAGTTAACGCACACAACAGCGACGCGTTACAATACCACCGGTAGTGTAAATACCTAGGTGACCATTTTGCTCGGGAGCAAGCGTACCTGTATAAACATATATATTTTATGTTATGAATGAAAGGAAATATCAGTGAAGAAATTACGCTTTCGTATGCAGGGAAATAAATAATAAATATTTGATAATCGTTTTTCGACGTTCATGAAGAGAAGTAATTTAAGCACGAGAAGTTCGGATTCTTTGCTAGTGTAAAAAGAAGTAAAATATTAATGAAAATGGGTTTTCTTTGCGATGATTAAGGAACGATATAATTTATAAATGGAATTTGATCAATTGTTTACAGCAATAATGAGAAATAATTCATACATTAAAATGAAATTGTTTCTAATTACAATAAAGGGAAGTAATTTAGAAAGTTAATTCAATCATGATTAAGGGAGGTAATTTGTGAATGAGCTTGATAATGAATAAAACGGAAATGTATAGTGTGAACTGAGATTATGTTGATTAGTTAATAATGCTATAATTTACTATTTTGTATGCCTTAGTGTACTGGTACTGGCATCTTCACCAGCCATGTACCATCCATGCTTGGGCCTTGACCGTAACCCTGGTGCCCTTTAAAACCTGGCACCCCCACTGACTTCTGAGCATCGGAGGGAACGACGATGGTCGCTGATTGCCATCAAGCGGGACTGTAAATTAGAAAGTCCGTAACGGAAAAGTCTATTTTTTTATTCCCTTGTAAATTTGCACACACACAAAAAAAGAACAGTCAAAACGATGTCAGTTACCAGTTGTAAAAAGCCACATGCATAGTTAGTATAAGCAGTTGCATTTTCTTTATATTCAAGCTTCTTGTATAATTTGTAGCCTCTGATAAATATTGGAGAAAAGTTAGTTTGTTTATAATATTATTAAAGATTGTGTATAGTTAATATTTTGGACAAATTATTATTTAAATAATTAACAGTTCTATAGCCAATTGTGAAATTGTGTAGACTGTAGGGAGAAAGACTTTAAATAAAATAATTATCTTATTTATTATTGTTGCCTAACCAGTTGTTTGTTTTCGTAATAATTAAGCTTAATAATTATTGTGAGTTATACGGATGGATTAAATAGTTATAGAAATATATAGGAAAGCGTGTTTTTTTTGTGTGAATAAAAAAAATGTTGTAATTGTTCCCTCTGGTGTTTAATGTGTTAGTTTTTGGGGGTGGTTGTTTCTCGTGTGATAAGCACACACTTGTGTATCCACTGTTGAGGCAGTGGAGGAGACACTCTTATTGACAAAAAATCAACAATTTATTATCTAAATAAAAATTATGTCTCGGTTTATTCCACAGTCACTTTAGTTTCTTTACAAGTAAAACAAAGTGCTGTTAATAGCCCAAGTAGAGTTTTCAAAGACCTATGTCGCTACACGTATCGTTATCGCACTGTGGGGCAATATCTAAGTGTTGCAAAATATAAGATTACGCACTAATCTTCCACAGCGTATTTTATCAGGATAAATAGCGAGGCCCGCTTGGGTTGAACCAGACAGGTATCGGCAGTGGCGAATCAACGATCATGGAGAACATGAGATTGGCCACGTATGTCATGTTTCTGATCTTTCCAAGTGAGTTTTTATTCTTTTTATTTCTAAAAAAAAATGTCTGCCTTTGTAATTCGTCTAGGCTTTTTCTATTTTCCCTGTCTATTTTTACTTTTTTTTTTTAAATTTCGCTTCATTTATTAGTACTTTTTTTCTGCCTTTTCTTCAAACTTGCACACATTGTTACCACCAACGCCGTCTGTATCGTCTGTAATGATTTAGAAGTGTACCCTATTTTAATGTAAATTTGCCTAGGCACACTTTTATCACCTTATAATATAATATATATTATGCAGACAATGGCTTGAGTGATGGTCTGTCGGATTTTGTTGTTAGTGATGTGATGGGTATAGGAAATTCCCAGAAGTCTTCTGTAGCACGTCATCTCCATGCTTTGTATTCTTCGTTGTAGATCTGCTGTGAGGGTCCATGTTTCGCAAGTGTATATGAAGAGGGAGATGACAAGGGAGCGCAACAGCCTTACCTTGGAACGTAGACTGATGGTCCCGTCTTTCTAAATGGGCTTCAACCTTGTCAGGGCAGCAGTTGTTTGTGCGATCCTGTAGGGACCCATTGTCTGATACAATGCCTTCTAAATATTTGAAGCTATGCACTGTGTTGAGGGATTGGCATTGCACTTTGATGTCCGTGTTGATTCCATTGGTGTTGTTGGTCATCATTTTGGTTTTCTCTGCACTTACATGTATTTCCAACACAATGACGTGCTCACAGTGATGAAGAAACGGAAACTCCGATGGTATGGCCACGTTACCTGAGCATCAGGCCGCGCAAAGAGCATCCTACAAGGTACGCGCAAGGAGGCAGAAGAAGAGGGAGACAGAAAAAGAGGTGGGAGGACAACATTCGAGAATGGACTGGATTGAGCAGGGGTTGCCGAGGACAGAAAAAGATGGAGTACACTAGTTAAACGATTATCTGTTATTCCCCAAAGACCTTCGAGTTACGGGACAGGATAGGTTAGGATAGATATGCAGACAATTTTAAATGAATAGTAAGTGTTTGCAATGTGTAAATGAACACGGAGACTGAGAGACAACGATCATTCTTTTGTTTTCAACAGATTTTCCATAAAGACAATTTGATACACACCAGATGTTGTTTTGTAACTAGTTCTAAGTAATTGTTGTGGTAGTGGTTTGATTTTCAAACTTAACGTTGTTGCATATGAATTTTACATTAATGTTGGTGACAAGTGTTAATCGTAACGTAAGCAAATTTAGCTTGTATAAATCTAAATCTTTTCCCCTCCTTTGGTTATTTCAGCTTGCCAAGGCATTCAATGGGCCACCAAAACTCCCGACCATGCTGTGCTCTACGCATGCGCGCACGGAACTCTCTCACTTCCTTTTACTTTAATCACCTCTTCCGGTGACGTCATTGAAGACATCAAATGGTTCTACTCAGGAAGGTCTGACGAACTAATAGCTGCAGACATAAATGGTCGGTTCTTACCTACCCCTGCCTACTCTGGACGAGCGTCCAAAAGCACCAACGCTGGCGTAAACGTTGCGCACGTGCAAACGCTGGAGTCCGGCAATTATTCGGTTGAAGTTTTGGCGAGAACAGCGAGCGGCGACGTCGTAATCCTTTGGCGCTCTGCTTTTGTACACATCACAGGTTTGTGGGTTTCATTGTATCAATTTTAATTTAATAGATCTTTGCGCACAGTGATTCACATGTATCATGAAATAGATTCAAGTTAGAAATACAATATTTGATTTTCTTTTTATCAGAAGATAAAATGGTCGAACAGTGATAAAATGAGCATGGAAATTGTTCACAAAGCAAAACTCGAATTCGTTAATCAAGTGTAGAATATTATTGGTCAATTCGTTGCAGATGACCTTCAAACCAGTGACGGAGAATTGCATGCCAGTCTACTTCCGGTGGCGGAGTACGACAACCAGACTGCCGACTTTCACGTGGTTGTGACTTGTGGCACCTTCACCTATCCCACAAAGCCTGCATTTCAGGCCTCCTGGATGGTCAGTGATCACTTCTCTTTTCTCTTTGTATAAGGCGGTTCTTCTTTTCCGTATCAGGCAGTTCTTCTCTGTATCAGGCAGTTCTCCTTCTCTGTGTCAGGCAGTTCTCCTTCTCTGTATCAGGTAGTTTTCCTTCTCAGTATCAGGCAGTTCTCCTTCTCTGTATCAGGCAGTTCTCTTACTCTGTATCAGGCAGTTTTCCTTCTCTGTATCAGACAGTTCTCCTTCTCTGTATCAGGTAGTTCTCCTTCTCTGTATAATGAGTACAACTTGTGTTAATCTGATGAATAAAGCTTGATGCAAAAACTTCTCTGTATCAGACAGTTCTCCTTCTCTGTATCAGGTAGTTCTCTTTCTCTGTATCAGGCAGTTCTTCTTCTCTGTATCATGTAGTTCTCTTTCTCTATATCAGGCAGTTCTCCTTCTCTGTATCAGACAGTTCTCCTTCTCTGCATCAGACAGTTCTCATTCTTTGTGTAGTTGTGTTGGTGTGGTAGTTGGAGAGAAGACGAAGTGAAGTGATGGAAGTAGGGTGAAGAATTTTTATTCATACATTCTCTCTCTCTCTCTCTCTCTCTCTCTCTCTCTCTCTCTCTCTCTCTCTCTCTCTCTCTCTCTCTCTCTCACGCCAGTCCGTTGATGACCATTGAAAGTTTGTCTTTTATTCGAAGTACATCATACTCCGAGAGCAAAGGCAGCGCTCGTGGAGATAACAGCTTAGCAGCGGTCGAGCGACCGTATCATCGTTTGGATCTCTCCTCTTCTGTACCTTTCTCTTTTCTTGCTCTCCCTAGCTCTCTGTCCTTTGTTCTCCCGTGTTCTGCCCTGTGCTGTGTGTCTTTCTAAACGGTTGGTTGGTTGGTTGGTGGTTAGATTAACGTCCCCGGACACAGAGCGTACGGAGGACTTGTGGTGAAGAAGGCGAAGGAGATGTCCCAGAGTAGGGTGGAAAGTAAAAATCAAATCAAATGTGTAGAAGCAGCAACGAGGCGGTAACCAGGATGAAGTAAGCAGACACGCTGAAGGGAGTAAGGGAGGTCGCTCGGGAATGTGTTACGATGTACGCAAGAGCTCAGCGGCCTTGCCGTATGAAGAAGGGTAGACTTTCCACACGAAAGCTACCGTCGTCGGATCAAAGCTTTACGTCCTATTTGAAAAACATTAAGGACAACATGTTTGGGCAAAAATACCATCATCTCAAAAATACCAGACCAGGTCTGGCGTCTAGGACTCGGTCAAGGAGTCAAAGGCCGGTGCAGCGCCGGACAAGAAAAAGTTAAAAGTTACGATGTCGCATATATCGTGTGGTGATGCCGCCGGACCCCACCCCGGAGGGAAAGGGAAATTAAAAGGGGGGCGTATTATTATAAATATACAAATGTAAAAAGCGCAAGGCTAGAAACATGAAAAAAAAGAAAAGAGGAAAAGCCGGTCGAGCCGCGCATCCGATAAGAATATAATGAAGTTAAAAATCTTTGAACATGAATGGTTGATGACGAGCGAAAATACGCTTTGGACAATCAACGTTAAAACATGTTACATATCAAACAAATCAATGTTAAAAAGACTAAGGCCAGTAGCCCAAGTCTGATTGATGTAAAACCGCACTAAGATGGTTTAAGATTCCTTATGACGGGGCCATGAAAACAACCGAAATTAGAGACATTTATTACTAATAAACACTATACAATTATTTAAACCGCTAGGGTGGATATCATTCTATCGTTTGGCTGCGTACTTTTTATTTTTATCCCCGCCGTTCTCAGCCACTCGAACTCGGGAGGCCATCGGCCTTGACGTAGATTCGACGAATTTAATACGCCCGACGACGAGCTTTACCGCCTGCTTAAATTTGTCAACCTTGCTCTGAGGCAGTAGATCGACCTTGCAAGTTTCATAGCCAGAGATCCGGCCGATTAGCACGGAACTGTCATCGCCCATGGCGAAACCTGGGTGGCACGATTCTCCGCTTTCCGACGCCTTGGCGTTGAGACCTGGGTGGAGCAACTCTCAGACTCCCGGAACCCAGATGCTTCACGGGCATTGCAATGGGCGCCCACCGACCGAGCTATCGAGCTGTGATTTTGCACAGGGTCCAGGCCACTCGCAGTATTATTCTCTTGCGTGGGTGTAGACAGGTTTCTAGCGAATAACCCGCAAACCATGTCAGTAAGATCTGTAACTGGCTGAGTTAATAATAACGACAAAGAAAGAACAACGTCTCATCTTTTTAACGATATAAAATATGGCATAGTTACTATTATGAGTTCAGACTATGACGGACTAAATTAGAAAACACATAACACATCAGCAACAATTTCATCTAGACCCTTCATACCACTTTTCCCTTGTTTCTCTTCCGATGTGTATGTCCCTATAAAACTAATATTTAATTAAAGATCTACTGGTGGAGAATAAACTAAAGCATCGGAAAATATCACACTTGAGGTGTTACAGTGTAGAATCTTTGCTATAGCATCAATAAAAATTATGTTCTTATCATGTGTTAAAAGGGTGGAAGTTGCGTTACACACTATAGAGCCCGATGTCACATCGTCAAAAATCCGGGTTTCCTACTTTATCCGGGCGATTTTAAGCATGCGCAAGGTCATGTCGGGCTGGCTTTTTCACGATGTTCTTAGGCGTCGTAACCCCTAACCCTAACTCTAACCCTAATCCTTACTAAGACTACGATAGCACTGTGCGCATGCGTCGAATTTTGTAACGCGTCGACAAATCAGAATGCTCCCAGTCGCTCCCAGCCCAGCTAAGATACTAGGCTTAGTCTATAACAGCGCGGTGTCTTTATCAACGTGATATGCATCGCGCTATTCTAGACATCGCGCTCTCCTTCTAAGCTGCTACATAAATATAAAATAAAGTTTATATATTCTGATAGAGAATGTAATACTACGTCTAACGGTTATGTGCTTTAAGGGATCTGAAAAGTATATCTCAAGTTATTGCTCAGAGCTAGTTTAAACCTAACTGAGATAGAGTAAGGCCTACGTATCGTATGGTCAGAAATACTTGTAGCCAGCACGGCTACATCTGTATCAGACAGTTCTCTTTCTCTGTATCAGACAGTTCTTTTTCTCTGTACCAGACAGTTCTCCTTCGCTGTGTCAGGTAGCTCTCATTCTCTGTATCAGGCAGTTCTCATTCTCTTATCAGGTAGTTGTCATTCTCTATATCAGGCAGTTCTCATTCTTTGTATCAGGGAGTTCTCATTCTCTGTATAAGGCAGTTCTCATTCTCTGCATAAGGCAGTTCGAATTCTCTGTATCAGGAAGTTCTTTGTCTCTGTATTATTCACTATATCAGTCGCAGTCGTTGTTCTCTGCATCAGGCTGGTCTCATGTCCAATGTATACTAGAAACAGTTGCAATGATTTATATTTGAAAGCCCTATAGCTTTACTTAAGAAACAAATACAATGAGTAAATTCCTCATTTATTTGTAATCTTAAAATCACAAACTGAACTTTACAGTTAACAAACAATATAAGTGTTTGTCTCACCACAAGTAATTAAATAATAGTTGCTTTCATTTTTGTTTGTCAGTCACCGTCTGGACACTCTTTGCCAAGTTCTGGTTACCGTGACAACCGTTTCTATCTGTTGGTGCCAAACCCTGTGGAGGACTGTGCCTATTCATGCCACGTGCCATCCGTCCAGGCATGCATCCATGGTAACAGTTCTACCACAGCTTCAGTCACGGTGGACAAGCTGGAGGCCCGACTGGTTGTCATGGAAGGTAAGCTGGGGGCTACGGCTGCTGCTATTGCAGCCAAGGCTGCTGCTCTTGACGCCAAGGATGCTGCTCTTGAAGCCAAAGCTGCTACTCTTGAAGCCAAGGATGCTGCTCTTGAAGCCAAAGTCAAAAATCTTGAAGGTAGAACTATTATACTACAATTACTGCTACTATACTTACAACTAATACCACTATTACTGCTACTTGTTGTTGTTGTTGTTGTTTATTTGTATGTTTGTTGCGTCTGCAAAATCTGTTTAGCAGAAAGTCTTTGTGGAGATAACCTACCTGCATAATAAGCACAGTTTGCTAGAACCTTATATTTTCTGATGTTGTAAAAGCGTTTTAATGTGCACTGAAGGATACATTTAGTCTGTATAAAATGCGTTCTTTTTAATAAAATATTTTCTTTAACTGCTACGACATACACAACATGCACAACACTGAATTGTAAATCAGGTTCACACCACTCTGATTAGCCTATTTAGAACGAACACTTAACATTATTTATATAATTTAAAATTGAATATAAGCTTAGGCCTACTTGATGTAATGAGTATAAAGGTAAACAAATAAATCGGTGTAAGTGTTAGAGAAAGAAAAATAAAAATGAATTAATTAAAATCAAATAATTAAAAAAATTAATTAAATGAAATTAAATTAGTTAAATTAAACTAAACTAAATTAGAAAATCTGGTTCTTTTCTATCTTGCAGAAACCCAGAAGAGAACGGTGAGCTTTCACGCCAGAGCGATGAACAACCAGCAAAATCTACCAGTCAACAGTACCGTGCAGTTCCCCACTGTCGTCACCAACATAGGCAACGGATACGACGGCAGCAGCGGCAAGTTCACGGCGCCCTACAACGCAACATATTTTCTTCTTGCCCATTCGAATAGTTATGGCCAGACCAGTAATGGAGTTTTTATGTCTCTTGTCGTTGATGCCACTGAACTAGATAAGACATTCACTTACAGTAGTTATTACTACCAGAACGGCTTAATACAGGCAGTGGTCCATCTCACCCAAGGTCAAAAGGCATGGGTGGCCGTTTATAGCAGTAACAATTTCTTTGGGGGGGAAGGTTACACTGCCTTTAGTGGATTTATGATTGACAACGCGCCTTAAAATGTGCATGAGCAGTTAGCGCGTGTCACGACTCAGTTTTCTACACCTGTGATAATAAGGTTTCTAAGCCTGTTATAGAGGGTGGAAGGTGAGGGAGATAAAGGAAGTTAAAGTTCATTGGTAAGTTATAAGAATAAAACTTGTAATTGTTCGCTCTGGTGTTTTATGTGTTACATTATTTGGGGTGGTTGTTTCTCGTGTGGTGAGCACACACTGGTGTACCCACTGTTGAGGAAGTGGATGTGACTGCAGGTAAACTTTAGAATACGATAAAACAACTGAAGGTGAAGAAAATTGTATTCTTTGAAATTTCACGTAATTGATGACACGAAATTTAGTAATTCATGTACAAAGTGAGGTTCTGTTTGCATGAATAGCATTTGAATATGTATTTCTAGTTTATTTTTTAAAAATTAGTTTTCACCTTCCACACACTCTTATCACCAACCCTTCATTGATTTGGTTGATTTGTTTTGTACCGTTTATTTCTCTTTCTCTATTTCCTCCCGTCTCCAATCATGTATATAAACACACACACACACACACACACACACACACACACACACACACACACACACACCTACACACACACATCCTAGAGCTCACTAATACTTAATCTTTGATGTACATGTACAGCATGATATTTTCTATGATGACAAGACGGCAGGGTCACACGCCACAGAGGCTACTTTGTATTAAAGTATGTACTTATAACATGTCTCCCTGTGTCGTCCTCGTTTATCTGTACCAACACCACTACTTTGTTTTATAACGGGTTGGTCTTCATGTCAATGCTGCTTATCATTAATGAATAGATATTTTAATATCTTCATTTTATAAATGACTGTATCAATTTCGTTTTGAATATACTGAATATTGCGACTGGTCGATTCGTGTGTTTATGCATTGAGAAAGTCACTGGATTCTGTGACAAGGCGGGCAATCACCATCTGAGCCAAGCTGCTAAACAGTCATTCCTCACACACCCACACAGCCAGCGACACCCTTCACTTAACCAGCCACCACTGGCGGGCACGCTCGCCCAGGCGCTTAAGCCCCGCCCCCCGGGTCATCTCCTTAAAGCCTGGCACAAACCTTAACACAGTGTCAGAACCCAGCTTTCCTGCCTCGAAGTCACAGCCTGTCCGAAAACACGTCAACATCACCGAGTGACCTCTGAGTTTCGACAGTACCCTTGTGCTTCCACCCGTCTAAGTCAAGGTAAGAGAGGGAACTTACTCTTTGTCATATAGCAGACCCATCACCCGTCGTTCGCCCATCATGTTCATGCGTCCTGGCAATATGTATGTTCATGTTTATAATTTTGCCTTGATGTGTTGCTATGACTTGTATTTATCCCTTGCACATATTTTCTACCTTGTATATGACCCATGACATGTTTGGATTTATGCTTGTATGCTCCGTTTGCCCCTGTATCAATACCCCATGCCATGTTGTCCCTACATATAGATTAAATTCCACAGTACAGCCCAGACCTACAACCCATTTGCCCTGTATCCTCCATTTGCTTTCCCCCCTGCTCCCGATGTATAAATATTTGCCCTGTTGACTACCCCATCCTATGCGCCGAATGTATCTCATACTAGTGGCTGCCAATAAACTCCACTTTGGCCCAGTAAATCTAGATGCATTGTTTGACTGTTGGAATGTGCACTGACTCACCCCACGACCGGTCACACCAATTTGAATTCTGAGGAGGGCTATCATAACCACAGGCCCTGAATCCACACTATCCCTATCCCCTGCTGATACAGCGTCTGTATACATTGCAGACGGGTTCCTGTACCGGGCGTATCACCCCGGCATTGTATCTACTCCCAGTCACTGACCCGCTGCAGGCCCCTGCCAACACAGGAGGTCAATGAGACGCGAGACTTGGGACATCGCCATTTTCACTACGGCTAGCCACGAAAGCCGATTTCCATGCCTGTACTTCATCACAAGACAAAGCACTCGTGATCCGTGAGTCATCATCGCGTGACCACTGACCTGCATCTTTCCACCTACGCTTCTACCCACGCTAACAAGCCAACCAGAGTATCCTGGACCCAACGCCGCACTTCAGTCCAGAGCTAAGTGCCTAAGCCTACGAGAATCCCCCCTCGCCAGATTATCAGACTCTGAGAACCATTCAGATACACTCTCGCCCTGTGATGAGATCAGTCATCATTCGCTCTAGTACCCCAAATATTGACTACCCAGAAAATCACCAGACTACTCCTTACTAAAAGACGCTATGCCTATGACTCAAGTTAGAAGTAGTTGACCTAGACTCCCCATTTCAAATTAAATAAAGTGAATAGTTATAGAAATTGCAATTACCCTGACTGGCCTTTGAATGTGCATTTCTAAACTAGTGTAGCTTTCTCTCCATCTCGTCTTTACTCTGTCTGTTTATCAAGTTGGCCCAGCATTAATCTCTTGAATGTCATCGCACCATTAACCTATTCAAAGGAGGTAATAACGCGCTAGAGATTAAGAGCTTACCCCCATCCCCCAACCCCTCTATTCGTGACATTAACTTTGGCGACCCCGACGAGACTAAAAGACCTAGGTTTCCCCCTCCAACCCGACGAGACCAAAGACTTAGGTTTCCCCCTCCAACCCAACGAGACTAAAGACTTAGGTTTCCCCTCCCAACTTGACTAGACTTAGGACTTAGCGTAATTTCCACCCCAGCCCAGTATAGATAGGACCCAGCCCTCTTAGCCTAGTAGTAGACAGCATAGCCCATAGGTCCCTTACTGGTTTTCCCGAGTGGCGATATCTCAAAAGGCTTTTTCCTGCATTCATTTTTGTATTTTTGATTGACTGCACTTTTGTCTTTGTGGTTTGATTGCATTTTGTCTTTGTGGTTGTGTTGTATTCGCCCCTTTGCAGGTTCATCTTAGCTCATCCAGCCCACCCCCTTGTTTTCCGTCAGTGTACCCCTTGTGTGCGCCCCTCATTCCGGTTAGGACCTTTTTCAGGGTAAGTTACCTCCCTTACCATGGCCGACCGGGGAGAGCTTGCGCTTAAGTACAAGAGTATTGGCGAGAGCTTAGGGCTCGCCGGCACCGAACTCAAAGACTACGTCTTGGCTAGCGTCGATGCTGACGTGGCAGAGGAAAAGTTGAAGAGGGAGGAGAGGGCTAAGGAGCGAGATGCGAAGAGGCAGGAGGAAGAAAGAGCAGCGGCACTAAAGAAAGAGGAGGAGAAAGAGCGCATCGCCGCGGAAGAACGGGCCGCCGCCCGGAAGCTTGCCGAGGAGGAGAGAGCCGCCGAGCGGAGAAGAGAGGAGGCGAAGGAGAAGCTCGCAGAGGAGGAGAGAGCCGCCGAGCGGAGAAGAGAGGAGGCGAAAGAGAGGATAGCAGAGGAGGAGAGAGCCGCCGCAAGGAGAAAGGAGGAGGACGAGAGGATAGCGGCACTGGAAGAGAAAAGGAAGGATAAGGAGCTCGAACGGCGCCAAGCACTCCTCCAGCTTGAGCGCGACCGCCGCGATTTAGGGATCGCATCGCCCGCTAGCGAAGACTACTCGCTCATCGCCCCCAGCTTCGCCGCCAGCACCGGAATACCCGCACCCCCCCCCGCCGATTCCGGGGATGAACTTCCCCCTGGACCCATTCGTCGAACGAGACGAATCAATTGAAGTCTATCTCGGCCGATTCGAACGAGTCGCGAGAGAAAACGGTCTTGACCCCCAGCACTGGTATCGCAAGCTCAGTCATGGCCTTAAGGGGAAGGCCTATGAGATTCTGGCCAAGACACCGACTTCCGAGGAGGGAGACTATCCCGCCCTCAAGAGAGCCCTGCTGCATGGCTTTGAGCTCTCAGGTGAGCACTATCGCAAGAATTTCCGGAACTCCCGGAGAGAGAGAGGGGAGAAGTTCACGCAGTTTGCCGACCGTCTAGCTACGCTACGGGACAAATGGATTGAGCTAACTGACGAACCCAGGACATACGACGGACTACTAGAGTTGATGCTTGCCGAGCAACTTCGAGGGACAATGCCCGCGGACCTTCGGACATTCGCCGCCGAACAGGGGGCCGCTCGCCTTGAAGATCTGATCATCGTCGCGGACCGCTATCTCACCGCCCATCCCGACGACAGACAGCCTCGCCGTGATCCCCCCGCACCCTCGTCGCCAGATACCCGCCACCAGCCTCGCCGGCCAGTCCCGCCAGCGAACCACCGTCCACAACCGCCCAAAGGACGCCCGAACCCCGGAGCAGAGCCAGGGAAGCGGAGCACAGAGCTCTACTGCGGCTACTGCCAACGCCGAGGACACACCCGGGAGAAATGTTTTCGACGCATCAGCGACCAGCGTCGCAAACAAGGTACCGTACTAGCCCTACGCCAAGTTACCCCCGACGGGAAACCGGTAACCCCCGTCGTCACTCCCGCCGATCGACCGGCCGTCACCGAGCAAGTGACTGTCAACAATCGCCCAGCCCACTGTCTATACGACACTGGACTCACCTTCGACGCCGTCGTCCGCCGCTCGCTCATCAGGGAACAAGACCTGACCGGCGAGACTATCACCCTGAAGTTGGCCGACGCGTCACAACCCAGCACCACGCTCCCTATAGCCCGGATCCAAGTCACCAGCCGATACGTAACGGGGACCATCCAAGCTGCCGTGATGGACCAGCCCCTGTACGACCTGATTTTAGGATGCCGATACGTGTTCTTGGGAATGCCGCCCCAGCCTGTGGAGTCGATGGCCGCCGTCCAGACGCGCGCCCAGGCGAAAACAGCCGCGACACCACCCCCGATACCCAACCAGATGCCGGAACAGATCCGGAAGGGCCAAGAAAGCGACGTCACCCTCCGCAAGTGCTACGGAAAACTTCCCGCCGCACGCACTCCACCCAAGTCCGGGGACTTTTTCGTCGAAGACGGACTCCTCTTCCGCCAGAAGGACGACCATTCTCAACTCGTCGTGCCTGCGACACTTCGCCCCCAAATCCTGGAACTTGGCCATAGCATGCCCCTAAGCGGACATATGGGCATAGGAGCGACCACTCTACGCATCAGCGCTCAGTACCACTGGCCCGGGATGACCGAAGACGTGAAGCGCTACGTCAAGTCCTGTAGCCAGTGCCAACGATACTCGCCCCGCCATCACACCGTACCGGTCACTATCAGCCCCACCGTCGTCGTCGGAACACCCTTCCAGCGAGTGGCTGTCGACATCGTAGGACCCCTCCCGCGGACCAAGAAGCGGAACCAGTACCTACTAACCCTTGTCGACGCTTGCTCGATGTGGTGTGAAGCCGTCCCTCTACCGAAGATCGACGCCGCCCGAGTCGCCGACGCGCTCGTCACCATATTCACTCGAGTCGGATTCCCGGACAACATCTTGACCGACAACGGGTCCCAGTTCACCGGAAAACTTATGCAAGAAGTTTTCCAACTACTTCGCATTCGCCATATCCGGACTCCACCCTACCACCCCGCTAGCAACGGACAGGTCGAGCGCCTAAACGGGACTCTCATCTCGATTATCCGCAAGATCGCCGACGAACAGCCGGAAGCGTGGGACACATACGTCGCGTCAGCGCTCTTCGCGTACCGAGAGACCCCGCACACCTCCACCGGATACACGCCTTCCACGCTGCTTTTTGGAAGACCCCTTTCCGGACCTCTAGCCGCCTTGCGACGTAGCTGGACCGACGCCAAACTGGACGAGGCACCGGTCGACGCAACAAAATACGTCACGAAACTCCAAGAAACCCTCAAGGCTACATGGAAAGCCGCCTCCGCCAACCTGAAGAAGGCGAGAGAAAGACAAGCCCGCTATCACAACCGCCGCGCCCGGGACCGAGAACTACAGGTAGGAGACCAAGTCCTACTGCTTCTCCCCAGCGGCACAAACAAGCTAGACATAGCTTGGCAGGGACCCTACCCGGTGCTTGAGAAGCTCTCCCGTACCACTTACCGCATCGAGGTAGGCGGAAAGCCCAGGACCCACCACATCAATCTGCTCAAGCGGTACCTGGAGCAACCTGCACCCGCCCCAGACTCCCACTCGCTACTCACGGTCGCGCTGGCCGTCGAAGTGGATGGCACAGAGACCGGCGTCGCCGAATTTCCGCTAAAAGGGAAGGAATCCTTCCGGGACGTCTCTCTGGACCCCTCACTCCCCGCCGGCCAGCAACGCCAACTACGCGCCATCGTAGCGGACTACAGGGAAGTCCTCACCGACATTCCTGGGAGGACGGACCTGGAAGAAGTTCGACTGACCCTGACGGACCCCACTCCCGTCCGCCAGAAACCGTACCCCGTCCCACTTTCCCAGCAGCAAGTAGTAAGAACGGAAGTAGAGGCTCTGCTACAAGCCGGAGTCATCGCTCCCTCCCGTTCCCCCTACAGCGCAGGAACAGTTCTATCACGGAAGCCCAGCGGAGAACATCGCCTCTGTATCGACTTCCGGCAGTTGAACCTTGTCACCCAGTTCGTGCCCGGACCCCTATCCGACCCCACAGACTTGTTTGCGAAGCTACAATCCGCCCGATACTTCTCCCGAGTGGATCTGAGCAAAGGCTTTTATCAGATTCCCGTGCACCCTTCATCCCGCCAGTACCTGGCCTTCAGCACGATGGACGGCCACTATGAGTTCAACGTTCTGCCGTTTGGTCTGCACAATGCCCCGAGTATTTTCAGCACGATGATGCGGAAGCTGTTGGACCCCCTCCACTGTCCGTTCATACACTCTTTTATGGACGACATACTCGTCGCAACGGAGACATGGGAGGAGCACCTACGAGTGGTGCGCCAACTCTTGCGCCGCCTCAGAGAAGCTGGCCTCACTGCCCGGCCGACCAAATGCCAGTTCGGCTATCAGGAGCTGGAATTCCTTGGCCACACCATCAGCCGTGGACAGCTCCGGCCTCTGGAAAAGACCGTCCAGCGCCTTCGAGACGCGCCACGCCCCAAGACCAAGAAAGATGTTCAGTCCTTCCTGGGACTGAGTGGCTTCTATCAGAAGTTTGTACCCGGCTACAACGGGATCGCCGCGCCACTATCCAGTCTAACCCGGAAGACCGCACCGGACCGAGTCCTCTGGACCCCGCAATGTGAAGCTGCCTTCCAGGAGCTCAAGGACAAGCTGACGTCCCAGCCAGTCCTGCGACTCCCCAACCACGGACAGCCCTTCGTCCTGCGCACAGACGCCAGCGACGTAGGCATCGGAGCCGTCCTACTTCAACGGGACTCCACGGACGCCCCGACGCTCTTCCCCGTCGCGTACGCCAGCCGGAAACTCAAGCCGGCCGAACAGAATTACGCCACCTCGGAGAAGGAGTGTCTCGCCCTCGTCTGGGCAGTCCAGAAGTTCCAACTGTATCTCTACGGTTCGCACTTTACCGTCCAAGTGGATCATCAGCCGCTTTCCTTCTTAGCGACATCCAAATCGCTCAACGCCCGGCTGGTAAGGTGGGCTCTGCTGCTTCAAGCATACTCTTTCCAGCTGGAGCACATCCCAGGGAAGGACAACCACGGCGCAGACTTCCTCAGCCGTCACCCCGCAACCGACTCCAGCGAGTCGCCCCTGAGGGCCGACGCCCCAGCCTTCATTCCCGCCGCCGCCCACTAACCGTAGCCGAAACCCGGCAGCTCCGCGGACCCCAGCCTTGGGCATCCGCCATCGACTACCCGGAACCCCGCATCACCCCGCATCGCCCCGCATCACCCGGATCATCGCAAACCATCGTCTCACCCGGCAGCCGACCTCAGAGCTGATTGGCCGCGTCTTCGTCGAGTCCAACGTCCTCGCCTTTTTCCTTGGGGGGGCCTCTGTGACAAGGCGGGCAATCACCATCTGAGCCAAGCTGCTAAACAGTCATTCCTCACACACCCACACAGCCAGCGACACCCTTCACTTAACCAGCCACCACTGGCGGGCACGCTCGCCCAGGCGCTTAAGCCCCGCCCCCCCGGGTCATCTCCTTAAAGCCTGGCACAAACCTTAACACAGTGTCAGAACCCAGCTTTCCTGCCTCGAAGTCACAGCCTGTCCGAAAACACGTCAACATCACCGAGTGACCTCTGAGTTTCGACAGTACCCTTGTGCTTCCACCCGTCTAAGTCAAGGTAAGAGAGGGAACTTACTCTTTGTCATATAGCAGACCCATCACCCGTCGTTCGCCCATCATGTTCATGCGTCCTGGCAATATGTATGTTCATGTTTATAATTTTGCCTTGATGTGTTGCTATGACTTGTATTTATCCCTTGCACATATTTTCTACCTTGTATATGACCCATGACATGTTTGGATTTATGCTTGTATGCTCCGTTTGCCCCTGTATCAATACCCCATGCCATGTTGTCCCTACATATAGATTAAATTCCACAGTACAGCCCAGACCTACAACCCATTTGCCCTGTATCCTCCATTTGCTTTCCCCCCTGCTCCCGATGTATAAATATTTGCCCTGTTGACTATTCCATCCTATGCGCCGAATGTATCTCATACTAGTGGCTGCCAATAAACTCCACTTTGGCCCAGTAAATCTAGATGCATTGTTTGACTGTTGGAATGTGCACTGACTCACCCCACGACCGGTCACACCAATTTGAATTCTGAGGAGGGCTATCATAACCACAGGCCCTGAATCCACACTATCCCTATCCCCTGCTGATACAGCGTCTGTATACATTGCAGACGGGTTCCTGTACCGGGCGTATCACCCCGGCATTGTATCTACTCCCAGTCACTGACCCGCTGCAGGCCCCTGCCAACACAGGAGGTCAATGAGACGCGAGACTTGGGACATCGCCATTTTCACTACGGCTAGCCACGAAAGCCGATTTCCATGCCTGTACTTCATCACAAGACAAAGCACTCGTGATCCGTGAGTCATCATCGCGTGACCACTGACCTGCATCTTTCCACCTACGCTTCTACCCACGCTAACAAGCCAACCAGAGTATCCTGGACCCAACGCCGCACTTCAGTCCAGAGCTAAGTGCCTAAGCCTACGAGAATCCCCCCTCGCCAGATTATCAGACTCTGAGAACCATTCAGATACACTCTCGCCCTGTGATGAGATCAGTCATCATTCGCTCTAGTACCCCAAATATTGACTACCCAGAAAATCACCAGACTACTCCTTACTAAAAGACGCTATGCCTATGACTCAAGTTAGAAGTAGTTGACCTAGACTCCCCATTTCAAATTAAATAAAGTGAATAGTTATAGAAATTGCAATTACCCTGACTGGCCTTTGAATGTGCATTTCTAAACTAGTGTAGCTTTCTCTCCATCTCGTCTTTACTCTGTCTGTTTATCAAGTTGGCCCAGCATTAATCTCTTGAATGTCATCGCACCATTAACCTATTCAAAGGAGGTAATAACGCGCTAGAGATTAAGAGCTTACCCCCATCCCCCAACCCCTCTATTCGTGACATTAACCTCTCTCTCTCTCTCTCTCTCTCTCTCTCACTCTCTCTCTCTCTCTCTCTCTCTCTCGTTTACGTATACTATAAGGAACTGTAATAAAATAAATCAATTAATTTCAATTTAACACGGGAAAAACCCTCGAGTACTAAACAACCTTCATTGTTTTATCGAGTGCTAGATTAGTTAGTGTATTTGGTGATAACGTGTACTTGATCGTGAAGTATTTTGTGTTATCCTTTACCAAGGTCAAAAGGCATACTATTGTCGTACTGTACCGCCTGTGACGTGGTGAAAACGACAGTTTTGTACAGTATAAGTACTGTTAAATATAACCATTAAAGTTTTTTTTGCTAGTCCCCTTCAGTTAATCTACCTTACTACTACGTTAAATTTAATAGTTATCGTACCACTCGTACAGCAATAGGAGGACCGCCCGTAGTTTGACCAAAGAGCTTAATGATAGAAAGAGGGGGAACTTGGTACAGAACCGCGAGACGAAAGGTACGAGTTATGCTCCCTTGTCGACATGCTGAAAATGGCTCGTGGCAGAAAGTCAAAAGGCGACCGAGTGAAACATGGCGGTGACTTTTGCACAGCCACCAATTGACATAATGCCAGATACAAGAAAAGTTGTGTTGGCAAGTCCTTTTTCAAATTTCCAAGAGACAAAGAAAGGTAAATTGCAATTGAAAAACTTCATTTTTTTGTGTTTATGTAGGCCTAAACTAAGACCGCTGCAGTGTCAGTTGGTAGTGTTAAAACAATCGGAGAGCGGCTTGAATGATTCATGTTATACCTATGTGCTAAATTCAAAACAGTTTGCTTGCTGACAGTTTACGTTCAACAGGTCGCTCACTGTTTACGTTATTGCTAGGTTGTTTGACTATATTTGTGCTTATATTTCAAAAGTAGATGTCAGATTGGCAGTTTGGCTTCGTCAAACTGCTTATGTTAACAAGTTAAATTAGACTAAGTCTGTTTTCTCCTCGTGATCAAATACTGTGCAAGATAACCCCTTACCTAGGCAGAAAAATGGTCCTTGATCTGTTGTAATCCCTTCTCGTTTGAGTGTAAACGGGAAAAACAATGTAATGTAGAAACTCAGTCCTTGTTCTGATCTGTGAATTTCTGCTCATTAGATCTATATTGCGTGGAATGTTGTAGTCTAGGTTCTGATTGTTCTGTCTGATTAATTAATTATTTTCCATGAAGTGACTGATGTTATTAAGCCAGTGATGTGGGAGGTGAGAGGGTTGGAGGGTAGGGTGACACCTGATATAAATTAAATTCACACTATTAGTGAAACATTTTGTTATTGTGCTTTATTGTGATTAAATGATTGAATGACTGAGCTCTCTCTTCCCCCAACCCCTCTCTCTCTCCCTCTCTCTCTCTCTCTCACACACAATTAGGATTTACACAGTTTCGGATAAATGAAACAGTCTGTCATGCATATTTTAATTTTAAAATATCTGTCGTTAATTAAAAAATAATAAATTCCAGGGCAGAAAACGAACCTATGACATACACACATAAGTAGCATAAAAGCACCTAATAAATGTCAATAAGTAAACATTAAAAAAAGACAGCAGTAGCGGAATGTTAATAATAATGATGGTTAAAAGTTTGGTTTTTGCAAACGTTGCCATAAAAATGTTCTTTTGCAATGGCATAGGCTCAATAAGTTACCACGCACAGATCATTCATATAGCAGATGATGAAATATAGCCAGCCCGAGCAAAGGGAAATAATCCGTGAGAGCGTCTCGCATTTTTGTATATGACATAATGGAAGTTCCCCCTTTCCGTAATAAGCTCTTTGGTTTGACCCATAGCGGGTCGTAAATATTGCATAAGGAGGACGCTACTGGTATTGGCGTCAGTCGATACGTGCTATTTCGTTGTCTAGCATGAGTTATAGAGATGAAACGCTCGGCCACAACGAAATTGGTTATACGAACATTTTGCTCACTGGTACAGTATAACGCAGAAACTCATGAGGCGCTACATGAGTAATTATGCTATAAATAACATTATTTGTATATAATGCTTTCTATGTACAATTGTATATACAATGAATTCTATGTGTATATAATTTATTCTACCTACAATACACTCTATGCACATAGAATCTATTCTATTATATAGAATTTAATTAAAGAACACAAGTGTAATTGTTTGTACATGGAATGAATTTCTGTATTATAGAATAGATTTCTGTATTATGAAATAGATTCTATATCATATAATGAATTTCATTTTTTTAGAATTTATTTATATACTATATAATAGGTTTCTATATTATAGAATGCATTTGTATATTATAGAATTTATTTCCGTATTATATAATTTATTTCTATACTATAGAATAGGTTTCTATATTATATAATTTATTTCTATATTATTCAATTTATTTCTATATTATAGAATTTATTTGTATAATTATAGAACAGATTTTATATTTTAGAATATATTTCTATATTATAGAATAAATTTCTATGCTACATAATTGTTTTCTATAATTATAGAATAGATTTCTATCATTATATGAATTTATTCTATGCCAAACGAAGCTGGTAAATGGGAAACAATGGAAACATCAGCGAAAAACTATTCCTAACATGGCTTCCAATGCAACTCAAAGAGACGTCATGCAATTGACATACATAACCATAACCATATTTATATTTACTGTCCAGAAAGTGTCATTCACGTCAGCAAATTTTCGTCTTTTTGACAAAAGGAAGCCCCTAAAAATGTGAGGTCAAGGCTATCAGGTCATCGTTTTATAAAACATATCCTCGTTTGACATAGAATGCAATTGTATAATTATAGAAATAAATTCTATAATATAGAAATCTATTCTATAATATAGAAATAAATTCTATAATATAGAAACATGTTCTATAATATAGAACTCTATTCTATAATTACAGAAATACATTCTATAATATAGAAATAATTTCTATAATTTAAAAAAAATAAATTTTATAATATAGAAGACTATTCTATAATATAGAAATCTATTCTATAATATAGATATATATTATATAATATAGAAATTAATTCCATGTACAGACTCGACACGTACACTTATGTTATTGGATTAAATTCTATTTTATAGATTCTATGTGCATAAAATATAGTGTATGTCTATATAATGAATTATATGCACACGTAATGAATGCATTATATGTACATAGAAAGCTTTATATCCATATAATGTTATTTTTAGCATTTTTACTCATACGACGCCTTATACAAACCAGACTGTCGGGCTGCTCTCAGCGCACATGCATCCGGAGTCATGCTTAAACTTTCAGTTATATCAAAAACATTCAACATAGCTCGCACTCAAATATACGAAAACATGGTGATTTAGAAAATAAAGCATCTGTATAAGAGCAAGAACACACACACATAATACACACACAGGAGCGTGCGCGCGCCCGCTCGCACAATCTAACGCACACACAATTATGTTCATGTTGCCTGGGAAAGGGGAGAGAGCGATAGGATATATCCCATAAGGATTTTAGAACTGCATCCAAAAGCATTTTATAATAAAGGGAAGGGAAGAAACCGTATTACCCACAGAAAACTATATGCGACTGATAAATCTTATGCCTAACTGACGAGTAAAGCGTTAAAAAAACTTGTGGTCCCTGAAGAGAGCCTATGGCTAACACTTTAGATATGTCACGAGAGGCTAGTTTGAACCCAGCACTAAGGCTTCATGCCTCAAATAGCTCATCCTTCTTTGGCCTTTATAACTTAAAGTCGCTGCCTAGCAGACGACAGAAGTCAGGTTGGTCTAAGCGTGTGTAGGCTAGATCTTCGCTAAGGTAGGCAGTGCATTCATCCCGCTGACCTATATCCGCAACCCCCGCTAGAGGGCGCTAATGTATCTCGGGAAATCGCGTGTTAGGTGACCACCGCATGAAGATAAGTCAGTCTGTGTTAGAATCTCACCCGAGAAGGACACACACGCTGAAAGATCTCTCTCTCAGAAGACTACGCAGGTGACGGGTGAAAATCAATTCATCCCAGTATAGCCATAGCCTGACATTGTCAAAAAGGTAAATGACTGATCTTTTGTTTAACCGCGATTTATTGATAATATTGTTGAATTATGCTTGTGAAGTCTTGCCATGTTTTATAATTGTGAATGTTAGTCAAACTTTGCTTGAATACGTGGCTGAACTTCGCGACCGGTTTTCGAAACCACGAGGTAGTCCCCACTGACCAACTGTTGTTTCTCCTATGTGTATTATTGCAGACCAGTGGCTGTACCGGAGAATGTGTATATTGTTAATTACTTCGCCCTGTCTTTATGTTAGCCAGGATGTATCCATATATATGTATAGGAATTATGTTGGAGATTCCAGTTGACCACGGACTTAGAAGATTGTTCGTCCCTTATCTGTATAAGTGGACGCGATCACTGAGAGCTGTTTCAGCCATCAGTGAGATGCTCTGCACCCCCTTTGTAAACATGGCGTTTAAAAAGCACGCCTTATGTTTTGCAGACGAGCAGGCTTGGTCTGCTGCAGGAGATAGACCCCATTGAGAGTCAACCCTGACACGTGTAGTGGAGCATCGAGCACTGAGCTCCAATAGCCCAATAATCAACAAACAAGAAGAGGAGACACTAGCCCCGTATCTCAACGATACAGCTAAGTGCTCAAGAAGAAGTGCACAAACACTGATCTAGAAGAACTGTGCGGTAGTCCACTCTCCTGAAAACGAACATAAGGCCAACCAGAACAAATAGCCCAATGATAAGACAGTAGTAAATATCGAGAACAGGAGCAGCATAGACCCATCAAGGAGCGAACTACTCGAAGTGAATATGGACTGTTAAGTTAATCCTAGTTATATTACGTTTTGGACATTTTAGTTAGTGTAGTGATTAGAAAATTATGTATAGAGTAGAGGAAATAAATGTGTGATATTTACTGTTAACAAGTGGCTGGACTACCTATGTTTTATAGCCATGCGAGAGCTAGTATGTCAGTGAACCTTTTACAAGTTTCTCCCTATCTCTATAACCCTATCCACACACAGACCGGACTAAACATATAAATGTATTAAGATTAGTCATAGGGTGATTTAACTAGCCGATCCCCGCAGATGAAAGACGAGTGGGTAATAGCATTCCATTGTGCAGAGCCCAGCAACAATAGACCCACCGTCACAAGATACCTATAATATTTTTTTAATTTTTTTTTAAATCAAGGATCTTCTTTATAACGTACCACAAAAGGTTTCTAAAACTTTTACTGTCAATTGTTTTCAAATCCTGCAATGAAACATTTGCTCTGCTTAAAGGTTAATTGAAGATTATAGTCACACGACACCATAGCGTATAAGCGACAACTGGTCACATTATTCTGACATCAGCGAACCAGTTGATGTTAAAGGGAAAATAGTATGGTTGGCCAATCCGGGATTCGAACCAGGGACCTTTCGGTTACTGATAATCCGCTCTACCAATTGAAATACCTGGCCGGACCCACCTCCTTGCTCTACTTATCTTATACCTACGTTTGAATAATTAATACCCTGACCAGGGACCGACTACCCCCCTAACCCTTACACCCCCTACGGCATTGGTACTTTTGGCATTGGAGACTAGCATTGTGCCTCTGCAATGCAGATCGACTACCTTGTAGGGAGCGTGAGCCTTAAGTGCTCTCACTCAAGATTCTGCAAGAATGTCCATCTTAAAATGTTCGTTGGAGTCTCCTGAACATACACACTCACACACACACGCACACGCACACACAAACAAACAAACACAAACACACACATACACACACAACCCCACACACACATACACACATTGTTTCCATAAGTCGGAAGGGATACGCTAATAACCAGAGTGACAGCCCCTTGACCCAACGTATTTCCCAAATCCGGTCAATCAAAACATCGATTTAAACCTGCCTTTCTTTCTTTTTTAAATATATTAAATGGAGTCTAGCATCATTTTTTGAAAATGTTACATCAGACAGTACGCTTCTAGAAGAGTTTATTCTTCCCTATTATTGAGGTAATAGCTCTCCGATAAGTGTATAAACTGTTTAAACATACATTGTGGCGACGGATAACGTTTCGTGGCTTCACTTGCAAAGGGGATATATATTATGATTGTTTAGTGTCACTTCCGACTATAGAGCTACATACTTGTTCTGTTCCTGGCTAATCCACAGCAACGTATCGAAGCTAGTTGGTTTCGCTCCGTTGGGTTTGTTTGTGAACGCCTGTGAACGTATTAGATAGGAAAACGATGCTTAACGTCCTATTGCATGAGCGTTAAGGACGATCACCACGTCGCCACCCTGACAACAATGACCATCATCATCATATCAAAAATGAGATCCAACGGAACTACGCCACTAACCTTTTATATCATTAATAGACGGTGTGTGTGTATGTGCGCGTGCGCGCGTTTGCGCACACGAGCAATTACCAACACTTAAAGGAAGAAGAGTTTGAGGAGATCTAGTACAGGTGTATAAAAACATTTTCACGGAATAGGTCACGTCAATTGTCAAGTTTTATTTCAGATTAACAACAACGAAACTAGAAGTAAGCAAGGTATGTTTGGTGTGGTGGTTAACTATAGTTGAACAAATAATCGAAAGTACTCATGTATGCAAACAGAGTAGTGGGGAAACTGCAATGCTCTTCCAGTTACATACAATTCGCCAAAAACGTTATCTCAGGCAAGAACCTTCTGGATAGCAACCCACAATTTATAGATAAGTTTAAAGACTATGACGATTAGAGGTCATGTTTCGTCAAAATTGCGCTAAGTGATCCCCACACTAAAGTGTTGAAAGAAGAGCTATGGTATAGACCGTGAGGCCTAAAAACAAATAGCCTCTAAATACTACTACTACTACTACTACTACTACTACTACTACTACTACTACTACTACAACTATCCTACTGCTACTACAACTAGTCTACTACTACTACTACTACTACTACTACTACTACTACTACTACTACTACTATTAAATACTCATCTCTTAGCGGGAATCAGATTTTTTTGCGTTTTGCTCTAGAACAAAGAGACGCTTACACAAAACAAGGCAGAAA
Source organism: Oncomelania hupensis (assembly GCA_036898135.1). NCBI lineage: Eukaryota > Metazoa > Mollusca > Gastropoda > Littorinimorpha > Pomatiopsidae > Oncomelania > Oncomelania hupensis. The sequence continues at coordinate 23,589,287 of CM072521.1, read as the reverse complement.
CAATGTGGAGAGAGAGAGAGAGAGAGAGAGAGAGAGAGAGAGAGAGAGAGAGAGAGAGAGAGAGAGAGAGAGACAGAGACAGAGACAGAGAGAGACAGAGAGAGAGACAGAGACAGAGTGAGACAGAGAGGTGATGGGGAGGTGAGATGACGCAATTTAATACAGAAAAGGCAATACCAATACTCTCATATCTATTTCAAAATAAATATTACTCACTTTTTTTTCAGATCGCTCCAAGATTCCCCTAGGTGGTGCTGTCTTGTCACGTTCATGATGAAAATTATAGCGATGATGACGTGGACGATGTTGAATTCAGCAGACAATTTCGAAAGACAAAAAATCAAATGGAATCAGGCAATACTTCTTCTTCTTCTTCTTCTTCTTCTGGACATCCACAGTCTGGCTAGTAGACGACGCTGTAGAAAGTGGCCAAACTATTCGAAGTGTCTGCATCTCTTCAATATGATATGATCAAACCACTTCTCTAGCGTTTGTTCTCTTAGAAGATGTCAATGCTATATTTTTGTAGTTCCTTAACTTTCCATTTCGTAGATCAAGTCATTGCCTAGAGCTCTTTCTCCTTAGAAGAAAGTTCTGCTATTTTCTGTTGTTTCCTATAAGACAAATGTTGGATGTTGAAAACTAAAGTGGAAGACTTCTATTCAGTGGATCGTGCTCTCACAGTCTTGTCAAAGTTCAAACATGAAGTTGACGATGCTGGATTTGGATGTTGGATTTTAAATAATACTTATCACGCATGCGAGTTAAATTCGGGCTGCTTTCTTAGCAAGCAGACGTAGCACAGCGCCTCCACGATGCAAATTCGTCAAGCTTGTTTTGTTCTCACTTCACTGGTAAATCTGCCAAGAAACGCACAATAAATGGTATTAGTTAAGTAATTAGTTAAAATTAATTAATTAAGTAGATAGGTAAGTACGTTAATTAATTCATACACTAATTCATTCTTTCAATCGTTAGTTTAAGTAAAATTGAAATAAATAAAACAACAAAACAAAATTATGTTAAATAAAATGTACCGAAGTAATGCATACAATACACAAACACAACACACACGCACAACACACACACACCCGCACGCACAACAAACATACACACACTACAGTAACATAAAATTAAATTAGTTAAGGTAAGTAAAGATAATTAAAACAAGCAACAACAACAAAATGATTTCGTCGGAAGTTCATTATAATTATTTAGTACCCATTGAATGTTACGTTAGAGAGTTCAGTTTTAAATAATAATGCTAAAACTCATGCCTGAATTAATGTAATAATACCCTAAGCCTGGGAATGCACCGAAGCAGTCACAGCAGACTGAATCATGGTTTGATAAAAGCTTATCCGCATTGTGGTAAAAACTACAAATTAATGAATTAATCAATTAGTGAATAAAATATCATCTAAATAAACTAAAACTACACTCAACTTAACTCAATAAAGGGTGGCTCCCAGTTTCCAGTTTTAAGGCAAAGGAAAATACGACACTAATTACCTACAACCAATCTAAACTAGACTCAACAAAAAAAAAACTACAATAATTTTTTTGTTAATTGAACAATGCAATACAATACAATACAATAATATACTTCAAATTGAAAGAAAAACACAAAGAAGGAAACAAATAAAATAAAATAAGATAGAATAAAATAAAAATATTAAATAACATGATCCAGTTAAGTGTTCACCGTGTTTACTGATTTGTGTGTTCATATATAAATATACATAAAAACATGATCATTAGCAGTAGCAGTAGCAGCAGCACCGCGTCGTCATCATAACCACCAACATCTACATCACCACGCCACTAGCACCACCCCATCATCATCATCATCATCATCATCATCATCATCATCATCATCATCATCATCATCATCATCATCATCATCTTCATCATCATCATTATTATCATCATCAATGTCACCCTCATCATCATTATTTACAATCAGCATTGTAATGAAATCTATACATAACAACACCTCATTCCGTGCAGCTGCAGATAGAAGTACCCACATCCTTTCAGAATTTTCGATACCAATGCTATGAGAGAGAGAGAGAGAGAGAGAGAGAGAGAGAGAGAGAGAGAGAGAGAGAGAGAGAGAGAGAGACAGAGAGAGACAGACAGACAGATAGACAGACAGACAGGCAGACAGGCAGACAGAACATAAAATCAGCGTCCTCCCGAAGCTGACCCACAGAAGAGTGTGAATCTATATTCCTCGCGGTCAGAGCCTTCTCCTCATGCCACATTCCCTCCTCCCCTCCCCTTCCCCACTCCCCTAAATAAATAAATAAATAAATGTTCGGCTTAAAGGTTTACTTACTTCTACGGTTTCTTCTGCGCCGCTTCAACCATGAGAGGGGTCGCTGATGGGGTGGAGGTGGAGTTGGATCTGGAATGTGCGAAGACTTGTAGTTACTAGAGGGAAAGTCCAGGCCAGTCGCCGACATTCTGTGTGAGCCAGATGCGAAGGAAGACGCCACTAGCTGTTCCAAAAATTCAGCTCTCCGATCCAAACACGAAGAGAAGTTAGATAGTGTCAAAGTCACTCGTTGCCCCAAAAATTGAGCTCTTGGATAAAATAAATTAAAAAAGCGATAAGGCCAAGGTCACTCGTTGCTCCCAAAATTTCAGCTCTCTGATCCAAAAGCGAAAAGTCGACTGAAGACGAAAGAAGATACGCTAGTCGCTAAGTTGCTCCTAAAATTCAGCTCTCCGACCCAACAGGCTAAGAGACGAGGAAAGAAATATCATTCGCTGCTCCAAAAATTGATCTCTCCTACCTAAAACATACGAAGCGGCGATCAACAGAGACCACCAGTCCAACATTTTGGTCTATCAAAGGGAACATTCCTTCAGTAACAGAGAAACCGGACAGTTCGTTTCCAATGCGTTTCCTCTTCTAGCAGTCTGTTTCGGTCCTGGTGATAATTCAACTGTTCAGTCAGCCCTCCATTCCCTAACTTGCACGGAGTTGGGGGGCATTCAACAAGCAGTTCCTTCAACTTCTGCTCCGTTCCTTCACACTGCTCCTCTCCTTCTTCCTTTTCCCCTCCACACCACTCCTCTTCCTTGCTCCACCAATCAACAGGGCCAAAACGGAGCATGCAGCCGGTCGCAAGAAATGTCTGAGGCAGCCGCCGGCCTCATCCCCTCTTTTTCCATACCGTTCATCCTCTGAGCACTACTAGCACCAAACGTCCCGGCGGCGTTGCTGGCTGATGGTTGGTCACTTTCTGCTCTGAGAGGAGCGAATAAGCTCTGAAATGTTCATCATTATTGTCGTTGAAAATTAAACCTAACACGATAAATGAATAAATGGCCTTAGAAATGTTAAAAGAGTGAATTCGATCATTCAAACAGATAATCGAATAAATCAGCAATAAAATATAAAATTTAAACCCAAAAATATAATAGCCTGTGCAAGTTGGAATGTTTGGGATGCAATGGGATATGAAAGAGGGGAAGAGAGAAGGGGGCGTAAATGAAGGTAATGAAGTGGGTTAAGGAGGTGGGGGGGGGGGTGAAGTGAAGGGTAAGAAGCGGTAGTGCAAGAATGGTAGAAGGAGGAAGCAGAGTTGTGGAGGTGGGGAAGATGGATCAGAAGAAAGAGAGGGGAAAGGAATGGGATTAAGCGGGTGACACCGCTAGGCCAAGCTGGGAGGGGTACTGGTGGAGGCGAGATTGCTGAGAAAACGAGAGCCGTCAGAGACGAAAGATTGGGCCGAGTTGGGGAGATGGTCGCAGTTCTGGGTAATCACACAACGCGATAACAGATTGGCAAATAGGAAACCTTGCAGCCATCCGTCTTTCGAACCAAAATCACCCTCAACCCCACCCCACCCCTCACCCCCCATCACATCTAGTTCCTTCATTCTGGAATCTCTCTCATCTCTTCGTTATCCATTTCCTCCCTTTCCCGTCTGCTGCGTTCTTCCTCTTGCATTTCCCCCTTGCCTAATTCCCTTTTTTTCTTGCGATCTTCCCACCCCTACTGTCGAAGTGTTCTCAACAAAATTGTTACATATCCTATTGGCGAAATGTCCTTTCGTTGATTCCCGAATTGTCCTTGCTAAGCTGTCACTACACTGTCAGATAGTAAGATAGATCTAAATTGGTTGGGTAGATGTCATTCCCAAGACTGGCTGTTTGAGTCTTGGAGGGTGTGGAAGAAGAAGAATGAGGAGGAGAAGAGGAGATGATGATGATGATGATGATGATGATGATGATGATGATGATGATGATGATGATGATGATGATGATGATGATGATGATGATGATGATGATTACACTACCACAACGAAAAGGATTACGACATCGATGATGATAACAACTACAACAACGATGCTTATAATTATGATCACGATGACGACCACGAGATAAAGATTATGATGATGAACATGAGTTTCATCTCTTACCCCAGGCTGGAAAAGAAGGGGGGCTCAAACTGTCCCGGCCAGGAATATCGATCTTAGCAGGGAGCTGAAAAGGTATCCCTAAAACTAATCACTTTGCCGTTGACTGTCTCACGCTCCATTCTCAGCCCACAGTACACGATTTGGGTCCGCGCATAGCGCAGCCAGTGGTTAGTGGAGTCTCTATAGTGCAGGGGTAATCATCTCATTCCTGTACTACTAGAAGGAAGCTGAAATGGCAGATGTATCGCTGTCGTCATTATCACTGATGTTATCGTTGTTCTTGTGGTCGTCGTCTTTGTTGTCATTGTCTTTGTCATTGTAGTCGTCGCCATCATCGTTGTCGTCGCCGGAATCGTTGTTTTCGAGGATTAGCATTATCATCTTGGTAGTCGATTAGTAGTTGTTACTGGTTGCATTGCTGTTACTGTCATTACCATCGCCAACCATCGTCATCATTATCATCATCATCATCCTCATCATCATAATCATCATCATCATTAAATGTAATGATAGCACTGAATCATCGTATTTATCATCATCCTCCCCATCCTCATCAAATGTAATGATACTTGACATTTAATCATCGTATTTATTATTAGAAAAAACATCATCATCATCATCATCATCATCATCATCATCATCATCATCATCATCATCATCATCATCATCATCAGTAACAACGACAACAACAGCAGTGGTGCTTAATAAAGCTGCGCAAGCGCACCTTCCAGAACTCATTGCTCGCCTCTTACATCAGCGCAGTGTGCGTTCCGGCTCGTCAAAGCCGTTTTCGGTTACCTCGTGTCAAAACGTGCAATACCAACAAGAAGACTTATTTGGGATTTCGTGTCTTCTCAAATGCCGCTCCATTCCTCTTCAACGCCTCCCACCCCAAACCCCACCTCCACCCTCGCCCCACTCTTTTTTTAAAGAAAGTAAACATTCTGTCTCGAGAGGGTGTGGGGGCTTTCAATTCAATTCAATTTAATTCAATTCAATTCATCCCAATTCAAAATTCAATTCAACAAATCTTTATTACTTCTTACAAGGAATGATAAAAGCGCTCTGAAGACATAGGTCTGTTTCCCAAAAGTCTAGCAATGCGTTTAAGGCCGCGTTCAGTCCAGATCAGTTGGGACTTGTGTATGCCTTAGACTTTTTAGTGTCCCGGTCAATTTCGACAACCATATATATTTTATAGGTTGCATTGAAGTTGCTTGGGAAGTTTAAATTATAGTGAACACACTAGGTCATTCATCGTATATGAATTTTGTATCCTGAAAAGAATGTTAACTGTTTAAGAGGTTCTTAAATTCATTATTATTATTAGCATTTTTAACATGTGCTGATAGTTTGTTCCAAAAGGTTGCAACTCTATTACTAAAACAGATTTTACGTATGTTAGTTCGGCAATGACGTAGTACTTGCTCACAGTGGCCTTGCAAAACGTTTATTCCCCATGTAGTCTTCGTAAGAGGTTACAATAGTTCCTATCCTATCATATCCTAAACTATCCCGTAACTCGCAGGTCGTTGGGGCACCACGGATGATCGTTTAACCAGCGTACTCCATCTTTCTCTGTCCTCAGCAACCGACGTGGCTTCGCCCAGTGTCAAGCCAGTCCATTCTCAAATGTTGTCCTCCCACCTCTTTTTTTGTCTCATTCTTCTTTTGCCTCCTTGCACTCTTCATTGCAGGATGGTCTTTGCAAGGCCTGATGCTCTGGTGATGTGGCCACACTTTCGGACTTTCCGTTTCTTCACCAATGTGAGCAGGTCATCGTGTTGTCCGATGGCTTATGTGATGGTCTTTCGAACTTCGTCGTTGGTGATGTGCTGGTTATAGGAAATGCCCAGAAGTCTTCTCTAGCACCTCATTTCCATGTTTTGTATTCTTCGTTGTAGGTCTGCTGTGAGGGTCCATGTTTCGCAAGCGTATATGAAGATGGAGATGACAAGGGAAGGCAGCAGACTTACCTTGGAGTGTAGATTGATGGTCCTATCTTTCCAAATGGGCTTCAGCCTTGTTAGGGCAGCAAATGTTTGTGGGATCCTAGAAAGGACTCCCTGTCGGGCCCCATTGTCTGATATAATGGGTCCTAAATATTTGAAGCTGTGCACGGTTTGGAGGGATTGGGCTTGGACTTTGATCTCCATGTTGATGCCATTGGTGTTTCTGGTCATAATTTTGGTCCTCTATGCACTTATTTCCATTTCATAGGCTCTGGAGGTGGTGTCAAGCCTCTGTACCAGCTATTCAAGTTCTTGTTCCTCTCCAGTCAATCCATCAATGTCATCCGCAAAACGGAGGTTGGTTTGGTGATTGCTCTACCTCATATGCTGACTGTGCCTCTTGATCTGCAATTGCGTCTGACATGATGGGCTCCAGGAACATGTTGAAAAGTGTTGGAGAGAGCAGGCATCCTTGACGCACGCCGATTGTTATTCTGAACCAGTTCTCGATGGCACTGTTGTGAAGGACTGCACTGGTAGCCTTGTCATACAGGCTTTTGATGAATTCAATAATGTTATGGCTGATGTTGTACATTCTCATTGTTGCCCACAGGGTTGCATGCCAGACTCGGTCAAGCGCTTTCTTGAAGTCTACAAACACATGATAAAGATATTGTTGGTGCTGTAGGTATTTCTTGCAGATTATTCTGAGGTTGAAAATCTGCCCAGTGGTACTTCGCCCTGCCCTGAATCTTGCTTGTTCTTCAGCTATGATTTGTTCAGCTTGGGGTTTCAACCTATTGAGTATTATTTTTAGGAGGACCTTGCTGGGATTGCTGATGAGACTGATTGTGTGGTAGTTTTCACACTCGTGAAGGTTACCCTTTTTGGAAAGAGTGATAATGACAAGCGACTGGGTCCATGGTGAAGACAACTTCCCACTCTGCCAGATCTTGTTACAGATAATGGTGAGGGCTTCTCCTCCTGCTGGTATGTTTTCCACTTCCGCTGATTTCCCCCTTCTTCAGCGATTGCACTGCTGCCTCAACGTCTTCTCGGAGAAATGGGAGGATGTCTTCTTCTTCTCTGTTTGCGGGACATGCTAGAACTGATGGGTCTCCGTTTGGTGTGTAGTTGTAGAGGTCAGAGCAATACGTTGTCCATCTATCCAAGACTTCTTGTTCTTCTGTAAGGCATTTGCCAGACTTGCTTTGGGTCGTGGAGACCTTGGGCTGTTTAATACTTTTAAGCCGCTCCGCTGGTAGACCTTCTTGCTGTTGTTCCTGTTCAGATTGTTCTTTATTTCCTGGCATTGCTCTTCTTTCCAGTTCTCGTTTGCTGCGCGCACGCCTTTTCGTTGATTTTTCGGTAGGCTTCAGCTGCCTGTGAGGTATTCTTTTTCTTTTTCTATCTCCCTTCGTTTCTTCCACAGGTCCAATAGTTCCCTAAAGTATTGGTCTACTACTGCTCAACGATGATGATGAACGAAATCTCTGAGTTTTTTATGTTCTTTGGATTCCTGTTCCACCGCTGACAGAAATTTGAAAACGAACCTTGTTTGTGCTGTGTACCAGTAGTTAAATATCTACCGTGCAAGCAAACCAAGTATATATTTACGAGAGATCGCATAATGTACTCTTCGCTATTAGTATTACCGTACCGTTGTTCCTACAAATGGAACGGAAAATGTTCCAATAAAGGCTTTATAAAGCGAGCTATTACAAATCTGTTTCGAACCAAAGCGGATACTTAATCTGTTGGTGGGTGTGTTTTGTTATCTTGTTCTTCTTTCTTCTTCTTCTTCTTCTTCTTCATCATCTTTGTTCTTGTTCTTCTTCTTCAATTCATTGTACAGAATGAGGCAAGTTCATAAGAAACTTCTTAGTTATTTAGATTTCCCCGCACAGTCAACGGAGGGGGAAATAGAGTGGGGCAACCCAGCACATCCTGTTAGCCAGTTCTCTCCCATTTCCCTGGTCAGAACGGGGTTGTCTTTTCTTGTTATACCTCTCTTTGCGCAGGCCCGGGACAGTTAAGTCGCTGGGCCGGGATGCTTGACTATGCTTTTCAGTTATTAAATTCTGGAAGAAAGGGGAGAAAAGGGGGGAGGTCGGAGGAGTAGGAGGAGGAGAAGAAGCAGCAACAGCAGCTGTAGAATATGAAGCAGGAGGGAACATGGCAAGAGAAAAAAAAAAACCAACTGAAAACGTTAAGCTTAAAATAAAATGACGGTATAGCTCGGAATCTTTTATTCCAGGCCAATATACTGCATAGCCAACTTGGTTTTAGAGGATGACTCGTAACTTCCTGGGACAAATTTCTGATGATGATGATGGTGATGATGATGATGATGATGATGATGATGATGATGATGATGATGATGATGATGATGATTGGGATGGCAACGACAGCAATGATGATTATAATGATGATGGTGATGATGATGATGATGATGATGATGATTGGGATGGCAACGACAGCAATGATGATGATAATGACGGTGACGATGATGGCAATGACTAGAACAATGGAGATAATGATGATGATGATGATGATGATGATGATGATGATGATGATGATGATGATGATGATGATGATGATGATGATGATGATGAGAATGACAAGAACCATGATGATGATGATGATGATGATGATGATGATGATGATGATGATGATGACGACGACGACGACTTAGTAACTAGTAAAATAAAACTTTTTTTGTTTACAAATCCAACAAGGACATTTAATATTAAGAATAAGTAACACTGTACAGTATAGAAGACTTTTTCCACTCACATTCCAGCACATTCTCCCAGAACTGGTCAAATCTTTTCCCTAGTTTTCGAGGGTGATCATTGGCGGACTGTCCCTCCTTTACCTCCCACCCAAAAAAAATCCACCCCTCGCCCTACCTCACCCCTCTCCTCCCCAAACGTACACCCAACCCTCTATTTCCACAAATTATCCCGCCAACGTACAACTATTCCTAGTTTGGAGGTAGAAAATGAGTCTGGGAGAGCAGCACAACCACCAGAGTTTAAGTCAACATTGAGGAGTGCTAAGCCTGCGAAAGAATGATTGATTGAATGAATGGATGAAGCCGATAGTTGATTCATTGGGGTCTTGTTTGATAGTATACCGCTAATATCTTCTCTGTTCATAAATTATTGCTTGTTCAGTCCAGAATATTAAGTTTGAGTCAAGGCGAACTTCTTACCAATCAGAAAGGATAATTGAGGAGGAGGAGGAGAATGAAAGAGGAGTGTGAAGTAGAAGGAGAAATAAGAAGAGAAGTGGGTGAGGGTGGAGGGACAAGGGAAGGGAGGAAGAGAGAATGGAGTGTTTATATTTAAATTAATCTTTTATAGCGGTCTTACCAGCTCAGAGATCTGCTTAAGTCATTGCCTCAAAAGTTCGTAATTTCTGAGGGAATAGAATATTTTTGCTCCCCCCCCCTTCCCTTCTGGACGCACACGGACGTAAACAAGCACAAACACCTACAAACACACACACACACACACACCCACCCACACACACACACACACTCAAACACACTTAATCATAGGGGTACATACCAACGGCACGTCTTAGGATCAACTGGGAGCAGGTCCTTTCGCGTAATTGTGTGTAATTAGATGAAACGGCAGTCCCGCGCAAACCAGCGCTGTGCGTGGTAGGTCACGTTCGGGGAATTTGAAAGACGAGCGCTCAAGCTGTACTCCATCGCTGAGATTTGTGGGCACAAAAAAATAATAAATCCTTAAAACTCCCAGTTTTGTCAACGACGTGTAAATTCAATCTAGCAGCAGATTTTATTTGCAATCAGAGTATTGTTTGAACTGCTGAACAAAAACAAAAAACAAAATCAGGAAATGTGAGGGTAAACCTGCATAGAAGGGAACATCGAAGCGGCAGCCACACGCCCATAAACACAAATCCACAACGTTATTCCTAATGAAGCCTCAGACATTACATTACATGATTTTTGCTTTAGGTCCAGCGGAAGCCTCAGACAATACAATCGCCGCATGTACGATTTTGTTTTTATAGGAGAGGAGAACAGTAAACAAGAATGTATATATGTATAATCATTCTTAGCAAGTCATATTTTCTGTTTAGAGGGGGGCTGTGCTACCTAGCCACACGCACGCTCTCTAAAACAAAAGCGGGTGCAAACTCATCATGTACTCCAACGCTCAGGAATGAATGAAAATGGAAGTTTAACGTCTACACCCACCTTTGGCGATATGGCAGACGGGGATAACCATCAGAGCAATCACACTGATAAGATGGACAGTGAAAATGGCCACTGTTTTTATTTTGCCCTCCAAGGGAATCTAACCTGGGTCATCATCAGTTGCGCCGATTGATTGATTGATTGATTTATTGTTGCTTTAGGTCCAGCGGACTCTTCCGAGCCAAATCAGGACCGGACAACCCCCGATCCGCATAAAAGATCTGCTGAAACAACCCCAGTGGTAAAATTGAATGCCCTCCACCGGCTAGTCACTTTACAATAAAGACATCCCACGCGGGGGACGGCTGAGGGTTATCAGTTGCGCCAGGCGAATTCGCTACCACTGAGCTACGGCGGTGGGGCTCATTTACACACGATTGCTGACAAGGTTTACAGGCAGAAAGAAGATGAAGATGATAATGACGACGACGATGATGATGATGACGACGATGATGATGATGACGATGATGCTGACGATGATGATGACGATGATGACGATGATGATGACGATGATGACGACGACGACGACGACGATGATGATGATGATGATGATGATGATGATGATGATGATGATGATGATGATGATGATGATGATGATGAAAATGACGATGAGTAACAACAAGAAAACAGGATGCTGCGAAATGCTATTTAAAAGGACGCACTTTGACCACGCCTCCTCGACTGATCCTTTTAACATTCAAAGTGAGTGTTGTCACACTGACAAAAACTAAGTTTACAACAACAACAAAAAACATTTTTGAAAGTATAGTTGTTGTTTTTTTAATGAATACATTCCGTAGTTTGTATGCCTATTATTAGCAACAGCCGTTGTCTAGCCAGCCAACATTCTAGAGCTAAAAATAGGAGCTACAAAGCCGGTACGAGAAAGAACCCGTAAAAATAATTGCTCGTAAGGTTTTTCGTTTTAGGTTGATAAAATATACCTTACCCCAGACACCAAAAGACACACTCTTCAAGATTCGTTGTTAACTCAGAAATAGGGTTAAAGTTCACACGGCCATGGTACAGTTAATTAGGGGAAATCACTCCTGTCAGAACTGAAATGGAAAACTCAAACTTTAGTAGTTGGTTTGAGCAACGAAAGACCATTTAACCGTTGTGCAATGTGATAACAATGCCAATTGTAGGGTAAACCCGTGTTCACCGAAAGTAAACAAAGACTTCGATTTGGCGGCTTTTTAATGTTAAACTCAAGTTGCTCAAGACTTATGGTTACCGCTGCCAAATTACAGCTCAATGTACATTCACAGCAATGCGGCTGGACATGCCCTTAATGCAGACAGGAATACTGAATCGTGACCACGCCATCATGACAACCGCATAGCAATACACCATAATACAGCTTGGGAAATCATAATGTAAGGCAGACAGGACGAAGAAAGGCGAGAAGGGTACAGAAACTCGAGACCACCTAATCCACGGGAGAGAACCCAAATGCAGAATCAATGAGGGCGGGTCATTCTGCAAGCAAAAGGAAGGTCACTTTTCTGTGGTTGGAGTGTGAAAGAGTCTGGAACGTCTTCACGGAGCTTCTTCCTGTCGGAGATGGAATGTGGATGAAAAGATGCCTGCTTAGGGACTGACACCTCAGAGGACGTTGGCATCACATTTTGGTTTTGGTTTCACAGATCCATCCAGTAGCCATGGTACAGCTATAAAGTATGTTGTATGCGAAGCGTGTTCTTGTGAATATAGGATTCCCTTTGTAAAATATTTATTTGCGATTTTCTTCTGTGTTAATTTTTACTACTTTCGGCTAAAATAATCACTAAATAGAAGAATATTTTTTAAATAATAATTTGTTTACAAACAATGTAAGAATTCTCTAACAAATATATTTTGTCGTAATCTTATTCTTTACCTAAACAATACATTGTTTACATAAATAAATCATGATATAGGTAAATAAGGCATTGTTGTTAAATAAGGAATTGTTTACCTATTTAATGCATTATTTAGAAGATTGTATTAAATAATGTATTATTAGAAATGTTTCTAAATAATTATATGTTTAACCAATATAATGCAATATTTAGCAGAATGTGCTAAATAATGTATTATTTAGAAGATGTTGCTAAATAATGCATTATTTTCGTAAACAAGTCATTATTTAGAGCCATTTCTAAATAATACATAATTTAACACACAAGGTACGAAAGTATGTGACTTAGGTACGAGACTATTGAGGTCACCGAGGGTTTTCTCCGGGCACTTCGGTTTCCTCCCTACCTTCAATAATGGTACTGGTCGCAGTCAATACAAAATGTTTAAAAAAATCAGTTTTTCTGTCCGTCTTCCAATAGCGATCTCCCTGCCTTTACACCACCTGCTTGAGTGATGGATGTGTATTTGTCGTATGTGTGTATGTAAGGGTGGATGAGACAGGTGAGCGTGTATGTTGGTACAGATCGCCGCGTTTTGAGCCTGATTGATTTTGGGAAAGGCGCGTATATAGCATCCAGTATTACTATTATTATTATTATTATTATTATTATTATTATTATTATTATTATTATTATTATTATTATTATTATTATTATTATAACACCATCTGCTAAATAATGCGTTTTATAGTTAAATAATTCATTATTTAGCAACAATGCCTTTACCTATATCATTATTTATTTACGTAAACAATATATTGTTTGGGTAAATAATAAAGTTATTTACTGACAAAATATATTATTTAGGGAAATGTTACGCTGTTTGTAATTATTATTTAGAAAAAATCCTATCCTGTCCCGTAACCCGGAGGTTGTAGGGGCACCACAGATGATCGTTTAACCAGCATACTCCATCTTTCTCTGTCCTCAGCAGGCCTGATGTCTTCGCTCAGTGTCAAACCAGTCCATTCTCGAATGTTGTCCTCCCACCTCTTTTTCGGTCTCTCTCTTCTTCTACCTCCTTGCACTGTGCCTTGCAGAATAGTCTTTGAAAGGCCAGATGATCTGGTGACGTGGCCATACCATCGGAGTTTCCGTTTCTTCACCACTGTGAGCAGGTCATCGTGTTGTCCAATGGCTTGTGTAATGGTCTGTCGGACTTCGTCGTTGGTGATGTGTTGGGTATAGGAAATGCTCAGAAGTCTTCTGTAGCACCTCATCTCCATGCTTTGTATTCTTGCTTGGAGATCTGCTGTGAGGGTCCATGCTTCGCAAGCATATAGGAAGATGGAGATGACAAGGGAGCGCAGCAGTCTTACTTTGGAATGTAGACTGATGGTCCTGTCTTTCCAAATGGGCTTCAACTTTGTCAGGGCAGCAGTTTGTTTGTGCGATCCTGGAGAGGACTTCATGTCGGGACCCATTGTCTGATACAATGGCTCCTAAATATTTGAAGCTAAGCACTGTGTTGAGGGATTGGCCTTGGACTTTGATGTCCGTGTTGGTGCCATTGGTGTCGTTGGTCATCAACGAAGATTGGAGATTGCTCTACCCCCTATGCTAACTGTGCCTATATTTAGTAATATATTTATAATATTTATAATATTATGCATATTTATAAAATATGCTTTTAAATAAATATTATTTAGCTGAAAGTTGTGAATATAATTTTACAAGGGGAATTACCATATGTGAATAGCAAGTTAACAGCAATCTTGAATCGGGAAAATGCCTTTTGTGGTCCGGGCGCATTTCAAACAAAGCAAGCACCTTCAGCAGCTCGTTGGATTGCTAACTGCAATAAATAAAAGCCTTTTCTTGCCCAAACCTTCAGAGTATCCCACATCCAAATATACATAGCTAATTCGTGGAGTTGTGAAGGTATCACTTCGTCGATTTTTTCTGAATGTTTGGTTTCTCGGTTTTTAACGTCGAAATGAACAGTCCAAGACAGCTCTATCTCTTGTCTAGCGCAATTATCTTCTCAAGACGTCATCTCTCTCTCTCTCTCCCTCTCTCTTTCATTCTTGTTCAATCGGAGTGCTTTTTGGGCAGCGGGGGATCCGCGTTTCATGACTCACCGCCTCTCTACGGGGTTTTCATCTTGCTGTCAAAAGGGCCCCGATCAATAGGGGTCAAAGGCAATTAGCCTCCAACCCAAAACGTCCCGAGGCGAGCCAAGTGGAACTGGAAAAGGATTTCTCCTTCAACTTCTTCTTCCTCCGCCTCTTTTTTTTCAGTTCTATTTGGCTTTTTACTGCTTGCCATGAATGATGAAGCAGCTATGACCGAATCACATAATTTGATCTTTGGAGTGCTGTTTCATCTTGTCATTCGCTGGTCTGATTTGCCACCCTTCCGTCCACCCTTTCCCCATCCCCTCCCACCTAATACCTCCCCTTCACCCCCCCCTTCCTATCCCATCCTACACCCATTTCGCATCCAGGTTTTGCCTTCCATGCCCAAGCCCTTTCTTCTGGCTATAGAAACTGTTGAATTCGATTGCGAAGATTCTAGTAATCTATCTAAGTGCTAGCTAGCCTCGTGGTCATTCACCTTTACTGCATCCACACGTATCATTCAAGTCCCTCAATAAAATATTAGTCTGCATCAGAGATGAACCACTGTAAATGTAAAAGAAAGTATTTTTCTCCTCATTAAAGATCTAATGAAAAAGCCAAATTCTATGTGTGTATGTGTGTCGGTGTGTGTGTGTATGTATGTGTGTGAGCGCGCGTATTATTTTCAATAAATCTTACTGTGGTAATCAGCCACGTAAAAGCAATGGTTTTGTTTGGCAAAGAATATCAAGCAAAAATGATGAGGACGGCAAGATGGCCAAACTTGTATTTGTTCATTTTGAGGGCAAATTAGCTTAACTTTCCAAGTCCTGACATATTTTAACGACATTTATTTCACGCAGACTTGCAATAATCACATTAGTCAAAATATTGACAATTTTACAGACGTCTGTTTTGTCTAATCCCTTTCGTCTTTTAACTAATCCTGGTTTATTCAGAGTCCGCAAGATTCGACGCGTTAAGTTTCCTGATCAGGTCCTTAAAGAATACTTGTTTGATTTATTAAAAAAAAATAGTGATGATTATGAGCAGGCCTTCGACATTGTGCCTCACGATCATCTTCAGAAGGTGACCATCTAAGGCCGTAGTGACACACCTGACGAACCTGCTTTCTAGCGGGGCTTTCGGTGCAGGTCGTTGTTGAGTGAACATCGTCGGATGCAACCACTACTAACCTGTAATTGCCTCAAGGTATTGTGCTTGATTTTTGACGTTTTGCGGATGGCATTGATGGATTGGCTGGAGAGGAACAAGAACTTGAACAGCTGGTACAGAGGCTTGACACCACCTCCAGAGCCTATGGAATTTAAATAAGTGCAGAGAAGACCAAAATGATTACCACAACACCCATGGCATCATCATGGACCTCAAATTTCCAAGGCTAATCCCTCAACTCAGTGCATAGCTTCAAATATTTAGGAGACATTGTATCAGACAATGGGTCCCGACAGGAATTCCTCTCCAGGATCGCACAAACAACTGCTGCCCTGACAAGGTTGAAGCCCATTTAGAAAGACAGGACCATCAGTCTACATTCCAAGGTAAGGCTGCTGTGCTCCCTTGTCATCTCCATCTTCCTATACGCTTGCGAAACATGGACCATCACAGCTGATCTACAACGAAGAATACAAAGCATGGAGATGAGGTGCTACAGAAGACTTCTGGGCATTTCCTTTACCCAGAACATCACCAACAACAAAGTCCGACAGAGCATCACACAAGCCATTGGACAACACGATGACCTGCTCACAGTGGTGAAGAAACGGAAACTCCGATGGTATGGCCACGTCACCAGATCATCAGGCCTTGCAAAGACCATCTTACAAGGCACGGTGCAAAGAGGCAGAAGAAGAAAGAGACAGAAAAAGAGGTTGGAGGACAACATTCGAGAATGGACTGGCTTGACACTGAGCGAAGCCATGAGGACAAAGGAAGATGGAGTATACGCTGGTTAAATGATCATCTGTGGTTCCCCAACGACCTTCGAGTTACGGGATAGAATAGAAATAGAAAATAGAAATTATGCTTGATTCGTTTCATTTGTCCTGAAATAAATCACCGACGTGCTTTTTAATTTTTATTTTATTTTAGAGATATATACATAAACATAAACACCCACAAGGATGCTCTACAGCAAGCATACAAACATCAATCACCATATAAAACACGCATACAGAGAAGCGTACTCTGTCGTTATCTCTCACCTCACATTCTAACCTCTCGCTCTCTCTCTCTCTCTCTCTCACGCACACGCACACACACACACACACACACCACATAGTTCTAATCTACTGTAAAGCAAGCAAGCACCCACGCTCACAAACACACTTGTTCACATGTATCATTGTCCCAAAACGGGTAAATGATAATTATATGACCAATAGAATGTCATCCGTATGTCCATCAATAACCATCAATACGAAATTACAATTCCTTCAATACTCTCATCCAAGCGAACCAAACTCGTAAACTGAATATTTCTCCCATAACGCTGACGGGAGCGACCGGTGTAAATCATCACTTTTTAAGGGAATGCTTCATGAAGATTATAGCAATTTCCTCACCCTTGCTGTATATTTATTCCCCATCAATTAAGAATTCATTCATGGATTCATGTTAAAACTGGGATTCAAATATCTGGGGAACATCAATAACAAAACAAGCAACAATATACCTACATCCACCACCACCACCAAGATTACCATCATACTAATAAAAGAGTAATGCGTGCTGTTAGCGCGTGCGCGTATTACTACCCAAGCCTCGTCCAATCAAAGTGGCGTGACCGCTTCACCGCTTCCGATCACGTCCTACGCGGAACTACATCGTGTTTTACGCCTGGGCGGAGTGATTTCTCGGCGACCTTTGCACTTCCTGTCGCGCGGCGGCTGTAATCTCGTGGAAAACCGCGAGAGTTAAAGCGGAGCGAGACTGGCAGAGCAAATGAGGCGAAAAACGTTTTCATCCCTCAAGGGATATTTTGATTTCAGCCGTCCAATTGACGGAGGAGAGAAGAAGGAGTGAGAAAAGATACAGAAAAGAGGAAGAGTGAAGAAAGAGGAGGTATGAAATGGAGATATGAGAAAAACGAGTGAACGTAGGAAACAGGAAAGGAGACTGATACAAATGTAAGTTTATAAATATAAATAAGAATCAGCAAGACTAGGCGAACCATTGACAAAATGCAGTGATGATGATGATGATGATGATGGTGATGATGATGATGATGATGATGATGATGATGATGATGATGATGATGATGATGATGATGAAGATGATGATGATGATGATGATAATGATTGTGATCACGATGCCTAAACGATTAAAAATTATACGAGATGGAATTTGTTTTATGCCTGTGCATAACTTGAAAGACCCGAAACACAATTCAGACAATAACAAATTGTCTTCGATGGCCGAAATTTACTCGTGGGTGTTTCGTCAGAAAATCAAAGAAATTCTATGTTATGCTTTGGTTGTGTAATCCTTGTAAGCTTGTGCAGAAATGAGCGCCCGCTTGCGCGCACGCTCACACATACTACACTACACATCAGCTGAAAAGGGAGACAAAGTGGCAATATTATTTCGGCAACATTTCACAACTTTAAATCCAACTGGGAAGGGCATGGGAGCAGGATTGCATCACACCATTCAGTTGATGATAATAATATCAGAGATGTTCTGACAAACCCCATTTTATTTTACTCCGTGGGTACGAATCAACTGGTAAAATGCAACAAGGTCCAATGTAATGGATGAAGGACTTCACGTGACTTTAACTCAAGCGAAGACATTTATGCGAAACAGCGGTTTGCACTGACTCCTCTGCATACGAAACTGACTCCTCTGCATACGAAACTAACACTTTTTTCCCCTTCTTTCTTTCTTCTTTATAGTAATTCTATTTAGTATCTCTGAATGACGTCAACGTGGGAGAAAAGAGGCCTAGGTTTTTTAGCAGAAAGGTCAGTTTTTCCTTTGACACACGCACAACAGAAAAAGTTGACAAGGCATTCGAGAAACATGACGGCTGAAATTGACTCTCATTTGCATTCGCGCGTGGCATCATTAGCATATTGCCCCTTGACCCTCAGGAGGGAGATCTGAAGACACAATCTTCAAGAAGCATTTTCATGTCTTCGGCGCGCTCGAACCACCACCGGCACAAAACATGGGCTGGACCTTTCGAAATCTCTCTGCATCTCTCTCTCTCTCTCTCTCTCTCTCTCTCTCTCTCTCTCTCTCTCTCTCTCTCTCTCTCTCTCTCTAATATTGCTCGATTTACCGCTTAGGCCTACGTCCATCCACACAGTATCGCAAAAGCTGCGATAGACAAGTCACGGAATGAATACTAGACCAAAGTCTACTAAAGTGATATAAGTCTTTGGAAAGTAGACAGGGGAAGAGATGATAAAGAGTACTGGTGTCTGTCTGTCTGTCTGTCAGTCTGAGTGTCTGTCAATTTGTGTCTGTGTTTGATGTTTTAAAAAAAGTTTTGATTTTTGACACCTTATTGTGGGTTGTTTTTTGATCGCGAAATTCTGGGTCGCCTCCCCTTGGGAAGGCGTAATCGCAGCCTGTGGTAGAGTAGAAAGCAAGGAGGATCTAGGAAGAGGAAGCGGGGAGGTTTGCTTGGAATAAGTTCTCATACACATTATACTGCGGGGAAAGAAAGGGGTCGGGGAGCAAGGGTGGAAGTGGAGAGGGGGAGGGGAGGGGAGGGAGGGGGCTGTTGTGATTGATTTGGGGGTTAGGGACACCGCTTCACAAACACAAAAGACAGACGTCCAACTAGGATGACTTTGCAATTCATCTGCTATGATATGATTTTATGGCTACGATTTCTTCTTTTTTTATTACACTAGCAAACGCTGATAGCAATCCAGAGCGACTGACTGACTGATCGACAGACAGACGAATAGACAGATAAACAGACATATATACCATCACATCTACTCTTGCATCCCACAGCTGCAATCCTGTGTGCACACACCGAGAGACGTACACACTAATTCAAGCACACGCACATACGCATGAGCACACACTCACACTCTCACACACACTCTAACAAACACACACATACACATATTCGCTCACTCAAGCACGCAAGAACACACACACACACGCCCACACAAGCACACAAACACACATTCACGACACACACGCAAATGTGGCATTTGTGTACATAGTTGTAAATAGTTTGTACCTTTACTGTTCCGTCTTTTGGTGTATTGTAGCAAAAGCGATGTTTTATCATGTGCATGTATTTATATGTAATGACTATGTAAAGCGTGGTGAGTCTGGTCATAGGCTGGAGTACCCGCTATATAAAAATCCGTTATTATTATTATTATTATTATTATTATTATTATTATTATTATTATTATTATTATTATTATTATTATTATTATTATTATTATTTACTGTACACACTCATATGTACATACGACTCACGGGAGCAAACTGACCAATAGGACAGATTTGTTGTAGAACTTATCCTATCTTATCAGTACAACTTATGTTAATTTGATGAATAAAAATGGATACTACAGACTGTAGTATCCATTTTTATTCATCAAATTAACATAAGTTGTACTGATAAGATAGGATAAGTTGTACTGATAGGACAGATAGAGGAGAGAGAGAGAGAGAGAGAGAGAGAGAAGAGAGAGAGAGAGAGAGAGAGAGAGAGAGAGTCTATCTGTTTGTCTGTCTTTCTGTTTGTCTGTCGATGTCTCTCTTTCTGCCCATATCTGTCTCCTTTTGCCTCTTTATCTCTTTCTGTCGGCTTCTCTTTAGGTTTGTACAGCGTGGGGGGGCATAAACCAAGTGGAAATGGTCTTCGATATTAAATAATTATTGGATCCTCGATAGTGTAGCTGGTTCTACGCACTAATAAAATAGCTATATAGATACATACCACGGCTACCGTTATGCTATAGGGCATCCACTCATTCTTTACTGTTGAGGATCCATTCTATTTGGTTAATACGCCTGTGATTTGTATAAGCAAGTGTGGAGTGCGTAAATGAGCCAAGAAAAATGAACACAGAGAGAGAAAGAAAGCTTAACAAAAACTTAAAACATGGAATTTCCATTTCCATAATTTTCTCGGGCTTTACAGTTATTCTTGAGAAAAGACGATTGCAATAACTATAGTTGGCGTCGTAATAAAAATACAAATAATACTGTTATCTGGATTTCTCCCGAAGCCTTCAGCTTCATAAATAGCTCGGTGCCTTCTCCAAGCTAGATTTTAATGCAGAACTCTCTCTCTCTCTCTCTCTCTCTCTCTCTCTCTCTCTCTGAGAAACGGAGTCAAAGATAATTTAGAGAGAGGGAGGGAAAGACAGAGAAAGGGGATGGAGAGCGATTTGCGTAACCACAGATACACCTAATGTCGTCGTACTTTCCATGAACCCCCATAATAATTATAATGTTGTATGATTCTTGAGAATCACTGGAGGAAAGAACAACCACAGATAACCATTTGAAGTGGATTGGTAGTTCCATGATGGCTTGTGTTCAGTGTGCTGGAATCGATCTTTCGTGTTGTTTGTCCAAAGGAGATTTGTTACAGCGCAGATAGAAATCGAGGGGAAAACTGTGACCACTTCGTTACGAAAGTGTGGATGAAGAACGACCAGAAATCAAAGGATAAAGAAAGTTCAATTTTTCTACTTTTAAGTTAATCTGCTCTTTAGATACACATTCAACAGCATTTTGGTAGCTTGTCATGTGCATATGCAACAAATGCTATACTGAACGCAATCTTTTCTGTTCCAAAAATCATCAGGTTATAGATGATAGTAAGGGCAATGATAGCGTTACAAGGTCTCACTTGTGTAGGTTGTAGTGTTCAGTGTGACCATGAGGGCCACTAACTCCCTCCTCGGTTGCTCTTCTATTCTGAAGTGTAGAAAATGGCTCCTCCGCGCAGGCGCAGTCTCTGATTGTGTGTTGGTTTTGCTTCCGCCAAAGACTAATGGATTAAGGGGGTAAAAGGCAGCGGCAAAAGTTAAACACACCGAAGGAGATGAACGCAAATTTAGTTTTGGGCTCGCGAGCATCCCCGGTACAGGGGGAGTGATCACAAACATACTGTCTTGTTGAAATCGAAGTTCTTTTTAATTTTTTTTGTTTGTTGTTGTTGTTTTTTTAATTAAAAGGATTACCGCCCCTTTCCTCCCAAAAAGAAAACAACAACAACAACAAAAACAGTTAAAACCAAAACAACAACAAAATTGGTTTGAAAATATTTTGAAGATATTTTGAAGATATTTTGAAGAACACAGCAATTTAGCCTTTTGGCGTTTTATCAAAAGCATCATGTCTTGTAGAAATCAAATGTGTTTATTTTTAATTATATTTTGTGGGTGTTTTTTTTTAATTTAGTAAAAGAAAACATACCCCCAATAGGTTTGAAAATATTTGGAAGAATTTAACAACTTAGACTTGTGTTTACCAGTTGCTTTATTGTGTAACACTTTCTTTCATATAACAACATTTTCTTCACTCTTTTTTCTCCAGCGTATTAGGTATCGACCCACCCTCTCCTCCATCACCGGCTCCCCACCTCTAACCCCCCACACCCCATTCCCAAACCTTAAACCTCCTCCCCTCCCATTTAAAACGTACCACCACCACCCATCCACAAATCTCATCCCAGCCTCGGCCCAATCCCCAGCCAAACATCACATCCTCCACGACCCCTCAATCTCTCTCGGCCCATTGCCCAGCCAAACATCACATCCTCCACGACCCCTCAATCTCTCCGACCCAATCCACATATTCTTCCACAAGTGTGACTAAGGGAAAACCAACAAGTTCCGTTGATGGAGGATTCGAGATCGCATTTCTTAAAGTAATGCTTGTACATCTTGTCGGTGTTTTGAAGTAGTTCCTTCCCCCTTCCCACCCCCCCCAGCCCCTTCTCCAACCCTCCCCTCTCCTTCTCTCTCTCTCTCTCTCTCTCTCGCTTGCTGAACAGTGAACATTGAGGTT
>CM072521.1:23529173-23564173 GCA_036898135.1 Oncomelania hupensis | reverse complement strand
TCTGGTTCCTTTTGGGGAAGCATCGATCCCAAGTCTCCGGCATACCCTTTACCACATCCCTGCATGCTCCCTGATACGGGCTCCCTGATACTGGCTTTTACCGGGCAGCCAGAAGCATCAAGCCAGCTTCTCCTCTCTTCTCTATTACCTCGCCTCATGGCTCCATCCCACCTCGCCCATTCACTTCCCCTTCCCTACTCCAACTTTAGTCCAAACACTGATGGAATTCTCAGTCCTGCCAACCGAAATACTGAAGAAAACATTTAGCTAAATGAATTGGCTGACTACTTTTATTCCTCAGGCAAGGACGTTTGTCCTCAATTCAGTAGCAATAATATCAATGCGCAGCGCCTTGAACCGCTCTTTAAGCTGTTAGGTACGCACTGTAAGAATAATTCGTTTAGCGTTCCCACTCAGATTAAATTGGTTTTCTTCTGTGGTCCTGTACAGATGAAAGATATTGATAATTCTGTTTGCGTACCCCAGACATTTTTTTTAAAGCCATGGCTTAGAAGCGTATAGTACAAATCATTTAATAGATCTTCTGGAATCCTGTCAGTCACGAAAATACGCAATGTTATAATCAGTCAGACGGACAGTCAAGCTTTCACAGGCTTTTTGCCAATTAGTTAGTTATTCATTGCTTACAGGGTCCAGCGGACTGCAAGGAGCCGAATCAGGACCACAAAATCAAGATCACAACTTCGCTGGAAGAGGACTCACCCCAGATTCGCATAAAAGATCTGCCGAAACAACCCTAGTGGTAACACTGAAGGCACTCCACCAGCCGGTCACTTTACAATAAAGACATCCCTCACAGGGGACGCTGAGGCTATACTCTAATTTATCGAACCCCCGATTACAAAATCAAAATAGAATACAAACATCACTATAAAATATCAACAAAACACACACATATAAAATGCCTACATTGCTAAATAATATCATCCTAGGAAGCCCCAGTGATCATTTGGCAGAAAGCGTCCAATATTCCCAAGCTGATCCAACAGACCGCACACACAAATGAGGAGTTTTGTCCCGGAAGAGTTTTCAAGAAAAAAGGTAGATGACTGGTCTAGCGAAGAAGAAGATAGTATAGTAGATTGATAGAACAGAGCAGGAATGAAGAAAGAAAGAACAAATGAGAAAGACAGCGACAGTGGGAATTTAAAGCACAAAATTTCCAGAAATTGGGGATACTATTTATACCGAAACCCCCAGCATTCCCACGGGGGGTACTTGTTGCCAATGGAACGTGGGACTGTTGATGATGTGTTTAGATTACTCACAATGAAAAAATATTCTTTTAGTTTTCAATTATCAGAATAATATAAAGTAGAAAGAGTGCTGAGGAGACAGCCAGAGACAGACAGAGAGAGACAAAAGAAAGGAGTAATAAGAAATTTTTCTTGCGAAATAATTCTGAAATCCACATTTGCATAGACGTAACCTTATTTGAATAATTTCACTATAAAATTTTACATATTCAATATGAAGATGAGTACAGACAAACCGGTCCTATCAAAGTGTTAACCGGTTCCATCCAATTACTAACCGGTTCCAACCATCTTCAAACTGGTCAAACCAAACGGGTGAAACCATTTTCCACCCATGTTCACACACTTAACAGGTGTTATCACAGGGGAAACCAGTAGGCTATCACCAAAGCACTACCAAATCCGCCAAACCATGTTCCAGCCATGTTCAAACCGGTCATCAAAGTTCAAACCAGTACCACTGAAAAACAATTTGAACCAGTTCGGTTGCTGCCTAAATTCTCAAGAAACAATCGACTATGTCCTAACCGTTACGCCTATCCTATCCTATCCTATCCTATCCCGTAACTCGGAGGTCGTAGGGGCACCACAGATGATCGTTTAACCAGCGTACTCCATCTTTTTCTGTCCTCAGCAACCCTGATTGTTTCGCTCAGTGTCAAACCAGTCCATTCTCGAATGTTGTCCTCCCACCTCTTTTTTGGTCTCCCTTACGCACTACACGAATACACTGAGCACAAAAGCATACTGCTGGCTGCCTCACCGTAATTATACGACCGTTACAAATTAATTCAACGATAGTCTCACTGTGATACAATCATTACTAATCCCACGAGGACCATTTTTGGGTCACATAGTCACCTTAAACGTGGTGGTATAAGGTTATTGCGGTAATGTTCACAATATTTGCATGCGTTACGGTCTTCAAACGTCCTCTGGGTGTCGTGAAGGAGTTATATTTTACCGCATTCCGCGGTGACGTCTGATCCTGTCATAATTAAGTTGTCGCAGGATTCTATCAGTCAGTCAATCTGCATGCCTGTCTGTCTGTCTGTCTGTCTGTCTATGACTCTGTCTCTCTCTGTCTCTGTGTGTCTCTCTCTCTGTCTTTAAAATAAACATTTCAATTTTAAAGAAAACCCGAAAGAAAAAAAAAAACGAGAAAAACAAAGAATGAATCAAACCAAACCAACCCAACCAAAACAAAATAAAGAAATAAAGAAAGAAAAATTCTGAAATAATGATGTTCAATAACAGGCATATCACGCACACACAGACAAACACACAGGCACACACTCACACACACACACACCCTCCATCCATCACCTTACACCCACCCCCATTTCCAAGGAAGAATAAAGATGGAAGGGGGATGTTATAACGTTGCTGGATATAAAGAATCAAATCCCAATCTACCAGTATTATCTACATAAAGAATAAAACTAATCACTTAATAACATTGTCATGAGATACAAAGTCTTGAACAACGTAAATGAAAAAAAATTGGCTTATACATAAAAAAAACAACGCCTGGATGGACAAAGGTTAAAAACATATAAAGAAAAAAAGGGTATATAAAAAGGAAAATATGCAATTTTTTTTGTTGCAGTTTATTATCACTTTCTATCGGGAAACTCTGGGCCGCTTCCCCCGGGGAAGGCGTAGTCGCAGCCAGTGGCGCGCCGAAACCCTACCTACCTAACATTATTTGTGAACTTTTTGAAATTTTTTTGGGGGGGAGCAAACCGGAGTACCCGGAGAAAACCCCCAAGACGTTGCCCGAGTCGAAAGTAAATAATATTCGGAGGAACATAACCCCCAGATGCTGGCTCGAACCCACACCTGCCAGGCGCCATTGGTTTCTGGCTTGTAGACAAGGCAAATTAATCCCGCCTTAGCCCACTTGGCCACAACGCTCGCTCATCATTTTACAATGCATTGCAGTCGTTTTTGGTTGTTGTACCTATATATTGTGTTTCTTATGGTTGTAAACTTTAAATGCTACCAGCTCTCTCTTTTAATTCCAGGTTTAAAACAAAACAAAAAGTTTTGAAAACATTAGGTTCAGAGTCACTTTAAAAAGTACATGCATGCTGTAACCCTTAAGGCCCGGTCTCAGTGGCCGATGGACACAAAACGTATGCAAAAAGGACACAGCGGACGAGCAAAATTTCGGGGGTAGCTCCATCCGGTTTCATCCGCTCCAAAAATGGACAAAATTGGCGAACATTTGCGAAAACAGAACGGAAAATAACGGAAGTGGGTAGTATGTGGCGGGGATGCTAAACGGATGTTCATAGGATGCCTAGAGGATGAAAGTGGATGACAGCTCCGAAGGGGTAACCTGGGATAATGGCGAAGCAGACGCATAGCGGAAAGAGCGGATGCATAGCGGATGAAGCGGATGCATCACGTACGCCTAACGGAAATAAAGGGGATGCCGCGCGGATGAATATCAGATACAAACCGTTCACTGCGCATGCTGGGAGTATGAATTGCGTCAGCTCCGTGGTTATAAAAGAATGCAACACGCACGCAGTCAGATTTGAGTCTCCTCTCTGAAAATCCTTACGGGAAGAGAGGGGACTATAAACTGATAAACAAACGCAGTCAGAGGGGCCGGGTAGCTCAGTTGGTAAGAGCGTCTTGCTAGTAACCGAAAGGTCGCTGGTTCGAATCCCGGATTGGTCAACGTGTGATCATATTATTTTCCCCTTTACCAACAACTGGCCCGCTGGTGTCAGTATAAATCGGTCCAGTAGTCACCTATATGCGAAAGTGTCGTGTGACTATAATCTACATACAAACAAACAAACGCAGTCAGAGTCATGGGGCCGGGTAGCTCAGTTGGTAAGAGCGTCTTGCTAGTAACCGAAAGGTCGCTGGTTCGAATCCCGGATTGGTCAACGTGTGATCATATTATTTTCCCCTTTACCAACAACTGGCCCGCTGGTGTCAGAATAAATCGGTCCAGTAGTCACCTATATGCGAAAGTGTCGTGTGACTATAATCTACAAACAACAACAGCAGTCAGAGATCGTCCCCTATATGCTTTGGTGTTGGGGACGTAAATTTAATCCAGAACAGAACAGAACGCAGTCAGCATACAGCGGAAAGACGTGCTGGCGGCTACATCGATATATTTTATCAAAACCATGGTGCGTCAGTCAGGCAAGAAACAGAAGTCCCTGCCTACTCGTTCATGCCCTGGCAAGGCGAAAAAGGCCAGAACCAGAACCCCACCCCCTGCACCAGTGCCTCAGGAGGTTGCGCTGCTTCTTCCCTTCACGTGAAGCTCTGTTGGGGCCTTGTACATCCACAGTGTCCATCAGGTTACGTCCTTGCCTCAATTCACCAGGCTCCATGTCCCCGTTCCCTTGTTGACGATCGACAAGTCTGTTCTGCAACACTGGGTATCGGGTGCGCATGAGATTGTGCAGGATGCAGCAAGCTTCCACGATTCTCCTCACAGTCTCTGGGTCATGCTGTATGGTGGTGAGAAGTATCTGGAACCTGTTGGCCAGGATGCCGAAGGCGTTCTCCACCACCCGTCTTGCCCTGGACAGCCTGTAGTTGAAGATCCTCTCTTCACGGGTGAGGTGTCTTGAACTGTACGGCCTCATGAGGTAGGTTCTGAGGGTGAACGCGTCATCATCAACTATGAAGTAGGACACATCTTGTGTGTCATTGGGAAGGGGGTCTAGGCCTGGAAACCACATGATGAGGTTGCGTTCCAGCCCATCCTTGAGGTCACTTGCGTTGTATATCTGGGCATCTGAAGCTGACCCGTTGCCTGAAGCATCGATGTAGATGAACTTGTAGTCAGCATCAACCATGGCAAAGAGGATGATGCTAAAGAAGCCCTTGTAGTTGTAATAGGTGGACCCTGAATTGGCTGGTGCTTTGCAGGCCACGTGCTTCCCATCTATGGCTCCAACGGTGTGGGGAAAATTCCACCTCATATACCAATCTTCTGCAAGTTGTCTCCAGCCTTGTTCAGTGGTGGGGCCCCCGAGGAGCTCGTCCGCGTATTCTTCAATGATGGCCTGTACAACTTCTCTCACGACATTGCTGATGCTGTTGTGTGGCACCCTCCATGCATACTGCATGTTTCTGTATGTGGTTCCAGAGGCTAGGTGCTGCAGAGTCAGTGCCACCTTCAGTCCAGGGTCCAGGTTGGGACGGAAGTTGATGCTTGGCTTGGTCAACCTGGGTCTCAGACGCTCTACAAGTTCGTCAAACATGGCTGGTGGCATCCTCATGAAACGAGGGTCTTCATTCCTCAACTCCACCATCAACTGGTGATACAGTCCAAACTCCATTCTTCTCTCGATCCATCCTCGGACCCACACAGCTTTTTGACGTCTTCTTCTTCTCCTTCTGTCTAAAACTTAAGACAGTCTGAACAGGTTGTGGTTCTGCTGTTGCATGAGCGCAGCTATCAGATGGACTCTTTGATCATCCATGGTAGAGAACAATTGATGATGCTGAAGACCAAGACCGAGGGTGATGAGGTCTGTACACCACAGCTGCTCGACCCATACTGAGATCCAGATGTTGTTGTTTGTAGATTATAGTCACACGACACTTTCGCATATAGGTGACTACTGGACCGATTTATACTGACACCAGCGGGCCAGTTGTTGGTAAAGGGGAAAATAATATGATCACACGTAGACCAATCCGGGATGAGATCCAGATGATTTTCTCCTCCATTTTATACAAAATATCGGGAGTTCGCAAATTGTCCTTCTACATACTCTGGACATCCTAAATATTCGAGATACATCCCAGATACAAACGTTGTGTCTGTTTGGAATACTTTATATACGAGATGCATACGCTTACATCCTTTCTATTTCCGTGCTACTAACAATGTATAGACGTTCCATGTACCTTATCTTTCCTTTCTCTTTCCGTTTTCACCTGCAACGGATGCGAGTCGCGAGGATCCCCAGAGGATGCAGAGAGGATACAGCGGACGTTTAACGGATGTTTAAGAACATAGTACGTTTGCTGCTCGTATGTGTCGCGGATTTACATCGTACGTTCATCCGTTCTAAAAGTTTTGTGCAGCTCAAAACATTTTGCGCGGATGAAATCACAGTGGACGGATGCTCAATGGATAGAGCGTATGAAACACGAATGCAATGAGTACACAACGGATGCATTGCGGTTTCCAACGGATGGCAAGATTATTTTTACGTTTTACATCCTCTTTGCATCCGCAAGTGCACTGTGACCGGGGCTTTACAGTGGTGGTGCACTTTTTAATTATTGACACACAGCAAATACGCTTTACAATAACTGTACCTCGGCTAAAGGGAAAATTACCCTGCTGCAAGCGGCCCCTTGCACCAGGCCAGGGACTGTCTTTTGAATCATGACTAGCTGTGACAGAATACATAAACCATCAGCAACCGAGCCCATGCCAGAAACCGGTTGCCGTGGAAACCGTGACAAAATATGCATGGTTTCCTTGGACATCCATATCTTTTCTGTTTTTCCTGGCTTCCCCCCCTATTCCCACCAGGACGACCACGAACCTCTTACAAATGAAGGTGGAGAAGGGCGCACCCGGAAGAACGCATTCATAATTTTTTTTGGGAAAAAAATATTGCTCTCTCTCTCTCTCTCTCTCTCTCTCTCTCTCTCTCTCTCTCTCTCTCTCTCTCTCTCTCTCTCTCTCTCTCTCTCTCTCTCTCTCTCTCTCATTCCCTCTCTAATTGGTTTTTTTTTCCTCTGTTCCTCTCTCTCTCGGTCTCGTTCTTTCATCTTCCTCTGTTGCATGTTGCAATTACAATCATTCGTAGCGATCAGGATATGACGCTTCTTCATCTGATGTCAATCTTAGTCGGAAAGATCTCATCAGTCTGTTCTGTGTTTGTCTCGTCTGTCTGTTTCGCTGTCTATCAGAAAGGACAACACACACACACACACACACACGCATACACACCACACACACAACGCGCGCGCGCAACCACCATCATCAACAAGAACAAAAGCGATAATAAACGAAAAGGAGAGGCCTGGGGGAAAAAAGGATCTTTGACAAAAATGTAATTAAAAATAAAAACTAAAAAGGACAGATGGACTGACGAACCCATACAAAAGTAGAAGAAGAAGAAGAAGAAGAAGAAGAAGAAGAAGAAGAAGAAGAAGAAGAAGAAGAAGAAGAAGAAGAACCCAGACAAAAGAAGAAGAAGAAGAAGAAGAAGAAGAAGAAGAAGAAGAAGAAGAAGAAGAAGAAGAAGAAGAAGAAGAAGAAGAAAAAGAAGAAGAAGAAGAAGAAGAAGAAGAAGAAGAAGAAGAAGAAGAAGATGATGATGATGATGATGATGATGATGATGATGATGATGATGATGATGATGATGATGATGATGATGATGATGGATGCGTACGCTTGCACTGTAATTAATATTAACGAGACAATTAACGGCCTCATTGCATGTAATGCATACGAAATTAATAAGATGTAATA
Source organism: Oncomelania hupensis (assembly GCA_036898135.1). NCBI lineage: Eukaryota > Metazoa > Mollusca > Gastropoda > Littorinimorpha > Pomatiopsidae > Oncomelania > Oncomelania hupensis. The sequence goes on along the minus strand of CM072521.1, from coordinate 23,556,415 downwards.
GCACAAAAACTGTTATGTCATCTTCTAAACTAAATTATCATCCGTTTGCAAACAAATAACGATATTATCACACAAACTGCGTACATGCACGGAACCGCGCGCGCTCACAGACAGACAGAAGAAAAAGACGCTCTCGCGCACCCGCGAAAACCCTCACATAAACGTCCTCACGAGCACTCTCACAAACACACTCACACTTAAATAGTTCACACGGAGAGAACAAAAGAGAATGAGAGAGAGAGAGAGAGAGAGAGAGAGAGAGAGAGAGAGAGAGAGAGAGAGAGAGAGAGAGAGAGAGAGAGAGAGTGAGAGAGAGAGAGAGAGACGGAAAGACAGAGAAAGTGAAGTGAGAAGGTAGAGAGAGAGAGAGAGAGAGAGAGAGAGAGAGAGAGAGAGAGAGAGAGAGAGAGAGAGAGAGAGAGACTCAGAAATAGAGGGTGAGTTTGTGTGTGTGTGTGTGTGTGTGTGTGTGTGTGTGTGTGAAAGAGAAGGGGGGGAGAGAGAGAGAGTTTTGACAATTTGATTCTTCAATGTCTTTAGCAATACAGCACTCAGACAAGGTTTAAAACAATTTATCAAACATTTCAAGAGAATTTCAACATTTAACATGATTAGCTAATGTTAATTTTTAAAATATAAATATGTTGTTTCTTTAATTTAACGTCTGTTCCCCTAAGTGATTTTAGACTTGATGGGAGCATGGGAAAATGTTAAACAAATTTGGAATGGTCATAATGAAGGGAAAAAGGGATTAAACAAAGTACACAAAACTGAACAAACTAAACAATCAAAATTTTAAAATAATTATAACTTAAACAAATGACGTCTAATACAACTACTAACCAATCCTTGTAAAATAATCTTAATTATGTCTCATATTTTGTAAAATAATCATGATTTATAGGATCCAGCGGGCTGCAAAAAGCCGAATCAGGATCATTATACCTCATATATGTAATTCATTGTTCTGAATTTATACATAAGTAATATTACAATGTTCTTAATTTTTGCTTCATAAAAACAATCTACTAGATCGAGTAAATAATCTGTACTGACTGTTTGTTTTTTTTACAAAAAACATCTAACAGGACTGTATATTATTGATTTTGCAATTGATATCCAATAATTAATATTTTTATCCTAAAATTTTCGAATATGTTGTGGAATATATTGCGTAAAAAAAATCTATGTACAAAAAAGTTTTATATTATATATATGAAAATGTACAATCTATGCATGCAGCCTATGACTAAAAATGATCCTAAAATATAATAAAAGCGTTATTAAATTATTTTCAATATGGTTGAACAATACAAACACTCAAATTATTGCTCTGCAACACACAAACATACATTTGTTCAAACGGGACAAAGTGACCAATCTCCCAATTACATCATACAATACTAAATCTGGACAGGCAGTTACACAATCTAAATCAATATATGTATAATTATGTTCACATTTAAAAAATACTAATAAACACTTTTCTCTACATCTGTAATACGTGACGCTGTCTACTAATTAAGTAGCTAAATTTAGCTAAATTCTTTATTTTTATTTTCATCCTTACATGCAAGCAGTTTTGTTACATGCTGCTGTTATGTATTATACTGTTTTATATTTGATATCGGTATGCAATTTCTGCATATAGATTCATACGCAGGGCAAACAAACAAAAAGTGATATTCATCTTCTAATTCGTGGGGAGGCCTCGTGGCGCAGTGGATTAGTCGCCGGTTTCCTATCCCGAGGGTCGCGGGTTCGATTTCCGCAAGGGGCGAACGTATGTGGCTTAGGTACGAGACTATTGAAGTCACTGAGGGTTTTCTCCGGGCACTCCGGTTTCCTCCTTCCCTTCAATAACGACGAAAAGCAGGAACTGTTGAAACTCTATTCAACCAAGTTAGCCACGGCCTGACATTGTCAAAAAGGTAAATGAACTAGCTTTTGTTTCATCGTGATGTATTGATATTATTGTTGAATTATGTTTGTGCAATTTGCCATGTTTAGAATTGTGATTGTTAGTCCAACGTTGCGTGACCACGTGGCGAACCCGACCGGTCCGACGCCATGACGTAGACCCTATAGACCCACTGTTATTTAGCCTATATGTATTCTTGCAGACCAGTGGCTGTACCAGAGAATGTGTATAATATTAATTATTTATCAAGGAGAGAGAGGAAAAAGGAGCGCTCACCGACAAAGAGTTACTAAAGGCCTTTTTTATTACAATATAAGGCTGTTTTGATAGCAATTAAATGTATGACAAAAATACTCTGTAAATCTGTCATTTGTTAAAATATATGCGTATTTATTACGTCTATAAGTTTGAATGAAATTTAAATTAAAATTCCTTTTTTTATACAACTGCAGAATTCTTTACCTGTTATTAGCTATATAACGCAAATCCTTTGCCTGTGGTTTACTTTTGGTTTAAGCTGTGGAAAATCCCATTATAGCAGACGACCCATGTTTATTGCCACTTCATTGGCTCATAGCAACCAACTGCACTCACGGTAATTGTTCGTTACTTCTAAACAGAATCATGAATGCACGCTCATGCATATGCACTCACGCATGTTTGCATACGCATGCATATGCATAAACACACACACATGCACACGCACACATGCATACGAACGCGCATGCATATGTTTTTTAAATTAAAACTTCTCTGTTTACTGTTTAGCATACGTCATAGGGTGTGTGTAGTTACAGCCCTAACGACTGTGCACCGCACCCAGCAAAGCATTCACTTCTGCTTAATGCTAGCTGTCGTGAAGACGCATTTCAGTGAACTGTCTGCTTTATACTTGGTTTGAGGAAATTCTTCTTTCAGCAATCATAAAGCTGTTACTCGACTGTTACCTCATCTGTTACAGAATCAAAAGAAAATAATCTGTTAAAAACTGACTGAGCGTCAAGGAAGAAAGAACTGAACAATTTTGTGATCATTCTGTGGAATATAGTGCTGTGTTTGTAAATGGCGTCGTCAAGCGTTCAACCAGTCTCGCCAGGTATGACTATGAGTCAAGAATCAGATATGTTGCAAGACTCTCAACCTTTGAGATCTTTTTCTGCAGAAGAACTCATCATTTTACAAAAATACGAAAATTATTATGCCCAGATGAGTGAATATTTTTCTAAATTGCCCACAGAACCGAATTTGGAAAAACCCAAACGTCCAAAGGAAAGTTTGACATTTTTGAACACCGAGTCTAATACGCTTACTGTGGGAAGCATGGATAAATTTCTTGAAGATAAATTGATTGAACCCAATGCTCCGCCACTGACTGAAATGCCTGATATTTCTCAAGCAGCTCAAGATCAAACTTTGGGCTATGAACAAATAACTGCTATTCTTGTCAATAAGTTAGTGATTCATTAAATTATGGGTTGTTGTTAGAGAGGGCGTTTTATTTAGTAAAAGCACAACGTACATTAACATGGGGTGACTATCTAGAACAAGAAGTAAAAATTTCTCAAAGCTATGCCGGAAAATTGCGCAACTTAGCTCATTATTTTGGTCACTATCCTAAGTTTCACAGGTTAAATATTCCACTAAGAGAGCTCATAATCAAATCTAAAAAAATTTATAAGTTTATGACAGAAAATGAGGCATTTCGAGCAAAATGGCAGAGCTAAGAATAAATTCTGTAGAAAAACCAGGGTTGAAACGGGTTAAAACCCGCAGCAAAAAACAAAGGAATCAACGTATTGATTACTAGACCAAAACCTGGCGAGACTGTAGAAGGGCATGGCAAAAAACCAGGTCATTTCGGAACGCGCTGCGATTTTTGTAGGTCAAACATGACGAGGTGATTTTTATTTTTAGCCAAGGCATGGCAAAAACCAGGTCATTTCGGAACGCGCTGCGATTTTTGTAGGTCAAACATGACGAGGCGATTTTTATTTTTAGCCAAGGATTCCACAGCATGACTCACACTTGTTCACTCTTGTATTCCACTCGCTCGTCAACAACAAAGGGGTTGCCAATGTGCGACTCCGCTATTGAACTACTCACTCCCCACTTCCACTCCCCATCCCAATTGCATTCACAACAATTACTCAAAACGCAACAAGCAAACATGAGACTCTCCACCCTCAGGACTCCCCACCCCCCCCCCACCACCCTCCTCCCACACCACCCACCACCCTCCTCCACCCCCCCCTCCCCCCCACCCATCCCTCTCACACTCCCTCCCCTCACCCATCCCCTATCCCCATCCCCATCACCACCTCCCCCCCACACATGCGCGTTAAAAATAACGATGAAGGGAGGTCCTAAAGGGAGGTAATAACTATTATACATTTTTAATTTAAAGTTTTGTTATCATTATAAAAAATGACGGACACAAAAAGTCTTTCCGCAACAATCTCCTTTGTTTAAAGACATATTTCAAACAATACAACTTCAAATTCTTGACAGTCAAAATGTTATTAAATCTGTTTATAATAATTACGAATTTGTACTTAACAATTTTACTTTCAAATCCCCTGTTAAAATACGCATTCACGCTCAAATAACTTTTATTAAACCCGGCAGTATTGATGAAACGATGACTGTGTGGATTTCTTCAAGTCAAATTGAAGTGTTAAAATCTTCAGACCTAGACAATGCTTATAACAACATCTTGATCAACCAGTTACAAGACAGCATAGAACGCGCAACTTTGAAAGGGTCCGGGTGGACAGAAGGAAATTTAGAATCATTAGAACTGAACATTGCAAAGTATAATCCAATCAAAGGGAAATCTTATATCCCTCTTCCCAAAGAAATTCTTGACAAAAAGGCTGTATTGAATATTAAGAACACTGACGACAAATGTTTTGTGTGGTGTGTTCTGGCTAAATTATATCCTATTCAGTCTAAAGAACATCCTGAAAGGGTGTCGCTATACAAAGATAAAATAACGAACTTAAATCTTAAAGACATAAATTTCCCTGTTAGCCTTGACGCCATTGACAAATTTGAATCCCAGAACTCTCCTATAACAGTCAATGTATATGTTTGGGACCCTGAATCAAAACTTATGCCTTTACGAATCTCTCCTAATGCCCCATCGTTTTCAGACCTCAATCACCACGTTGATCTTTTACTAATAACAGACCCGCAAGATCCTAGCATGCAACATTATACACTGATACGAAACATATCTAGATTATTAGGACACACTTCAAAACATCATGGCAAACAATATTTGTGCAGACGCTGTTTAACTAGAGTCTCTAATCTCCAAGTGGCTGACAAGCACAGTAAAATATGCAAAAGTATGACAGACATCCAAACCCGTCTTGTGTTACCAAAGCCGGGTTCTCAAGTATATTTTAAAAACATCAACAAACAATTCAAGCAGCCTTATATAGTTTATGCCGACTTCGAATCTTTGATTTTAAAATACCAAGGCCCACAAGGATTTTGTACGCCTAATTCATTCCTCACACACCTTCACGAAGTCTGCAGTTTCGGGTATGTAGTTGTTAGAGCCGACGGACAACATACAGAGCCGGTAATTTACAGAGGGCCTGACGCAGCTCGGAAGTTCTTAGATGAGATGAACAAAATATACAAATTGTGTTTATTGCAGCTAGATAATCCGGTGCCCATGATATTTACTGAATCTGACTCCCATAATTTTAAAGCAGCTACACATTGCCACATTTGTAATAAAGAGTTTGACCCGAAGGACACAAAGGACGCAAAGACCCAAAGGGTGAGAGATCATTGTCATATAACAGGGGCATTTAGAGGTGCAGCTCATCAGAAATGCAACTTGGAATATGGAATCAAACATTTCTCTCTCCCTATTTTCATTCACAATCTTCAATATTACGACTCCCATTTAATCATGCAGGCAGTGACGAAAGCATACAAAGTGTCATGTATTGCCGAGACAGAAGAAAAATATAAAACTTTCACTCTGAATAAATTAAAGTTTTACGACAGCTTTCAACATTTGTCTTCCAGTTTAGAAACACTAGCTAAGAACTTACCTAGCTATCCTATCACTAGCAAATATTTTCCAGACGTTACACTTATTCGGAAAGGTGTGTATCCTTATGAATACATGGATTCTTGGGAAGTGTTTGAAGAACTAGAATTACCCCCTAAAGAGAACTTCTATTCTTCACTCAATAAAAGTTTCATAACTGTTACCGATTATGAACACGCCCAGAATGTCTGGAATGCACTCAGCTGTAAAAACCTTGGTGACTACCACGACATATATTTAAAAGCCGACGTCTGTTTGTTGGCTGATGTGTTTGAAAAATACAGAGAAACGAGTTTACATCATTACTCCCTCGACCCTTCTCATTACATTTCTTCGCCAGGAATGAGTTGGGATGCTTTCTTAAAACTTAGTGGTTCTAAAATCGATCTCATAACTGACCAGGTAATGATGACAATGATTGAGTCGGGCATTCGTGGAGGAATAAGCGTGGCAGCTCATAATTATTGCAAAGCCAACAATAAATACCTGAAGCACTATGACCCCTCGCAGAAATCTAATTATATAATGTACTTTGACGCCAACAATTTATACGGTTGGGCAATGAGTGAGCTTTTACCGGTTTCAGATTTCAAATTACTTGTTAATCCAAACCCCGCAAACTTTACTTGGTTAAACAGTATTTTAAATCACCCTAAAGATCATACTATAGGGCTTATTGTCGAAGTTGACCTAGAGTATCCCAATGCTTTACACGACCTACATAATGATTACCCATTAGCACCAGAAAGATTGCATGGTACAGACAAGCAACTTAAACTTATTCCCAACCTCTATAATAAATCTAATTACGTCTGCCACTACAGAAACCTGCAGTTCTACATCAGACACGGCATGAAGTGCACAGCGATTCACAAGCTTTTATTCTTTAAACAAACGAATGTCTTGGCCGGGTACATCAATAAAAACACAGAGCTCAGAAAACAAGCGCAATCTACGTTTGAAAAAGATTTCTTTAAGCTGCTGAATAACAGCTGTTTTGGTAAAACTATGGAGAACCCATACAAGCGAAAAGATGTCAGGCTAATTACATCACCCAATCAAGCGATTAAATTAACATCTAAACCTCAATACCTTGGTTACAAAGAGTTTCATGACTCCCTGTATGCAGTTACCATGAAAACCACGCAAGTTAATCTAGACAAACCAGTGTTTATGGGGATGACTATTCTCGACCTTTCTAAATTATTAATGTTCGAATTTTACTACGATTACTTTAAACCTAAATACCCGGAGGCCAGAGTTTTATACACAGACACAGACTCCCTTATACTAGACATCCCTACTGAAGACATTTATAAAGACTTAGAATCGGAACTACAACATTACGATACTAGTGACTATCCTGATACCCACCCTTTAGCAAAGCAAACCAAAAGAAAATAGGTTTGATGAAAGATGAAATGAACGGGAAACTAATAGAAGAATACGCAGGACTACGATCTAAGCAGTACAGTATTAAACACGAATCGGGGGAATCTTCAAAAGCAAAAGGCACGCAAAAAGCTGCAATAAAAAACAGAGATATCAGACACGAAAACTACCTGGAAGCCTTAGATGGGAAAGAAGTTAAACCATACCCTAACACAACTATAAAGTCTAAAAACCATATAGTGTCCACTGCTGTGACGACCAAAAAAACATTATGCGCTAATGACACAAAGAGAATAAGAGTAACTAAGGAGTTCGCATACGCTCTAGGCCACTATAAATTACAGGTAGAAACTGCGACTACGACTACGACTGCGACTATGAGTAAGGAGGAAGTCCTGGAAGGCTTGAGTAAATGTTAACTGTATTTATTCTGAAGCGCCAAGCTTTTTCTTCAAAGCATCTAGCTGCTCTTTCCGTCCCAGTAGTCTCCCTTCCTCTATTAATTTTTTTTTAATTTCTTCAACATTAACAGGTGCAGACCTAGATTTAGATTGTATGTCGTGCTTCAACTTTTTATATTCTTCAAAATCTCGCTGGATAATTACAAACTCTTGGTCTGTAATCTGAGTGTCTTCTAGAGCTTTTGAAATTATTAAGTTCATGCTAGTAAGTTTAGCTATTGCCAGGCTAGAAATGAGGTCGTGTTTTTCTAGTTTCTTAGATACTTTAGTATTAATTACGCCAAGTAAAACTGACATTACTGAAGATAATCCGGCAGCCACTCCTAATCCAATACTAATTGGTATACCAATTCCAGTCACCAATAATCCCACGCTGACCGCAGCTTCCGCTGCATTAATAACATTTAGACCAGTAGACACGTAATTTATTCCGCTATAAGCGCCGGAATACCTTCGTCTGCATCTAGAGTACTTTTGGATATCTGATTCAATTTGAGTCCTAACTTTTCTTATTTCTTCCAGCCTGACGTTTGAACATTACTTAAGTTACTTAAGTCTAACGTTGGAGCACTGGGTTGCATTGGTTGTTCATCCACTACTGCTTCTACTATAGCAGGATACAATTTTGTCGTCATATTTTTAGTGTGAAAAAAAAGGGTTAACAATAATTAACTTGATTTTAGTTTATTAGCAAAATATTCTATTTGACTATCAGAAAATATCTGATCGCTGAAATAAAATGCTAACAGATCTACGTTGTCTAGGCTAATTTGCGCTATTCTGTCAATAGGATTTGGAACAGGGACAAAAGTTATCTTGGGTGATGAAGTAAATACGGAATACTGATCTTCGCTTTCCCTTTTCTTCATAAATACTGTAATTCGTCTGGGATTCTCATCTAAATCAGCCCAACTTAGAGACACTTGCGGAATTACATTAACATTTCTCTGCGTAGGCCTGTGAGCAATTATGTCCAGTGCTATCATGGCTGCACTACCTATCTGTAAAGGAGGCTGCAGAACAACTACATTTTTCCCTGCGGTTTCACGCTTATGTAAAACATAGCTGCTTTTTTTGTAGGCTTTGACTTCTACGTTTTCCCGATTGTTTTCATCCGGCACTAGACTAACTAACATAGGCCCGGCGTTAATAATTTTCTTAAATTTATTGTCTGGTCCCATAAAAGTGTAAGGGCTTTCGCACTTGAATTTAATAAGCCAATCTAATTCTGTGTCTACAGGTGTTAAAGACCAGATATTTTCTCGTTTAGTAATAGCATACTTAAAATCGGGATCTACTTTACCGGCATTAAAATCCTTTAGCTGATCGATAGATGGTTTTTCTGGCAATACTGACGGCGGCACTGCTTCAGGTACTGCCGGCACTGCCGGCACTAGCGCTCGTTTATAATATCCATTTTGTGTAAATTCGAAACCGTAAATAGACCCAACAATAGCATTCGCATCAAAGTCAATTGTGTCTGCCAAGTCTTTCAATTCAATGGTAGGACAGGTAACTGGAATTTGAGGGCCGATTGACATTGTATTTTAAAATTAAACTTTATTTTATCTCAAGAATAATTGTAAGATCTTCAAAGTCTACAATTTCGTTGTTTTGGTTAGTTATTTTGAAGCAGAAACTAGTATGATAGTCCTGACTTAAGTGGCGTTTTTGAGGCAGAAATTTTAATGAAACTGGATCGCAGTAAGATTCTCTCTGAGTTGAGATTATCCTTAGCAATGTACTAGGAGTTCCGTTTACTAAGTTTTCCGATGTCTTCAGTTGATGAAGGTGCACAAACAATCTATTATTAATTAACAAATTCATAGGTTTTGATCCAATAAATTTCATAGAACTGCCGACGGTGCTGGAGCTGTCAGATAAAGATAATTCATTGCCACGGAAACCTAATATTTCTGCCAGCTTTGGCGCAAGTGTAACGCTGGTAATGTCTTTATGCTGGTTTTTATGGAAAGTTAAAGTTACTATTAAGTTTGCAGGGTTCATTTTTGCTTCAATCGAATGAGGTTTAAACAATTCTTCAGTAAGTCTGCAGAAGTCATAATAGCCGGCATGAATAAAGTGCCTTTTTTTATTAATCATTATCCAGTTGTTGTTTAGATCATGACTAATATTTAACCATTTAACCGTGTAGAATATTTCGTGAAGGATTACGTTAAGGTCCCTGTTTTTGTTGTCAATAGGATGCTGAAGTTCAATGGGCACACCTGATTTTACGAATTCGAAAGTTACAAACATATTTTTTTTAAATATAATAAAAATGTATGCGCCTTATAAATATAACAAAGCTGCAAAGTATACTACAGGGCCTTATTATTACGAAAAAGCAGTCGACCTAACCAAGCTGACAATAGCTGTGGCAGCCAACGTCCATTTCGAAACTATCCCCCATAATATTTTTGATCATTACCTCAACCCAGACATTACGAGCGACATTTTAGCTAACCAATGGCTAAACAACGGGGGTATGCAGTTCTTTCAGAATCAAATTAATTTTGCCGTGTCATGCGCTACAACTGGTTGCGGAGTTTCTTACGTTCATCACCTTAATCACCCAGATCCCATGTTGAAGTCTATTTATCTGTTCCATTTGTATTATCAAGTGAGGCGGGTGTTGTCTGAACTTCAGGCTCCGTTACCTACTGACAAAAACTTTAATCCTTTTAACAACGGCTTTGACAAGAAAGCGTATCAAAGGTTGTGCAATGAATTCGGAATTGATACTAAAACAGACTTCAGACAAAAACTAGACCTCAATCATGGGATGGGAACTTTATTTAGATACGCTGTAGGTAATTTATACACGGGGCCTTACGTACCTGGATTTACATCATTTAACCACAACAGCCAGGTTCCTTTACTGTATATCAGACAAAAACAAAGTACAGCATACAGCACTTTTATATTGGACACATCAAACGGATTTACTCAAAGTGGGGTGGAAAGGCTGAATGAATCTATTCGTACGTATGCGTGGTGCATTCTGGGGTCTCAAGCAGAAACACTTGGGGAAGGAACTAGCTTCGATGCACAAAAGCAGTTTCTAGCCAACATTGAAGATTCTATTAATTCGGCAGTAGATTTGCCCGCAAGTATTAAAAGATATCAGGACACTTTAAAGTATGCTAGATCGAAAGTAGATTACGTAATAGGTTTAGGACTGTATATGTTGCCTTCAGACCTTCAGCTTAGGATAGGAACTATATCAAACTACAACAACAATATAGTGATTGCCGACCCTCAGTTTCATATAGGCTACAATCCTACAATAAATACATTGAATACATTGAACACAACGAATGCAGTAAATACAGCGAATACGGTATTTACTGCTAGGCCTAATAATGAACCTTTAAGTTCGCCACCACTTCCGAGCCTGCCAAGCTTGCCGGAACTGCCAGGCCTGCCGGTAATTGATCATGGGATTTCACGTCTAGCGCTTACAGGGGGTTTATTGTTTGCTGGGTTAATTGGGATTTACTATTTTAAGTAACCAGAGTAATATTATTATAAACAAAGACCACAGATGTTCAGACGCCCAAACCACAACTTTAGAAGCAGTATTAAATATCCATGAAAATACAGAACCTAATATTCCTGGAAGTGCGTCTACAAGTTTGTCACCTAAGCGTTTCAATAAGTTAGCTATGCTTTGTAACGTCTTTTTAATCCAGTCTTTAACCGGACTACCGCCAGGTCCACCAGGTACGCCAGGTCCACCGGCACTGATGCCTACGGTTCTAGTCAGTGCTAAGACTAGTGTGCTTATTGTCATCCCAACAGCTGTAAGAATGCTAAATATTGTAACACCTTGCTCTCTGAACAGTGTTTGAATTCTTTCTGCAAGTGTAGTGTCTTCGTGTAAAATTGTATGCACCGTTTCTTTTATTCTGGCGAAATTAGTTATTAATTTTTCTCTGTTTATGGATAAGGCTTCTAGCCTCGCCGCGCGTTCTGTGTAAAGGTCGGTGAGCCTTTTTTGAATCATCTGTTTTACCTCAATGCTTAAGTTGGCGTCATCAGCTTCTGCTAGTTTATTTTTTTGTTTTTCTATATGTTTGTCGAGCTCGCCGAGCTTGGCCAAATTCATCATTGTCTCCCCTCTCACAGATTGTAAAGCTTTATCTAAGCCTTGAAGTTCACGCAGTGGCAATAATGGCGTGTCATTGATAGTTTCCATAACCTGATCAATATTGGTGTCCTCATTTGTTTGTAAGGTTTTTAAGGTTGTTAATTCTGTATTGACTTGTAACGCAGAGCTAGTTAAGTCAGTTAAGTCAGTTAAGTCTTGTAGTTCTATTTCTGAATTTGGTAACGATGCATCTATTCGTTGAAGTGAAGCTACTGCTTGGCGATGTAATGCTGGCACTCTATTATCGGAAAGCCCCAATGATCGTATTACAGTCACTGGGAGTTTAGTTTTCAAAGTAGACCACGCATAAAATTTGTCAGGATTCTTTGACATAGTTAACTGTACTCTAACTTTTTTACCGGTTACAATAGTGTTTATAAACAAGTGATTATTTTTGTCTAGTTTGAAGTCGCTGGGACTAACATAATCAGGTAACTCGCGCCCGATGTAATTGTAAAATTTATTGATTTTTCTGGCTTTTTGGGTTTCAGTTACTTGACGTAATTCTTCTCCTATACTTAGCCTTGTTTGGCTCATGTCGTCTCCTACCATAGAAAGCAGTGTGACGTCATGGTCTTCATTAGGTAAATCAGGTTTAAACACTTCATCCGGAGCTTCACCGCCTTCTGCCATTTTTAAATATAATTTTTTTTATTACATTAAAAATGCAAAGCTACGGAAACTTGTTAGACCCTACACGCCGATTGAGGACGCCTTTAGGCATCAAAGGTGAGAAAAGCACAATAATTATTACAAACAATCCAAGCAGCATAGAGCCTAATCAGCTACTAACCATAAGATTTCCAAATTTAGGTCCTGATGATGTAATAGTTCCGGGCAGTCCTAAATTGGGATTTAAAATTAGTCTGAATTCTGACGACGATCCTAACAGAACCATAGTCAACAATCTAGGTAGAGCTATAATTAAAAGAATGGTTATTAAACTTGATGGGCGAGAAATCCAAAGTATCGATGACGCCGGTGTTTTGTTTTGTTACACAGATCTGTGGCTGAGTAAATATGAAAGGGAAGATTTAGTTGGTCAGGGGATTCAAGCCGCCAATGTGGCAAAACTTCGAATCAAAGCTGGCGATGCTGTCACTTCTAACAAAGGTGAAAATGCATTAGCTGCTGTATACAAAAACAGGTTTTATTTTCCACTCGATTTTGAACTGCTACACAGTCATCTGCCATTTCATCAAGGTTCATTTAACGACAGGCTTTCTTACGAAATTATTTTCAATGATTATTCTCAAGTAGTAATTAGCTCTGACAATGATGCTAGGTATACAATTACAGACATCATGCTTGAATACGAAGTGGTCACTCACTCTGAACTCAGTAGGATGATCAGGGGCCAATATGACAAACTAGCAATTTATTATGATAGGATCGTTCGCTACAGACAGTTTAATAAAGATTTAGTAGACGCACTATGGACCATCAACATAAATTCACCTGCTCGAAGTTTTAAAGGTGTACTGTTGTTGTTTGTGAAAGAATCTAATTACAATCGTGACAGCGAGAATTTTATCAACCCTAATATTTCAAAAGCGTCTGTTGTGATTGAAGGTAAACCTAATCAATTATTTGCTAATGGAATGATGGGGTTTCAACAGTTTGATGAGATTAGGAAAATCTTGGGTGGAGGTAGATTGCGGACTGACACTGTGGATTTGATTTCTAAGGATCTTCATTTGCATGACACACGACTGCAAGATTATCTGGTGAATAAATTTGCGTTGTGGTTAGACTTTCGAACCATACCCACCAATGAACTTCATGGATCTGGAAGAAGAATTGAAAACGGAACAGATGGTATAACAATTGAATTGCATAGGGAAGCAAGTGCAAGGTCAGAATCAGTTACAGTATACATGTATATAATTATGGATGCTCAGCTAAACATTGAAAATGGAAGATTAAAAGATTTAGTATATTAAAAATGACCTCTTTGTTACCTCGTGATCCTCATTGCGGAATGATCGTTGGCATGACGTCATGCGGAAAGACCGTCTTTGTTCTGGATTTGTTAGAAAAATATTACGCAGGCCACTTTGATTATATAGTAATTTTTTGCCCAACTATTCAATATAATAAAACCTATTTAGATCGTAAGTATGTCTGGACAGATGAAAATATCTTTGTTGTAAATACCAATGGCAAGCTCAATGAGTATTTAACGTATTTTTATAACCTGTTTGAGAATGAGGGTAATACGTTATTCTTAATCGATGATTGCAGTGCAGAAAAAGATATTGTATTAAAACGGAACATATTGAGCAAGCTGGCTTTCAGTGGACGCCATGTGAAAATTAGTGTCTGGTTAATCACGCAGAAATTTAATTCAATATTAAAGGATTTTAGAGACCAAGTAAAATTCGTGTGCCTGTTTTATTGCAAAGATCGAGACAGCTTTGATAACTGTTTAAAAGAAAATGACGTAATTGAATCAAAAGAGGAAAGAACTAAATTAAAAGAACAGCTAAAAAAAAGGCAAGCACTTAAAATTATTATTAAAAACTGACCAACCAACTGACTATAAAATACTTATGTAAGTAAGTAAGTTCTTTTATAATTTAATTATTGTAAGTTATAAGTTTTTTTTTTAAAGTTGACTTAATTAAGTTAGATGTAAGTAAGTAAGTTCTTTTATAATTTAATTATTGTAAGTTATAAGTTTTTTTAAAAGTCGACTTAATTAAGTTAGATGTAAGTCACTAAGTCAAAAAAAGGTTGAAGGTAAGTAATAGTGGTGATGATTATAGTTCATTTATCTTAATGGCTCTGTGTCTGGTGGAACAATCTGAAGTTCTTCTTTTACAAAGTTTCTTATAACAAAACTTTAAATAGTATTTTAAAACAACTTTAAACTGAATAAATTGAATAAAAAAAAACTAACCCTAACTTTAATATGAAAAGCCATCACATTTGCAAAGACAATAACAATCATGCTCACAGTCATGATCACATTCGTAGTCGGGTCCACAATCACAAACAGTTTGACTACATGAGGATTTAGTTTGCGAACTTGTTTAATAAAATGTAACCAAAAATATTTAAAGTAATATGATTTTGGGTACAAGTCACTTTTGTTGTATTCTTCTTTTGTAAGTTTATGAAAGACTATTGAGAAGTCACTTTTGCATTTAACTTTGTAATCTTCATTTATTTCATATTGTCCAGTGAAGGGGTAAGAAAAATCATTATAAATATCTGGATCATATAGTCTGCATTCAAAAAAGATTTTCCAGCGTTCATCTTCTAACATATGAAAGTGGGGAGAATCAAAAAGCATTTCTAAATCCTTACAGAACCTTTCTGTGTCCGTCATTTTTAGTCTTTTTTATTTTCTTAATTAGGAAATCTTAAATGGCTCTGTGTCTGGTGGAACAATCTGAAGTTCTTCTTTTACAAAGTTTCTTTGTGGTGTTCTACGATCGCTTCTCGGTCTTAAATAATATACGGGCGGATCAGTAGATAATGCTCTGTCAACTTCATAAACGCTTAATGACCAAATTGGGTCTGTAGCTCGTCTTCTTGTGTCATTAGCAACTTCTCCAGGCTGATAAAGGTATCTAACAGTTTTGTTCATCAAAGTTAGATCTGGCTGACCAGGCTTTGAAACAGTAACAACAATCTGTTTCTTTTTAATAGCCTCAACTGGTTTTAATCCTGTAACTCTGGTTGGTTCTGAATTCATTTCCCTTAAAACTCGAGGCAGCCTAACAACCCATTCTGTATTAGTGGTTTCAGTAAAGAGTTCCTTTGAATACTGATAAGTGAATAATCTTTCTGCCAGTTGCCGATTAAAGTTTTCTACAATACCCTGTGATCTGTGCAATCCAACAACTCTCTTCTAACAGTTACACATTATGTTTTAACAAAAGCTGGTTAACAGCTCCTTTGAATTCAGACCCTTCATCGCATTGAATAAGTCTAGGGAACCTTAGAGGCCCTCTTGAATAAATCGCATTTAAGGCTTGAGCGACCTCAGCTGAATTTTTTGTCCTAAGAGCATGCGCGTCTTTAAACCTGGTAGCTATATCAATAACAGTAAGGGCATACCTGTATTTTTTTCTATATATTTTGTCATGGGGAAGATATAACAAATCTATTTGGTGTGTGTCATTTGGTCTGGAGTTTTCAAATTTTGGTCTTATTATTTTCTTCGGGGGTGGAAGATAGATTTGCCATACAGCTTGCTTCGATAACCATTGTTTAACTGTGTTTGCTGACAAGCCAGTCTTTTCTACTAGTTTATTAACTGCCATCATCCCTTTCCAATATCCGGATTGAGAATAATATAATCTAGACAAACGTGAAGTCATATTTTATTTAGATTTATATTTTTGTTTAACGAGGTAATAAACTACTGTTATTCCAAACACAATTAAAATTAATTCTCCGGTCTCTGACATTGTAGGTGCAATGTTAGGTGTGTAGTAATCAGATAACACTGGCTGCTTTAATGAAGGTAGTGTCGTGCCAGTTAATAAATAATATTGGTGCAAAGCTTCATCAACGTCTTCGAATGTTTTATCAGCATGACCTTCTTCTTTCAATCTTGTATTAACAAAATCAAGCTGCATTAGTCTGTTTTTCTCGTATTCGGCCTGATCTTGTTGTAATTTTTCCATTGCTAAGTTATGCCGTTTTGATTCTTCTTTACTGTCCAGTTTTGAAAACAAATAATTTGATCCTGAAAAGGCTAAGGCATTTACAGCAGCAGAACCAAGCACCATTGCAGCACCAGCCATTTTTTAATTTAGTTTTTTATTTTATTTGTATTTAAAATGAATTGTGATGACTTGTTAATGCAAGAAGCTATTAATGTTACAGTTACAGGTGTTGACAATGAGAAAAGAGACAGGCTGGTTGCATTAGTAGCTTCCGGAAAGTCAAAGTATTATCTCGGTGTTGACTTAACTACTGAACAAGTGCAAAGACTGAGGCCAGAAGACATCATTATATTACATAATAAATATGATAAAGTTCTCGGCGCTTTAATGGTTAAAAGTTTAGGGTGTTCGATTGTGAAGTTATATACCAAAGCTGTGTCGACCTTTGTTACTTTAGATTGTGAGAATGATTTATTTGATGATTTGATTAAAGATCCAGTTATTGTTAATGGGATTAGTGAGGCATCAAGAAATTTGTATTATAAGTTTGGAAGCTTGTTGACCCCATTTTCAGCCGGGCTAATTACTTTTCAACACATAAATTTCTCTGCTATTAAAAATGGACTCTTCCAATCCGGAGATGGAGAAGGAGACGGAGGTGAAGAATTCAGAGAATCAACAGAACCCAGTGACAGTCACTAAACAAAAGAGCCCAGGAAGAATTGCAGCTGGAAAGAAGTTAGCAGAATTTAACAAGTTACATAGATGGAACAGACAAACAAAAGCAAACATATTAGGAAAAAAGGAATCACCAAAAGAAGAAACAATAATGCAACAAACATTAACAACAAATAAAGAAGAACCAATACAACAAATACAACCAGTACAATCTTCAAATAACATATATTATTTATGTATAGCCGGTGTAGTGGGTGCAAGTGGGTACATAATATATAAATACCGCCAAGGAAAAAATAAACAGAAACCCCCAAAACCACTTGTAGAAAAAGAAATTGAATTATCTCCATCATTGAAGCCATCATTAGATGTGTTTTCAATGCAGTAATAATTTATTATTATTTTTTTATTATATATAAAAATGAGTGTACCATATGAACAAACAATTGTTAATCTTGGATACCATAGTGTTGTCTTAGTGGGCTTAAATACAGCTTATGCTATGATTGCAAAATCTCTTTTAAAAATGAAACCTATTGAATTAGGAAAAATGGATCTTTCAGATGCTGGTAACTGGTTGGTATCTTTTCAATATCGTTATTTACTCGGGACTATCTTGTTAAACAAAAGATCATTCCAGCAGATATTAATGTGTAATGTTATACAACCATAATGTAGAAGGGTTGTAATTTTTTTTTTGTTTTAACCAAAGACGCAAGATATACGAATATGTATTATATTTAGCAAATTGCGGATTCCCAGAGTGCTTTGGAGCGCTTTTTAAAAGCTCATAAAACAGCCATAAATTGCAATAAAAGGCCTCCTTTAGTAACTCTATGAGCTTTGGCGTTCAGAGCCCATTATTGCTATCTCTCAAGGTGTATAGTTAGCCATGATTATATTTATCTATGTATAAGAAATTAGAGTGAAAATTCCAGTGGACCACGGACTAAGCAGATTGTTCGTCGCTTATATATAGAGATGTGGAGCTAATCACTGAGGGCTACTTCGGCCTTCAGTGATACGCTCTGCACAAACCTAGTATACACGGTGGTGCATAATTTCGTCTCATATGTTACAGACGAGCAGGCATCGTGGGCCCGACCAGACGAAAGACAAGAAAAAGTCTTCACTGAAAGTCGGCCTGCATCGGCTTCTCAAGCACTGCGCGACGAGAGCCCACCAGTCTGTCAACAAGGAGAAGAATCCACAACAACACAGCTCATCAAAGAATCAACCCCAACACAGCTCATCGAACAATAGCTAAGTGACTTTAGCACGAGTGCACCCAACCTGTTAGCTAAGGACATCAATAGTCCACTCTTCCAGAACTCTGACCCTTTGGGCAGAACGCACCAAGTGCCCGATGATGATACAGTAGCTGCATAGAACTATCAAGGAGCGAACCATTCGAATTGACATTTGAACTTTTAAGTTAGTATCGTACTTAGCAGATCGTGTATAGTGTAGAGGAAATAAATGTGTGATATTTACTGTTAACAAGTGGCAGGACTACTTATGTTTCATAGCCGTGTGAGAGCTAGTGTGACAGTGATCTTTTACCATTTTTCTTTCTATCTCTGTACCCCACCCTAAACAAAGACCGAGCTAAACATATAAATGTATTAAGTTGAGTCACAGGGAGATTTATTAGCGATCCCCATCGACGAAAGACGAGTGGGTAATAGCATTCCATTGTGCATAGCCCAGCAACAATAGACCCACCGTCACAGTCATGAATCACAACTTAAGCATCTGAGGCCAGTTGCTCTGATTCTCAATCTCACTAAGGAATCTCGGTATAATTTGTTTGTAATAAAATGTATGTACATTTCAGCTTCACAAAAACTCTTAAAAGAATAAAACTAACTGTGTTTATCTGAATTTGAAATTTGTGCGTGCCAGTTTTGTCTGAAACAGGCAATTAGTCTGTCAAAAAATTCTGATATAAAAAAGAATTCATGGCCAACATTTTGAGAAATCCAGACAATATCAAATCAATTTTTACATAAACTTCGTTTGATTTTAGAAACCCAGTTCAAATTACACTTTTCCTGTTGTACAAGCATCAGTTAATACCCCTGTCGGCTCACTCTTGATTTTGGCAGTTTAAGAACTCTTATCGAGTATTTAACACACTTTATATTTGTTCTTATGTACAACGGCTTGACTTGACTTATGTAGATTAACGTCCCCGGACACGTTGCGTATAGGGGACAGCAGTGAGTCGTGGTCATGTACAACGGATTACGGCCTTTTCACCATGTAGCATTTTGTTGGAGGCATGCAGAGGGACACTTAAAAATCTTTCATAGGAAAAGTATGCACTTTTTCTATCTGAAGCCCACTTTCCTCCATCCCCTATCCCACTGCGGAATATGTCAAGATGGGTTCGATTAGCGCATCAAATAGTTTCCAGAACGTAAACGAGCTTGATACGTCAATTTTTGTCAATGATTTAGGGATTTCCATTACACCCTTTCTTGCTTTTCTGCAGACCTCCAACAAAGCCGATGAGACACTTAGTTTTATCGTGAAGACCATACCAAGATAATTATAAGAAGTTATTGCTTTTAACTCGTCTGCACCAAAGTACCATTTTTCACGGGTAGCCAAATGTCCCTCCGCCTCCCTTCTCCCATTCTAAAACCATGACATTTGTTTTGTCTAAATTTACAGTTAGATTCAATCTATCAGCCTCTTCTTTGAGGTTATTTAATTGAGTTTGCAAACCAGGGAGAGTATCTGATAATAAAATTATATTATCAGGGAAAAGTAGTAAAATAGTTCGACAGCATCTGAAATGAGCTGAATTCCATACAGTCCTCTTTTACACAGGTCAGCTTATTAATAAAAATTGAAAATAGCATAGGACTCAACAAACATCCTTGTTTTAACCCTCTTGGACATTGAAAAAAATCTGTACCTTTTACCTTTGTCGCGTACACACATCAAGACTGAGCTGTACAGAACTCTTAAAGAGGTATACATTTTACCGTTTTCCCCTGCTTTGCCGCAAGACCATCCACAGTGCATTTCTGTTAACTCTCTCAAACGCCTTTTTAAAGTCAACAAAAGCTACATATAGTTTACAATTTCACAACAAATAATTCTGGACAATGGCAAAGAGCCTACAAATGTGATCGATTGTGCTGTATTCAGCTCTAAATCCTGCTTCTTCTTCTAATATTGTTTCTTCGTTTTCAGCCCACTTGGGCGGACGGACGACACTGGATAACGCAACTACCCTATAGTTATATGGTTTGTCTGTATCGCCTTTCTTGTGGATTGGGACAATAATGGACCTTGACTATTCAAGAGGGAAAACGTCTGAATCAAATGTGGTTGAAAGTTTTACTACAAAAAACCCAATAGTTTCATTCGACTGTTTTAACATTCCTCCTAGATTTTTGTATAGATCTGTACTCTTCCCAGACTTACGGTTACCTATACTAGCAATAACCTCTAGATTAGAAATGGGTTCGTTAAACAACGCCTCTGAGCAATCAAATTCTGTTTCAGAGACCTCTTCGTCCTCATCTATGTTCCACTCAAAATCGTTAAAAGCATTATACAGTATAAAAGTGATCATACCACTGCTGTGTTTGTATAAAAGGCTGACTTTCTGTTCACTGAACGAATTACTTGCCCACATTTCTTATGATCATTTACACAGTATCAAATTGCTTTCTTGTGTTTAATTAGATGCTTATACTCGTTCCTCTCATTTACATATATATCACATTTAGTTTCCTGGTCTGCTTTCGATTTCTGAAATTGTCTGAGACACCTCAACACGGACTTCCTTTTAAGTGCACATTCCTGGTCAAACCAGTCGTTACGTTCGGTTTCTTTATGGATGACGTCCAAATCATGCATGCTGCAGCGCCGTACAGTGCCCTAGTGAATGTATCAAGAGGAACCTTCCATATCTCCATCAACTGACTGAGTGGCTTCTCTTATTGCGTCAATAAAAACTTCTGAGGATAATTCATTTTTAAAAGATTGCTTATAATTTTCACACCATACTGTACGTTCGCTAGTTGTATCATCATTTTCTGCTCGATCAACGTCAACAAAGTTTTTCCAGAAAAATTCTACTGGTAGCACCATGAATTGAGCCGATCACGTATAAAAAAAGGCTACAGTTCTCAGCCGAGAACAAATCCTTAGACATGATAAAATAGTGAACCACACTGCAATCATTGGGCGATACAAAAGTGAAATCTCATTCCCTATCCCCATTGCAACAGCCATTCAAAATGATACAATCAAATATGAAACATAAGCTTAAAAGAGACATACCAAATGTGATAATAATTCTATCATTAGAATGTCTAGACGAAATATTCAGACCATCCTTTGAGTCACTCTCATCATCATAAGCATCGTGTACAAAATTTAGCATATCTTCCAGCTCAGGCTGTTTGTTACCTGTTCTTGCATTTAGATCTCCAAACAATTAAACATACACATCATCATTCTGTAAAACATTTGATAAATAGTCTTCTAAAATAACAACACCGTCTGACAAAGTAAGAAGAGTATCTTTATCTGACTTGAGTAAACATTTATCAGTTTTAACTGATACGGTGTTCGGACAATCTGTTGCTGTTTGGTGAATAAATTCAGCCCAACAGTTTTTAACAACTAATAAGACACCGCTTGAATTCCTGCCAGGCCGATTTGGCCTAGAACCATGAACAGCAAACTTTACATGATCTGGAAATAATTCACTATAATCAAATTTATCATCGAGCCAAGTTTCTGTTAGGCAAGCAAAAGCAAAAGTTGATACATATTTCATGACATCGTCATTATAAAGCTTACCGTTAAGATTTTCATAATTTATGTCATAAAGGTCAATTTATCGGGATGGTCACCGCGGCATGCGCGCGCTCTGATCGTCTTGGAGGATCGTTGCCTGTGCTCTTGTTCATGGGTGGTGGTGATGATGGTTTGCCCTCTCGCTGGTTGTCACGAGTGCCTCGTCCACTGCCGAAGGAACTGTCACGGTTTGTACGGGGTTTGTTCGAATTATTTGAGTGTTGCGTGTTTGCGTGTTTGCATGATATGAGAGAGAGAGAGAGAGAGAGAGAGAGAGAGAGAGAGAGAGAGAGAGAGAGAGAGAGAGAGAGAGAGAGAGGACACACAAATAACATATTATAAGCGAAGATGAAGAAGAAAAAGAAAAAAACCATTGCATTGATGGCAAGTAAACATCATTGTTGACGAATTTCAATTTTAATCGAGCAGAAAAATTTGTACATTAAATTTCTTGTGTGCGTTAATGACACTGTGCATTCTAATGATCTTTACTCAAATTAATATGCGTATGCGGACAAAGCTGTTATTGATATCGAGAACCATGATGATGATGATGATGATGATGATGATAATGACGATGACGATGATGAAGATGATGTTGATGACGATGATGATGATGATGATGATGAGGGAGAAAAAGAAGAAGAAGAAGAAGAAGAAGAAGAAGATGATGATGATGATGATGATGATGATGATGATGATGAGGAGGAGGAGGAGGAGGAGAAGGAGGAGGGTAATTAGTCCTTCGGATGAAAGTTATAAACCGATGTCTATTCTGGGCATATATGCATTCTATCGCACGTATATGAAAAAATAATGCTCATGTCTTATAGACGGGTGAGTGCCATTAAGCACCAATTTACCCAGCATGCACAATAGGCCTCGTCCCCCCCCCTGTACTGGATGGCGCTGCTCTTACGGTTGCCCCGCATGGTTGACAAAATGTAATACAATCCAAAAATGCCCCCTTTACCTCCCCCCTCTCGCTCCTCCCACAAAAAATTATTAAAATGATGATGATGTTGATGATGATGATGATGATCATGATGATGATGATGGTGATGAAGATGATGATGACGGTGGTGGTGGTGGTGGTGACTTCATAATTTCAATCTTCCAAGACCAAAAACATAAAACAGCAGCAACAACAGAAATAAGATCGGAATATAAATGAAATCGTTTTGATATTGCTCCCTTACCAGTACACGGAACTGCTCGATCCACTGGCTACCGAGATCCGGCATGCATTAAAACAATGTTTGCTGAACGCAGGACGCACAATAATAGTTTGCTTAAAGTCCCACGAGGCGTGTGTAGCCTAAATGCGACATGGGACAACCAACAAAACATATTTAAGATAAGAAAGAGACTAAAGCTGCTGAAAATATCAGCAACAAGTCACAAAGTCAACTCAAAGCTGCTGACAATTTTACTAACAAGCCACGGAGAGCCAAAATCTGAAGAAAACAAAAATACAGCAACAAGCCACAGAGCCAAAAGCTGATGAAAATATATAGCAACAAGCCACAGAGCCAGAAAGTTGCTGGCAATATCAGTGACAAGCCACGGAGCCAAATGTCGGCTGCACAGAGCCCAAAAGATGTTGAAAATATCAGCAACAATTCACAGAGCCAAAAAGCTGCTGGCAATATCAGCAACAGGCAACAGAGCCAAAAATCTGCTGACAATATGAGCAACAAACCACAGAGCCAAAAGCGGCCGTACAACGCCAAAAGCTGTTGGAAAATATCAGAAATGCAAGTCGTATGCAAATCGTAGCTTTATTACCGTACGAATGGCTCTCCAAGTGTAGAACAGTCTTGCGCGTGTCTCTGAAATTGTCTGTTCCTGTTCACAAATAGGGCTGTCACGTGACACCCTAGCCGGAATATTCTTTTCACGTTACACCCTAGCCGGAATATTATTGTCAAAAATCATGCAAGGATTCTTTCCACAGCACACATTTAAAGTTGACCTGCGGTTCTCAAGCTAGATTTCCCGATGCTGCTGCTGCTGCTGCTGATGATGATGATGACGATGATGATTATGATGATGATGATGACGAGGAGGAGAAGGTGGCTGCTGTTGCTGCTGCTGATGATGATGGTTGTGGTGATGTCGTGAGGATTGCTGTTGTGGTGATAAGCAAATTACGTTGTTGCTCCTGCGACAGACAACGTTGACAGTGGTGAGGGTGAGACTGACGACGACGACGGCAAGGACAATTTAATGATGACCATGACAATCTGCAAAGACAACGCCTTTCCTTTTAAAACTGAAAACTATAGCTTTACTTTCATCCATGCGCCGTTCAACTATACATTAGATCAAATAGAAAACTAGCAGACACATACAAACTTCATTTCAAACATAACATTAATGATTTTTTAACCAAATCCTATATTATTAGATTTTATTAAAGTGAGACCGCATTTTGTCATTTGCGAGCTAGACGTGTTATTTTGTGTCTTCATGTTTTAATATTTGAAAAACAATACATTTCTAAATAAAATACGTGTCATTATATTTTATTACTATGAACCTATGCTAGACATGCTATTTCACACTATAATTATTTGGATTTCGAAAGAAATTATTCTACATTTTGGATAGAAACGATATATTGTTATAAAAATTGATATTTCTGTGTGTAAGTTATGAGTGCGTGTATGTGTGTGTATGTGTGTGTGTGTGTGTGGCTGTGTGCGTGTGTGTTTCTTTCTGTCTGTGTGTCTTTGTATTTGTATGCGTGCGTGCTTGTGTGTGTGTTTCTGTCTGTCTATGTATGTGTGTCTGTGTCCGTGTGTGTTTGTGTGTTTACAAGGCAGGGCACGATGGGGTGTGCGTGTCCGAGTTCCATGAGCAGATATGGCTCATATGTTGCATACTCGTAGGCTTATATATATATATATATAAAACATAATCGTGTATTCAATTCAATCATTTATTCGAACGTCTTTTCACATGTACGTGATTTTAGACCATACACTCTTTCACACGCATGGACAAACAAACATTAAAGTAAATATAAAACCTTAAAGTTGAACCATAATCATAAAAAGTAACATAACTACAAACATTTACAAACTGCAGACTTGTAAAGTATACGGACAATGTCTATTATCGCGGGAGATTACCGATCACTTCCTCACCCCTCCCCCTTCCACCTTTCCCCCTCACACCAGGTCTCCCCCCCCCCAAGTCGTTCCCCTCTCTCGCGTCTAACCCACTTCCTCAACGGCTACTTTTTCCCCTCCGCCCTCCTCCTCCCACCCCCCCCCCCCCCTCTCTCCGTTACCATCTCCCCCTGTTTCACTTCTCCCCGGCAGAGCATAGCTGCACTTTTTAATTTCTAGTTTCTAAAGAAAAGAAAGAAAGAGATTTCTCTTATATAGCGCACTTACAAGCTCAGACAGCTTCTCAAAGCGCTGGCCCGTAATATCCAGCAATCACACAAGAGTTTGCTGAAGTCAGGATTCGAACCCACGTCGCCCAAGACGCACTCACACAAGTCGTGCGCTCTGACCACTGAGCTATCCCTGCCGCAATTCTAACATTGTGTTTTGTACGTAAGACTATACCTCTGAGCAAACTCAAGTGTTAGAACACATGAAGCAAGAAAGTACACTACTGGTGTTTGATTATAATTACTGAGAACGTTACTGTAGTTTCTTCAAGACTACCTATGTTTGATCATTGATCGTGAAATCAGTTTTGAAATATGTGAACCGTTGTTCAGTTTCCTTCGTCGCTTTTACTTTAAACAAATGTGCACTTAAAACGTTACTTTAGTTTCTTAAAGTAGTTGAAGCAACCACAACAACTAAAATGATTGGTGGAATCAGGTCTGGTGTTTTGATTTCCTCGAAAGACAAAAAGATGATAGAACACAGCGGATTCCTTTTCTATTACCAAAAGAAACTCTCTGAACAACACGGACAGAGGTATAAATGTTAATACAATCACCACATCAACTGCAAAGCAGCTGTGCATGTAAAGGTACGCACAATTACATCTCGTCAATTCACGACGCGAGCGTTGTGGCCAAGTGGGCTATGGCGGGACTAACTTGCCTTGTCCACAGGCCAGAAACCAATGGCGCCTGACATGTGCGATCCAGCATCTGGGCGTTATGTTTCTCCGAATATTATTTACTTTCAACTCGGGCAACGTCTCGGGGGTTTTCTCCGGGTACTTCGGTTTGCTCCACCAGCAAAATTTCAAAATCACAACTAATGCTAGGTAGGTTGGGTTCGGGCGCGCCACAGGCTGCGACTACGCATTCCCCAGGGGAGGCGACCCAGAATTTCCCTATGACAAAAGGGACAATAAGGTAAATAAAATAAAATTTAAAAAAATACTAAAAACATTGTTACAAATGTATACAAGTCGCTCTATAAGCTCTATAAGAGTACATCACATTTCACATATTTATTACATTCATACAAGACACTAACAAAATGCATCAACCTTTTATTAAAACAAGTAATAAACTGGGAGGAGGTGATAAATAAATAAATAAATAAATAAATAAATAATGAACACTATCTTTCTCTGGTGATGGGGAAGGGATGGAAATGACCATGGGGGAATAATATACAAAGGAGAAGTGACCGCAGGAAGGAAGACTAGTGGTCACGGTAGTGTGGGGGGTGAAGGTGTGGGGGAGGAGAAGGTTACAGAGGAGGAAGTCGCTAGGGGGCAAAAAGACTGGGGAGGAAAAGACCGGAGAGAAATGTCCGGGAGGAAGTGGCTAGGGAGGAAAAGACCGGGGAGAAATGTCCGGGAGGAAGTGGCTAGGGAGGAAAAGACCGGAGAGAAATGTCCGGGAGGAAGTGGCTAGGGAGGAAAAGACCGGGGAGAAATGTCCGGGAGGAAGTGGCCTGACACCATCGCGGGACTATGCAATAACATTTCAACGGGTTCTTCAATATTGAAGTTATTTTCTTTATAACTATAGAGGGGAATTCAAATAGGACATTTATATATGACATGTTTAACAGGTATTGGATGTAAACAAGTAAAAACTATATTTTTTTGAAAACGTGGTATTTATCACTCAAACAAGTTGTGGTAACCCTGTATTCATCACCCAAATACGATGGATTAAAACGAA
>CM072521.1:23489173-23524173 GCA_036898135.1 Oncomelania hupensis | reverse complement strand
CTGACAGGCGCTGAAATTAAAGAATATCTACCTCGGGCACCTATATATGGCGGGAACAGACATAGATTGTGTCATTTTCGTCCCCTATACGCTTATGTGTCCGGGGACGTTAATCTATAAAACTAAACTAAACTAGATTGTGTCATCCTCATTACTTCAAGAGTCATGCTCCCCCATTGGGATGGCGGTGTTTTCTGTATAAATAGTATCCCCACTTTGTGGAAATTTAGTGCTTTAAATTACCACTGTTTCTGTCATTCTCACTGGTTCTTTCTTGTTCGTAATCTGTTCTATCGATCTACTATCTTCTTCGCTAGACCCGTCACCTATCTACTTTCTTGAAAGCTCTCCCTAAACTCCTAATTTGTGTATGAGGTCTGCTGGGTCAGCTTGGAGATATTGGAAGATTTCTGCCAAATAATCACTAGGGCTTTCTATGGTACATCATTTAGCAATGTAGGCATTTTGTATGTATGTGTTTTGACTTTTCTTAATAAAGTATAATGATGTTTATATCGTATTTTGTTTGTGTAAACGGGGGTTCGATAATTTAGAGTAAATCCTCAGCGTCCCCTGCACGAGATGCCTCTATTGCAAGGTCAACGCTTGATGGAGTGCCTTCAGTGTTACCATTAGGGTTGTTTCAGCAGATCTTTTATAAGGAGTGGGTCCTATTTCAACCAACTTGTGGTTCTGATTTGATTCTTTGCAGACCACCGAACCCTATAACCAATGAGTAACTAACCACCATTCTCGCTCATTACATTGCCAACTACAGCGTGTGGCCAATTTTTAGGAGAGAGAGAGAGAGAGAGAGAGAGAGAGAGAGAGAGAGAGAGAGAGAGAGAGAGAGAGAGAGAGAGAGAGAGAGAGAGGGATTAGAGTAAAAGGGGAAGGAGGAGGTGCGTTACAAGTTCGCATAGCTTCTGTATCGGAATGGGCATCGGGGGAACGATTCATGTTTATTCATGAGGCCCTAGCTCCCCACCAGTCCAAAGGCGTCCAATGGAATCGCAGAAACTGACGCATGCGCACCTCAGATATTATGAGAGGAAGAAGTCGTAAAACAAACCAAAAAGTGATGGAGGATCGGGATAGTGTTCGCCTAACGATTTTTAAGGGTCACTTTATTTGGGTCGTGTGATACTAAAGGAAATGGGGAAGAGTGCGGAAGAGGGTCGGTTCATACGTTTGGTTGGTTGTAACTGATGAATTCAAAACTATTTTATTGTATTGTACTTTCTTCAGCTCAATTTAAACTTTAATTTATTCTTATGTTTACTTTTATTTTAATTTATTTCTTACCCTTATTATATTTGACTGCATTCAATTCAATGTAAACTAATTTTATTGTATTGCATTATTATTTTATTATTTTAATCATTCATTTTATTTCATTATGCATTTTTCTTGTTCCCGTTCAATTAAATTAATTTGATTTTTTTTTTCGGTTTGTAGATATCTACACTGCCGGCTACCCTCGATCTAACTTGCCCAAATGTGCGGTTCGGGCACCCTGTATTACTTGCCCCGCGGGCGATAAGGAATGGCCATTTTTGACACTGTTGCCTCCCGAATTTCTCTACTGTGTTCTGGGCTGAACTCTCCACCCTTGGCTCATAACTGGCGGTCAGACGCTGCAGCAATAAGAATTGATTTTGTGGGGATAAGCAAACATGGAGTGAAAGAAGGAGTAGAGGGAAAGGAGAGTGGTAGAGAGAGAAGGAAAAGGGAGAGGGAGAAAGAGAGAGAAGGGGATTGAGTGTTTGTATGCGTGTGTGTGAAAGAGAGAGAAGAAGAAAGAGAGAGGGTGAGAGAGAAAGAAGAGAGATGGGGAAGAGAGAAAGAGAGAGAGAAAGAGAAAGAAAGAATGAGTGAAAGAGATGTGAGAAAGAGAGAGAGAGAAAGAGAGAGAGCGAAAGAGAGAGAATTTAGGAGAGAGAGTGAGTGGGAGAGAGGTGAGAACTAGAGACTGGGTGATTAAGAGAGAGGGAGAACGTGAAAAGACGATAGAGGGTAAGCAATGACGGACAAAAGATGATAGAGGCTAAGCAATGACGGACAATAGATGCATGAAAGGTAGACATAGAGGACAGGGAGGGTGACAGATAAAAAAAGGGAGAGAGAGACAACCAGACATACAGAAGACTGACAGACAGACAGAGACAGCGCGAAGAAGAAGAAGAAGAAGAAGAAGAAGAAGAAGAAGAAGAAGAAGAAGAAGAAGAAGAAGAAGAAGAAGAAGAAGAAGAAGAAAAAGAAGAAGAACAACAACAACAACAAGAACAACAATAACAAGAAGAAGAACAAGAAGAAAGAAAGAAAGAAAGAAAGAAAGAAAGAAAGAAAGAAAGAAAGAAAGAGAAGAAGAAGAAGAAGAAGAAGAAGAAGAAGAAGAAGAAGAAGAAGAAGAAGAAGAAGAAGAAGAAGAAGAAGAAGAAGAAGAAGAAGAAGAACAATTTCATAATGTGAACTATTTCAAATATCTATTTTATTTGAGAAGATAGTGTTTTGTGATTATGAAAAAGATAACAAAAAGAAAGGGGATAGGGGAGGTAAGAGGGAGAGAGAGAGAGAGAAATCAGTAGAGATTTTGTTTTAGGGGTAAGGCTTGAAAGAGAGAGAGAGCTGCTATCAGAATGATATGAGGATATGTGAATCTTGGAATCTGCAACAGGCGTTGGCGCTCTGTCTTCTGGAAAACAACAAGTCTTGTTAAGACGCGTCGAGAGTTAGTGGCCAAAATCCCAGACCTGACCATAATACATAAAGTAGTAGTAATAGACTTATTTGTATTACCTTGATTTAAGTTGATTTTGCAATAAATTGTTATTCGCTCATACTGTACGATCCATGTCCAAGCAAAGCATCGGCTACAATGACATGGTTAATGACCCCGCACTTTCGGCTGTGGAAGTTTGGGCAATGGACCGCGGCGGAAGAAAACATTGTGGCTGATTTGTGGGCTGTGGACGGTTCAAGAAGATAGACCATCCATTGCTGACGTAATACGAGTTGTGGGACTGGAGGAGATAGGAGTGGATGAAGGGGGGAGGGGGGTTGGGAGGAAGATGAGCGGTGTGGAGAAAGAGAGGGAATTTAGAGGTTATTTAAGTCTCATAGGAACTGTCCTTGCGCTCAGATGAGGTAGAGGGGTGTACAGAGCTTGGTGGAGAAAAACCCTATTTGAAACCATCAGACACGAAAAAACCAGTTATTTTTTCTCCTTTTTTTTGAGGGGAGGGTTGGGGATTGGGGTTTGGTTGTGTGGTTGGAGTATTTGATTCGAGAGCTATGGAAAGTTGAAGGAGACAGATTATTCCCCTTTCCGAATTAATGCCAACAGTGGGGACGGATGAAAAGAGGGATTGGGAGAATTTTATAGCATTTTTACAATAGTTTATGGCGTGTGTTTAATAACAGATTTTCTAAGATGGAGTATTATACATATTCCCCCCACCGAAAAATATAATTTATGATTGATTTTGAAGGGGCCATGGAAACGTTTGTAGAGAAAAATTATTCATGTCCGAGGTTATGCACGTAGCGATAAATACTGCAGAAATCAACAGGAGTACTAGTCCGACATTTCGTGAAATAGCACGCAGAGCAGATGACCAGTACTGAAATCACAGAAAATATAGCCCCCAAATTTCTATAGGAATAAAAAATTTAATCGATACAGAATTCAGACAAAGTCTAGTTGTACATTTTGTGGCAAAAACAGACTCCTGATAAAAATTTGGTCGGGAGTTTCCAGTGAAGCGCCAGTTTTAACGGATTTTAGGACAAAAATCTAGTCCGAAGTTTCGAAGAAATTCAAACGGTGTATGACGACTCCATTTTGGTTTGTTTCGGCTTGCATCGTTTCCCGCTCTCTCATTCCTTTGCTTGACCTTGCATGACCTTGGAGGCCGGTTCCGGCGGTGCCCCCAGGGTCATCTCTCCTTGTCCCGGGACGTTGGCACCGATCCAGCTGAGGGCATCCATTCCCAAGACTCTCTCCATCTCCTGATCTGGCCTGCCAGCTCCTAGTCCCTCTTTCCCGGTTTACTCCTCCATCCTACCCTCTCTCCTTCCCCTTCCCTCCCTCCTTCCCCCTCCCCTTTAGCTGCTTTTTCACATTCTATTTCTCTTTCCTTCCCAGTCTGATCTAGCCAGCGTCTCTCTCTGTCTCTCTCTCACCCCCCCCCCCTCCGTTCTATCTCCTTTGCCCCTGGAACTTCCTCTTTTCACTCTTGTTCTGATCCCCTTTCAACTCTTTTCAAAATCTAATTCTCTTCTTGCTCTGCACCCTCTCATCCATTCACCCAACCACCAACCCTCTCTGTCACATTCTATTTCTCTTTCCTTCCCAGTCTGATCTAGCCAGCGTCTCTCTCTCTCTCTCTCTCTCTCTCTCTCTCCCTCTTTCTTCCCCCCCCCCTTCCCCGCCCGTTTAAATAAGCCCGTTCACAGACCTAGAGTGCAGGACAAGCCTCTCACTTGCAATTTACCCTTAAATCTCAGCGAGATTGGCCATCGGCGCTTTGAAGCAAATATGCAAACAGTCGCCGCTCTGACCCTAGACAAACTAGGACACTACATGCACTAGACATTGGCAAAAGCGCACAAGAGCAATACTCCAGTCTAAGCAGTTGGGGCCATGAACACGAAAGGCAAAAATCCGGCAACCTACTAGGTCTGAGACAGGAATCCAGTATTTCATTTGGTCCGTGATTTAGAAATCCAGCAATCTGCCGGATACCAGGTCCAGGAGCCAGCAATCTAACAGTCTACTAGGTCTTTGAAACAGAAATCCAGTACATCCTTTGGTCCACGACCAGGAATCCAACACGTCATTTGGTCTTTGATGCAGGAATGCAGTACTCAACCAGAAACTAAGTGCAGCAGGCAGGAATCCAGTAGTCCATTTTGGTCCTCGATGCAGAAATCCCTCACTCTGCCAGATACTAGATCCTGGAGACAGGAATCCAGCCCTATTGATAGATAGATAATCAATGCCTATAGGGTCCAGCGGACTACGAACAGCCGAATCAGGACCACAGAAAGTTTTTTCCCAAAGCTAGCTTAGATTGTTAAAACATTAAAAGATCATAAATGATGCATGACTTGTAAAAAAAATAGCAATCCAGCACTATTAGGTATTTGAAAACAGGAATTCAAAACGTCATTTTGTCCGTGAGTGCAGCATTTCATTTGGTTCTTGACACAGAGATCCTGCACTTCATTTGGTTGGTGCGTGAGGCATGAATCCAGCCTTTCATTTGGTCCATCAGACAAGAACCTAGCATTGTAATAGGTTTTGAAAACAAGAATCCAGCAGGTCATTGTGCCTTTAAACTGGAATCCAGTTCATTTGGCCCGTGTGGGCAGGAATCCAGCGCGCCATTTTGTCCGTGAGGCAGGAATCCAGCACTCTATTAGTTCTTTGATTAGGTTCTCTCGCTTTCTAACGTTATGAAAACAAATAAAGATGTCCACTTGTAATCTACACGTCAGAGAAGTTCGCGCGAGTTCTTGCCGTGATCGATCAAACGTTATGGCAGGCAATTTGTTCGGTACGTCTCAAAGTTTGAAGCTCTCCAATCAACTTGTCGGTTGTCCCGGAGGCAGAGGAAGCAGAGGAAGCAGGAAAAGAAAGAGGAGGAGGGAAATGGGAAGATGAAGAAGAAGAATCAGACACAAAAAGAGGATATTTAGGTCAACAACTTCCCAAAAGTCATAATCTTGTAGGCATTTCGAGGAAAAAATGGCATTCAGCATTTTGGGAAAGTTCAATATTTGCTTAATATGTATCTGTCATATATCAGTGAATTTAGGCCTCCAGTTTTTTTGGTTTGTTTTTTTAATGTTCATTGAAACAATATGTTCGCGACGCGTTCTAGTATGTATCGTTTAATGAAAGAGACATTGTTGCCTTACCTTTTGTGCATCGTGAGAAAATGCAACTAGTGTCCGCGTTCTATGAAATCTGATACAGCATCTACAAATATAAGGACTCAAACTTTTATTTTCAAAACAGTGACGTGTTTTAATATTACAAAACTCAAGAGAGAAAATAGGAAAAATGCCCCAGCTTAAAATGCGGTTGGACGTTTTAGAGGAAAATGCACTTGGTGCGTTGTTTATTCATGATTTTTGGGTGCTGGAAATCCATATCTGTCGTATGCCAAGTTGTAGAAGTCACTGTTTCAGCACAAATTACACACAAAACCAAAATGGCGGCCAAAAATAATCTTTCCTACTTATTGCAAACAAGCAACAGACAACAAAACAGATGATAATAAAATCAACCAACACCTGGGTAGTAGGCGTTAAAATTTTCGGGTTATTAGATTAAAACCTTTATCAGTACAATCAATACATCACAGTTCATCAGAAAACAAAACGGATGAGGGCAATTGCACTGTCTGCTTAACTTAAGCGAAAAATATATAAAAATTATTACAACGTTCTTCATGCAAGTGTGGTTACTGCATACAGTCAATGAATCCATCTTCTATTTGCTGAAGAGGAAATAAATAGCTACACAATTCCCAAAGTCCTTGCAAACGCTTTCAAACAAACACAAACAAGATGGCAAGTCATTCAAATGTATTTCCAGGCACTCAAATGCATAGAGGATAAAATAAACATGTGTTAATTTTCATGGCGGTGTTATGGGTGGCCGATACTCGTTGCCCATGTATTAAAACTCTCGAATCCACTTGTACTGGGTTTGTTTTGGAAGAGGAAGAAGAAGCACGAGAAGGAAGAGGAGAAAGAGGAGGGAGAGAGAGAGAGAGAGAGAGAGAGAGAGAGAGAGAGAGAGAGAGAGAGAGAGAGAGAGAGAGAGAGAGAGAGAGAGAGAGAGAGATGCAGCAGAGAAAAAGAGGACGCGGAGGAGAATGGGAAGCAGGTTTTGATTCCAAATTACTGAACGCTTGAAGTTCTTGAATCAGCGCCTAGGCTGTCCAGGGGGAGGCAGCAAGAAGGAGGAGAAAAATATAAAAGAGGAGATGCTGGAGGCAAAATCAGACAACGAGGGGAAAAGGAGGCTGAAAAGAAGACTGTAAGAAGAAGGAGATGAAGAGAAAGTAAGATAAATAGCGAGATAGGAAAATGAAGGTGAAGAAGAAGATGAACAAGAAGAAGAATAACAAGAACAAGAAGAACAAGAAGAAGAACAACAAGATCAACAACAAGAAGACGAGCAAGAATAAGAAGAACAACAATAAAGAAGAACAAGAACAAGAAAACGGGAGGAGAAGGAGTAGGAGGAGAGCTGCAATTTAAACGCCGAACACATATATATAAAGAGAAAGAAGAAGAAGAAGAAGAAGAAGAAGAAGAAGAAGAAGAAGAAGAAGAAGAAGAAGAAGAAGAAGAAGAACAAGAAGAACAAGAAGAACAAGAACAAGAAGAACAAGAAGAACAAGAACAAGAAGAAGAACAAGTAGAAGTGGAAGAAGAAGAAGAAGAAGAAGAAGAAGAAGAAGAAGAAGAAGAAGAAGAAGAAGAAGAAGAAGAAGAAGAAGAAGAAGAAGAAGAAGAAGAAGAACAACAACAACAACAACAACAACAAGAAGAAGAAGAAGAACAAGAAGAAGAACAAGAAGAAGAACAAGAAGAAGTGGAAGAAGAAGAAGAAGAAGAAGAAGAAGAAGAAGAAGAAGAAGAAGAAGAAGAAGAAGAAGAAGAAGAAGAAGAAGAAGAAGAAGAAGAAGAAGAAGAAGAAGGGCAGTGGACAAGCGAAATCAAGAAAGACGGAACGAAGGAATGGCTGAAAGCGATAGGAAACGTCCCGTCCAAACAAGGGGAGTTAACCGAGTGTCGGAACTATCGATCGCGAGAGTTGTCCCGCCAAAGTGGCGCCCCTGGGACGGTTCCAGAAGAATGGACCTCGAAATGAAAAGTGGCCGGGGGCCGGCGAAATGGCTTGCAAAGTCCAACTTTTCATAGCTCTCCTACCCCCTCCCCATCACTCTCAATGCTAGAATTCTCAGAACTGGATTCCTCCAGTCTCAGACGTCGACTCTTACCTCCAAAATCTTCATTTTCAACATTCTTACAACAATTTTGTTTTAATCTGGCCGCAGCCCACCACGTTCTCTGTCTCTCTCTGTCTCTGACTCTGTCTGTCTGTCTCTCTGTCT
The DNA here is from genome assembly GCA_036898135.1 of Oncomelania hupensis. Taxonomy (NCBI): domain Eukaryota; kingdom Metazoa; phylum Mollusca; class Gastropoda; order Littorinimorpha; family Pomatiopsidae; genus Oncomelania; species Oncomelania hupensis. Next base: position 23,516,035 of record CM072521.1, on the reverse strand, counting down.
CTGTCCCTGGCTCCATTTGTCTGTCTGCCTTTCTGTCAGTCTGTCTGTCTCTCTGTCTCCACCGCACTCTCATCCGTGTGGAACTCTCTTCCTTTGTAGTATCAATCATACGGTATTACCTCTTAAAATATTTTTGTATGTCTCTTGAACAACAATAACAATGTTATTTGATCTGACTTATTTGTTTATAGAAGTTGGAGCTTGATTGTAATTAATTGTAAACATGTTGCTGGATTTTAAATTGTTTCTGAGTTGACTATTTGCCGTTTAAAAAAAGGTAGACTAGGCTTTAGGGCCTAAAGCCTTTCTCTTATGAAACGATCCAATGTTCCACTGTTTTCTTTCTTCTCCTGGTACAATGCACTACTATCAGCACTAAATCCCACAATGTTGCTCCCTCTCCTGTGCAAACTTTACAACATTTTTTTTCTCCTCACTCTTAATTTCTCCATTTATCCCACCACCCACACCCACACCCACACCCACACATCCCCCGCCCCTTTTTCCAACTCACCGTCCTCTCCAGTCTCGCAATATTCTCTTTGTTTCTCGATATTCTCTTATTATCACTAGCCATAAAATTAATTTCCTCTTTTCAGATTTCAAATCCTTTCTCAGGTTGTCTTCAGCACTGCTCGCCACACTATTTTTGTTGTTCCTCCTCCCTCCCTCCCTCCCTCCACCCCCACTCCCTCATTCACAAGCTCCAGCTATGCTATATTCGCTCCGGTCTCCAAACTGTGCCCCAACGAAATCTAGTATTGCTCTTCTGCCAATTGGTAATCCCTTTTTTTTCATACTTCAAAAATACTTTTTTTTCTTTCTTTTTCTTCCAACTCACCACTTAACTCACCACTCTTTGCAAGTTCTAACTAGGCTAAAATGAATTTATTTTCTCCGCGGACTCCGATCTTCAACTATGTGTCCCTTCTCTGTTTATATTGTTCCTGATCAACCAGATTTTTTTTTTAAATCGAAACAACCCCCAAAATGTTTATATGCATACAGCTCATCACATACTCCTTGACTGTGTCTGACAATCTAAGTCTCTGTCTGCATGTCTGTCTCTTTCTGTCTGGTTATCTGTCTGTCTCTGTTTCTTTGTCTGTGTCTCTGTGAGTTTTCTCTGTCTGTGTCTCTGTGTTTTTCTCTGTCTCTGTCTCTTTCTGTCTCTCTGTCTGTCTCTGTCTGTCTGTCTGTCTGTCTGTCTGTCTGTCTGTCTCTCTCCTGTGTCCCCTCTCAGCTCCGACTGTGCTCTCCAACCCAGACACCCCGGTTTGGGTGCCGGGGTTTTCTTTATAAATAGTATCCACGCTTTGTGGAAATGTAGTGCTTTAAATTACCTCTGTTTCTGTTATTTTCATTTGTTCTTTCTCGTTCCTAATCTGTTCTATCGATCTACTATCTTCTTCGCTAGACCAGTCACCTACCTTTTTTCTTGAAAACTCTCCCAAAACTCCTCATTTGTGTATGAGGTCTGCTGGTCAGCTTGGGGATATTGGACGCTTTCTGCCAAATGGTCACTAGGGCTTTCTATGGTTATTATTATTTAGCAATGTAGGCATATGTGTTTTGTTAATATTTTATAAAGTTGCTTATATTCTATTTTGTTTTTTGTAAACAGGGGTTCCATAAAATAGAGTAAAGCTTCAGCGTCCCCCTGCATGGGATGCCTTTGTTGTAAAGTGGCTGCCTGGTGGAGTGTCTTCAGTTTTGCCATCAGGGTTGTTGTTGTTTGTAGATTATAGTCACACGACACTTTCGCATATAGGTGACTACTGGACCGATTTATACTGACACCAGCGGGCCAGTTGTTGGTAAAGGGGAAAATAATATGATCACACGTTGACCAATCCGGGATTCGAACCAGCGACCATTCGGTTACTAGCAAGACGCTCTTACCAACTGAGCTACCCGGCCCCACCCATCAGGGTTATTTCAGCAGAGATCGTTTATACAGATCAGGGGTGAGTCCTCTTTCAACCAACTTGTGGTCCTGATTCGGCTCTTTGCAGTCCGCTGGACCCTATAAACAATGACTAAATAACTATCTCCAACTCAGTAGATCTATCGTACATCTATCATGTCGTGTCTCCACTAACCTCAATTCATCTGTTGTTACAACATCTTAAAAACAGTTTACCCTATTCCACACTCCCAATCCCTGCATCACACCACGCTCCTGTTATCCTTATTGCAATCCAATCCAATTTTCACTAGCACTGCCACCCCCACCTACACCCCCCCCCCCATAACCCAGCCTCTTTTCACCACCATCGATTTCCTGCCCACCAAACCCAACCCTATGTCCATTGTGGGTACCCAAAGCACGTGCCCTTTCATCACTATCGAATCACAGACTACACTCCGATCCCTTTTCCATGTTTAAATCATTCACCGTGTTTTGTTCTTCACGTTTTTGATAAATGGATTTATTCCTGGTGGATTAAGGCACAATTTTATGTTGTGGTGCTGATGTTGGGGGAGGGGGGGTGATTTTGATACATATTTTAATGTTGTTTTTTTTTAACATTTATGGTTTTTTACATTTGTTATTTATTTTTTAACTCATTTATTTATTTATTTATTTATTTATTTATTTATTTATTTATTTATTTATTTATTTATTTATTTATTTAATTATTGGAGACAGTTTATAAGATCTAAGGTAGTGTAACAGCTCTACTACATCTGCACTAAACTTCGCGATGTTCTCAATCTAACTTTCTACTGTAACTCCTCCGGTATCGACCGGCAAAACTCTTGAGTGTTCTGAGGTTGCTCGGACCTCCCGAGACGTAATGTTCGCTATCTCTCGCTCCATCAAGTCGTGTTTTGGGATGAAACTGTTGCAAGAAGTATACTGTGGATGTGTGTTAGAAAAGGGAAGAGAGAGAGAGAGAGAGAGAGAGAGAGAGAGAGAGAGAGACAGAGAGAGAGAGAGAGAGACAGAGACAGAGACAGAGACAGAGACAGAAAGCGACAGACAGACACACACAAACCAGATTGATTGATTGTTGCTTTAGGTCCAGCGGACTCTTCCGAACCAAATCAGGACCGGACAACCCCCGATCCGCATAAAAGATCTGCTGAAACAACCCTAGTGGGAAAATTGAATGCCCTCCACCGGCCAGTCACTTTACAATAAAGACATCCCACGCAGGGGACGGCTGAGGTTTTACCCCAACTACTCGAACCCCCGGTTACAAAAACAAAATAGAATACAAACATCATTATAAATTATCAACAAAACATATACATATAAAATGCCTATAGTGCTAAATAATAACATCATAGGAAGCCCTAGTGACCACCCGGCAGAAAGCGTCCAACACTCCCAAGCTGATCCAACAGACCTCATACACAAACAAGGAGTCTTGTCCAGGAAGAGTTTTCAAGAAAAAAGGTAGGTCATTGATCTAGCGAAGAAGAAGATAGTATAGCAGAGTGATAGGACAGAGCAGGAATGGGAAAGAGTAAATGAGGAAGACAGCGACAGTGGGAATTTAAAGCACTAAATTTCCATAAAGTGGGGATACTATTTATACTGAAACCCCCGGCACTCCAACGGGGGTACTGTTGCCGCAGTGAATCTGTCATGCCTACAAAGGAAAGAGAGGTTTTCAACTGGGGCTTTCACTTTTCCCTTTATAGGTTTGAACAATCTACAGTGGCAAGATTGCTCATGACCCCAAGGGGTACACAAACCAGAGAAACAGACAGATATGGAAACAAGCAAAGAAAGACAGACAGGTGGGAACAGGCAGACTGAAGACAGGCAGAGATTAAAACAGACAGAATGAAGGCAGAAACAGAGAGAATTTAAAATAAACAGAGATGGACAGACAGACACATAGACAGAGATGGAAACAGACAAACTGGCAGATAGATAAAGAGAATGAAGAAAGGGCGTAAGATATAGAAGGGGTGGGAAGAAGAGGAGGAGTGGACAGAGGGGTTCCAAAAGCAATTTTCTTGGTTGTTTATGTTCCCTTAGTTGAATGGCATGATCTCACTTTCAGGAGCCTAACGACAAAAGCTAGAAAACGTTAGAAGAATCCATAGCACTTGCAGAGAACGAGAGAGCAACATTTTCATTGAGTGGTGGGGTGGGGTGGGGTTAAGGGGTGTGTTGGAGGAGAAAATGTAATAATAATATCCCCAGGAAAATAGTAAATATTAGTGCAGGATTTTGAATTCAGAAAAAGACGAAAAAGAAGATGGCAAGGAAGAGAAGGAAGAGAAGCAGATACGAAGAAGAAGAAGGTCGTGGTGGTAGTCACGTAGTGCTGCTGCTATTGTTGCTGCTGTTGCTGCTGCTGCTGCTGCTGCTGATGATGATGATGATGATTGGGCATGCTTTAGTAAAATCGATATTAACGGTGATGATGATGACGACGACGACGATGAGGAGGAGGAGGAGGAGGATGATGATGATGATAATAATGATGATGATGATGATGATGATAATGATGATGATGATGATGATGATGATGATGATGATGATGATGATGATGATGATGCACCTGTTGTAAACGTTTGCTGACGCCTGGACGGCCATTGGAAGATATTTCTTGGGCAGCCCTGATGAAGTGGATTGTGATGGGTGACGGAAACACCCCAAAATTAATTTAAAAAAAAAAAAACAAACAAAAAAAAACCTATATAACGTTTCTCGACCGATTTCACTTCTTGAATCCTCAAATTGTATGAAACCATGTGAAGACGCTGTCCGGCGTCAACGAACGGTTCAAAAATATTGTCAAAGGGTTCGAAAAAGACAGATGACGTAGATAACAGAAAGTTTAACCGAATTCGTCGCCTAGATGAGCCGAAAGTTGCATTTCACGCACACTTTTTGTATTTTAATCCTGGTAGTCAGAATATCTTCATGTCGACCGTGAAGTGAAGTGAAGTGAAGTGATGGGTCGCTAATGCTTAAGCGCTATTTTCGGGAATTTCGTGGGTCGCCACTATATATATATATATCGAACACTGACGACATCGTCTTCAGGCTGACAGAAGGTGTCTTCCAAGAGCTGTGGTTGCTTCACAAAACATCTACACCGGGTGGATGATGATGATGATGATGATGATGATAATGATGATGAGGATGATGAGGATGATGATGATAATGAGGATGATGATGATGATGATGATGATGATGATGATGATGATGATGATGATGATGATGATGATGATGATGATGATGATGATGATGACTGGGCGTGCTTTAGTAACATCGATATTAACGGTTGTTAATGCCCCAATAACTAATAATCAATAACAAAAAAGACAAATAATTTATTTTTGTGCGACTACACTTCCTTTAAGAATATAAATCGACCTAGCAGACATTTATTTGAGACTCCCTTCTCTCAGAGATGGCTTTATGAAGGCGAGCCCCGTCCCCTCTGTGAGAATGTGTGCAAATAGGGGTGTGACAATAAAGGTTAGTGATGTTGCAAGGACTGCATTCGTTGCCCAGACAGCAGGGAGTTGGTATGTGTGTTGCTGTAAATTAGGACAGTGATAAAGGACTAGAAGATAGATAGATAGATAGATAGATAGATAGATAGATAGATAGATAGATAGATAGATAGATAGATAGATAGATAGATAGATAGATAGATAGATAGATAGATAGATAGATAGATAGATAGATAGATAGATAGATAGATAGATAGATAGATAGATAGATAGATAGATAGATAGATAGATAGATAGATAGATAGATAGATAGATAGATAGATAGATAGATAGATAGATAGATAGATAGATAGATAGATAGATAGATAGATAGATAGATAGATAGATAGATAGATAGATAGATAGATAGATAGATAGATAGATAGATAGATAGATAGATAGATAGATAGATAGATAGATAGATAGATAGATAGATAGATAGATAGATAGATAGATAGATAGATAGATAGATAGATAGATAGATAGATAGATAGATAGATAGATAGATAGATAGATAGATAGATAGATAGATACTCAGTGCTTATAGGGTCCAGCGGACTGCCAAGAGCCGAATCAGGACCACAAAAAATTAAATAAAATCAGATTAAACTGTTAACATTTAAATATTTTGAAAGATGTAAATAAAATCAGTCTCTTCAATAAAATCCAAACAAGAATACAAAACAAGACGACATGACATATCGGCTACAGAGTTTTGACAAGTCACACAAGCGTAAATGGCTACTTACTCGTGTAGCTTTCAGCGACTATCCTGTCGCCTTCATCAGCACAGACTGAAGGTGAGAACTGGGATTCAGTTCACATCACCGTGAGTACACTCACGGCAATGTGAATGAATGAGCGAGGTGTAGGTCGCTGGCAGTTGATGACGACATGATTTTCTGTTCTGTTTGTTTATTGTCTTTTCCAGCAAGCTGATAAGACATTTAAAAAAAAAATAAAAAAATAAATAAATAAATAAATTGTTAGATTAGATTACCAACAGGAGAGTCCAGCAATACTTTGGACAGTTTGATTCCGAGTTGAAAATCTACATCCCTGAAACTGACCTTCCCTTGCAATTCATATGGCAGTAAAGGCTTAATTTGATCACATTCAAATAAAACATGCTGTAATGAGATGGATGCATCACAAACACACTTTACATCTTTACAGTACTTAGTTTTAATGGCATTGAGCAAAATTCTGTTAGTCATCGTAAGCACAGCTCTTGAGTAACCATTTAATGGATTGTCTTGTTTCTTAAAGTCAAGAGTACTTTTCATCATATTTTCAATTTCATTTTGAATTTCTTTTGAAGATTTCATAACTTCAATGTATCGAGAATTTAATTGTAAAGCACCTTGTTTAGCCCCTTTATCTGCTAATTCATTATAGAAAAAACCACAATGTGATGGTAACCAGCATAAAGAGATGTTTGTGCCATTAATGATTAAGCTGTGAATAATATGTCTAATTTCTATTATTAAATCTCTTCTATTTTTATTATTTTGAGATTGTAACGCTTCTAGCACTGACATTGAATCAACACATATAACTATTTGAAAAATACTGATCTGAAGACTGGATATGTTTCTTAGTGCCATTAAGATTGCTATCAGTTCGGCTGTAAATATAGATATATTCTTGCCCAAGTAAAATGATTCGTTCATTTTTAAATCAGGAATAACATATGATGCACCTGTTTCACCTGATGATAAAACAGAACCGTCAGTATACACTTTTAAATGTTGAGAATAAACAGAATCTATGTGTTCACGAGCCTCAGTTGTAACTAAATTACTATTAACACTTTTGAATGTGTTACAATAATGAATATCAAAATTACCCTTCATCATCTCCCAAGGAGGCATTGGTGAAGAAATATCTGTCTTAAGTCTTTTAATGTCCTCTACTGTAGAATCAAGTAAGTCTTTAGTATATGTAGAAATCGTTTCTAAGAATCTAACATTTTGTGCTCGTTTTGGGTATTCTAAATCAGACCTAAACAACAACTCTTCATTAGTACTATTGCAAATATTATGTGCTCTTACGATATATTTAACACAAGCCAACTTTCTCTGTTCATCCAGGGGCATAATTCCTGCTAACATATAAGCTTTAGATGTATTTGTATGCACGGGAACACCTAGGGCTAATTTTATAGCCTTGCTATCTAGACTTTTTAACTTATTTAAATAACTCTTTGGGGCTGAAAAATATGCTTCCTGCCCATACATTAATTTAGATCTGACAAGTGAAGTTGCTAAATGAACGAGTGTCTTTATATCTTGACCCCAAGATTGTGTACTAATGATCTTTAATAAATAATAACTTTTTAAAGCATTCTGAATTAAATACTCAATATGTCTTGTCCATTTTAACTTCCTTGTTAGATATACACCTAAAAATTTAATCTCAGCGGTATATTCAATTTCTTCATTTTCTATCAATATTTTAGGCAGTTTTCTTGGTACTTGACAGTTACTAAAAAGCATCATTTTAGTTTTTTCCTTAGATAATTCTAGGCCATTAGATATCATGTACTTGTTTAAACTATTTATTTCTGTTTGATAAACTAAAGTAATGTGTTTTATTTCATACAAAGAAGTTTTCTTTTTTAGATTAACATTCATCCATATAGCAATGTCATCAGCATATTGAACAAGAGTAACCCTGTTACTGAAAACTTTTGGCAAATCGTAGATTAAAATGTTGAACAAAATTGGAGATATAATTGCCCCTTGAGGAATACCCATATTCGTTGAATGACTTGATGAATAACAATTTCCAACTTTAACTTTTATAGATCTATTTTGTAAGAAAGTTTTTATAAAATTATACATGTGTCCAGATAATCCAATTTGCTTTATTTTGAAAAGTAAACGTGCATGCCAAACTCTGTCGTATGCTCTTGTAATATCAAAAAAAGTTGCTAAAACTCCTTTACGCTTTGCAAATTGTCTTTTAATATGCGTTGTTAGCTTAACTAAATGATCAACAGTCGATCGGCCTTTTTGAAACCCAGCTTGATTGATAGGAATTATTTTTTGTTTGACGCAATAATGTGATAACCGTTCCAGTACAACTTTCTCCATTATTTTACAGGCATGTGACTTCAACGCGATAGGCCTATAACTTGAAACAACACTGCGAGATTTGCCAGATTTTGGTAATGGAATAATTAGAGATGTTTTCCAGAATTCGGGCAAGGTACCTTTTGCCCAACTATTTGCTATAATTTCATGTAAAATGTGTAGCCAATTGTCAGGAATATTAGATAAAAGTTTGTATGAGATTCCGTCTAATCCTACCGCTGAATTCTTTCGTCCAAATTGGAATACTACATTTTTAACTTCTTCAAACGTTATGTCAGCATTATAATATAAACTATTATTGGGTAGAGGAGGCTCAAATGTAGGACTACTTTCTTCATTTTCTCTTTGTTGTTGTATGTGACTAGGCAAACTAGACGACTGACTTACATTAGCAAATACTTTTACAAATTCATCAGCCTTCTCTAATGATGTTGGAAATGTATTATTTGTTAGCTTTATGGGACATTTAGGGAGACTGTATCCATTTTTCATTTCTGACAACTTTTTCCACATTTTAGCTGAGTCCTGATAACTATTGATTTCAGAATTACAATAATTTGACCAAAATGCTTGTTTTTCGCTAGCAATGGTTTTGTTACAATTTATTTTTGTCTTCTTCATTTCAATAAATGATTGTTCTGTTCTATTTTTCAACCATGTTTTATATGCTACCTTTTTCTCTTTTACTGCATTTTTACACTGTTCGTTCCACCAAATATTTCCGGTTCGGGATTTTTTCGTATATGTTTTTTTCTTGGGAATAGACCTAGAAGCTGCGTCATGAATACTCTTAACAAAAGTATTATACACTTCATTAATATCCTTCTTCTTAGTAAAAGAAGTATCAGTTTGTAATAAAATTTCTTTAAAGTTATCCCAATTAGCCCGAGCATAGTGATATTTTGCCACAGGATCTTGCTCAATGCCCACTTCAACACAATCATTGCAAGTGATTACGATAGGAAGGTGATCACTGCCTAAAGTATCCGTCTCAACCTCCCATATACAGTCTGCATAAAGATCAGGAGTAGTAAAAGATAGATCAATGGCAGATGGTTGATGTGTAGATACATCTGGCACGCGAGTGATTCTTCCATCGTTAAGTAATAAAAGGTCAGAGTTAACAATATTTTCACTTAGACGGTTTTTGGAAAAGTAACAGTTATCATCCCAAAGAGACGAGTGGGTATTAAAATCTCCACAAAAAATACTAGATTCTGACACATTAAAAGATTGCATCCAGTCAAGGTTTGCATGATCTGTTCCCTTAGGATAATAAACAGAGAAAATGTTTACACACAACTGACTATTTATCTTGATTTTCGCACATGCGCAATAGCTATCACAATCGTTTATACTGGTAGGACTCAATAAATCATAATCCAAGTCATGACGAATGTAAATTGCAGCCTGGACTTTATCACTGTTTGTGTTGATTATGGGGGGATAATAATACCCCTTCAGTTTTGGTAGCTTGCATTTGTTAACATTTAATGACTGTAAGGCTAGAACATGGTGGTCTGTTTCAGACAAATATTGTTCCAAATAATGTAAGTTAGTAACTAGCGAGCGACAATTCCACTGAAATACTGAAAGTTTTTCACTTTTCATACTACAAAAACTAAAAACATATGGAAAATCAACTATAACTATAACTTGGATCTAGAAAAAGAGTCATCAAACTTTTAGCTCTTTTTGTTAGTGCTACGCTAATGGAGACTGAAAGGAAGTAGATCTCCAGCACGCTCAGTACCACATGGTAGGAAACTGTATTGGAGAGTGTGGGTAGAAGTTACCCCTCCAGTCATAATAACCAGGAGGGTTGGCTGCATGACGGTAGTTGCGCGCAGCTTTCCGTGGCTTCTCCCACAGCAGTCTGCCGACGTTGCGACCGATGTTTCCAGCCAGGGTACTGCTGCCTCGTCTGGTGGGATGGAGGCGATCGTAGCGAAGACCAAAGGGTGGCAAGTTGTCATGGCTGATGAAGACGATCTTGTCGTTGTCAGCCAACTCCGTGAGCACCATCGCGTTAAACAAATCACGCTTCTTCTGGAGTGATGGGATAAGGACAGGAGCCAGCTGGCTAACAACAAGCTTCGACGTGGGGCTACGCGCAGCCACAGTGTGGACGGCCTCAACAAACTGCTTGCTGGCGGAGCGCGGGTCCTGCTTCTTTAGATTGTTCACCCCACAATGGAACAGGACGACTTTCGGTGGAACAACAAGCTCATCTTGGGTAGCAATGAACGCAGGAACAATGTCACTGATGGTGGGAGCAAACTTCTTGCAAACTGAAAACTTGTAAGACATCGCCAATCTCTCTTCTTGCACTCCTCCCAGTATAGAATCATGTAGAATGACACAGTCACGTTCCAGAGCAACTTCGTCATCAGAAGACACGTCATGAGACGTCGAAGCAATTGGCATTTCGACATGATTTAGATGCGATAAAACAAACCAACATCATGTAAAAATTGAAACAGGTTCTGACCATTGCATACTTTTTAAAAACCTCATTAAAAGGTACTGAACCAAGATTATCTTTCCCTTAAATCAACCAGATCAGCACATTCAGACATAAAATGACGAAGGGAAAAGGATTTGTTACATTCAGTAACAAGAGGGATGAGAGAGGGAAGGAGGGAGATAGTTAATCATAGGGTTGGGGAGGGAGAGTGAGAGACAGAGAAGATATCGACCTAGATGTGATAGACAGACAGACAAAGACATAGAACAGATAAAGAGACAGAGACAGAGAGAAACGGGGAATAGACACAAACAGAGAAATTAGGGATAGAAATAACTAGAGAATGGATGGTAAAGGGGGGTGTGGACAGAGAGAGAGAGAGAGAGAGAGAGAGAGAGAGAGAGAGAGAGAGAGAGAGACAGAGGCAGAGAAGAAGTAACGGAACATAGAGAATGAAATATATAAGTTTATTAGATGGGGAGAAATCAATAAATATGGTAATGAGGAAGGGACAGAAAGTGAGAGAAAAACCGCAAAGAGTGATATGAGAGACAGAGAAAAAGCGATACAGAGACAGAGAAACAACTACAAAGACTGACCGAGAGTGGGGAGTGGCCTACACTATGGTACCAGTCGCTTGTCATCACTCTTCCCAAAAAGGGTAACCTTCAGCAGTGTGAAAATTACTGCACCATCAGCCTCATCAGCCATCCCAGGAAGATCCTCCTGAAAATAATACTCAACGGGTTGAAACCCTAAGCTGAATAAATCATAGCTGAAGAACAAGCAGGATTCAGGGCAGGGCGAAGTACCAATGAACAGATTTTCAACCTCAGAATAATCTGCGAGAAATACCTACAGCACCAACAACATCTATATCATGTGTTTGTAGACTTCAAGAAAGCGTTTGACCGAGTCTGGCATCAAACTCTGTGGGCAACCATGAGAGTGTACAAAATCAGCCTTAAAAGTATTGAAGTCATCAAAAGCATGTATGACAAGGCTACCAGTGCAGTTCACAACAGCGCCATCGGTAACTGGTTCAGAACAACAATCGGTGTGCGTCAACGATGCCTACTCTCTCCAACACTATTCAACATCTTCCTAGAGTGCATCATGTCAAAGGCCCTTGAAGATCAGTAAGGCACAGTCAGCATAGGGGATAGAGCAATCTCCAACCTCCTTTTTGCGGATGACATTGATGGATTGGCTGGAGAGGAAAGAGATAGCAATAATGGGCTCTGAGCCCCAAAGCTCAAAGAGTTCTAAAGGAGGCCTTTTATTGCAATTTATGGCTGTTTTATGAGCTTTTTAAAAAGCGCTCCAAAGCACTCTGGGAATCCGGCATTTGCTAAATATAATACATATTCGTATATCTTGCGTCTTTGGTCTCCCCATCAACTCCAAAACTTAGCCAGTTAATTAGTTATTTGTCAAAACTTATTTCAAAACTTAGAAATAAAACTTAGAAAAAATACCTCATTTAGAAAGTAGAAAACTTACAGAAAACTTACTTAGAAAACTTAAAAAATACTTTACTACTACTGGAATTGGAAATTTTTACAAAAAACCGGTGGTAGCACTTCCTGCTTGGACTCTCTCCCTAACTTGGTGGAGTGGGACGGACCCCTCGACCTTTTGCACGCATCTCCCACTCCACCAAGTGAGCCCAAGCGTTGTGGCATGTGTTGTCTGTCATCAAACCCCAAATGGGGAATCTCTACGAGACGAAATTAGAGAAACCCACGGAGGTGTACTGACTGAACTTTGGCTGCGAGTCGGACAGTTGGATTAAGTAGGAGGTTCCCAGGATACAGCGCGCAGCCTCCTGTCTTACCCAATGTCATGCAACCATTCGTTCTTGCGTTCAATATATCTGTTTACTTGTTGCCTGAGGCTTGACAATTGGATTAAGTAGGAATGGATCGAGAGTTAGCGTGCACCTTCCAGTCTTATCCATTGTCATGGCAATTTTCAACATGTATCCAAGCCACTTGCCACTTTGTACACTGTGTCTATTATTGCAATAGGACAGACATTTGGCCTTAATGCCTTAGCAAATTCAACACATGCCACAGAAGTGACTAACCACACCGAAAATCTATAGTTCCTTTTTCTTTATATCCCCATCCAGATCGCTCATAAAAGAAGATTGGGCTTGGGAAATTACATACAACAAACCAGCATTAATATTCGTTATTCTAAATGTACAATTCTAAATAATACACCATTAAGTGCAGCAATCTTTATTACATATTGTTCATATTAATTTTTAAAAGTGTAACAAATAGATATATAAATAAAAATTTATATTAAAGCATGTGTTTCCCATTTACTAGCTGTAAGTTAAACCAAGGGAAATAATTTGTGTGTATTTTAAACATGCATTAAGCATGTGATCCAGTTGAAAAACAGAATTGGAAATTCCCCTTTACTAGACCAGAGGAAATAATTTGTGTACAGGAATATTTGTGTGCTTTCTCTGTGTGAATGTAAAATCCTTAGTAAGTTTTTTGCCTTTGCTTAGATATATAACTAGAAATTTATATTAAGCATGTGATCCAGTTGAAAACAGCAAATAGAAATTTATATTAAGCATGTGATCCAGTTAAAAACAGAACCTGGAATTCCCTTTGCTATTATTTACCAGGACTTCCTGCAGACATTAACGTGTAACAATCGGGAATTCCCGCAAACATTAATGTGTCTTTGCTTATTTACCGGGACTTCCCGCAGATATTAACGTGTAACAATCAGGAATTCCTGCAAACATTAATGTTACAACCTTATTTTTTTAGCAAATGACGGATTTACAAAAAATGTAATTTAGTTATAGTCAGCCTTCTCAGTTGTGCCTTTGCTGTGTATTTTGTTTTAAGAATGTTGCTACTGCACTGCATTTGTGTATGTGACAATTAGTCACTATATATAAGTCCCATTCAGTTAAGGGAAAGTAATAAAAACATTACTACGCATTCATACGTAAAGTCGCGGTTGCTTCCCTTTGACTGTATTGGTCTGCGCGAATGAAATTCCCTAGTTAATTGTTTTTTTAAAAGTCAGTTTTTAAATTAATTATGTTTTAATTTAAAGTTTTGCGTCAGTATAAAAATGACGGACACAAAAAGTCTTTCACAATCTCCTTTGTTTAAAGACATCTTTCAAACTATACAACTTCAAATTTTTGACAGTCAAAATGTTATTAAATCTGTTTATAATAATTACGAATTTGTACTTAACAATTTTACTTTCAAATCCCCTGTTAAAATACGAATTCACGCTCAAATAACTTTTATTAAACCAGGCAGTATTGATGAAACGATGACTGTGTGGATTTCTTCAAGTCAAATTGAAGTGTTAAAATCTTCAGACCTAGACAATGCTTATAACAACATCTTGATCAATCAGTTACAAGACAGCATTGAGCGCGCAACTATGAGAGGGTCCGGGTGGGCCGAAGGAACTCTAGAATCATTAGAACTGAACATTACAAAGTATAATCCAATCAAAGGGAAATCTTATATCCCTCTTCCCAAAGAAATTCTTGACAAAAAGGCTGTATTGAATATTAAGAACACCGACGACAAATGTTTTGTGTGGTGTGTTTTGGCTAAATTATATCCTATTCAGTCGAAACAACATCCCGAAAGGGTGGCGCTATACAAAGATAAAATAACGAACTTAAATCTTAAAGACATTAATTTTCCTGTTAGCCTTGACGCCATTGACAAATTTGAATCACAAAACTCTCCTATAACAGTCAATGTATATGTTTGGGACCCTGAATCAAAACTTATGCCTTTACGAATCTCTCCTAATGCCCCATCGTTTTCAGACCTCAATCACCACGTCGATCTTTTACTAATAACAGACCCGCAAGACCCGAGCATGCAACACTATACACTGATACGAAACATATCTAGATTATTAGGACACACTTCAAAACATCATGGCAAACAATATTTGTGCAGACGTTGTTTAACTAGAGTATCTAATCTCCAAGTAGCTGACAAGCACAGTAAAATTTGCAAAAGTATGACAGATATTCAAACCCGCCTTGTGTTACCAAAGCCAGGTTCTCAAGTATATTTTAAAAACATCAACAAACAATTCAAGCAGCCTTATATAGTTTATGCCGACTTCGAATCATTGATTTTAAAATATCAAGGCCCGCAAGGATTTTGTACGCCTAATTCATTCCTCACACACCTTCACGAAGTCTGCAGTTTCGGGTATGTAGTTGTTAGAGCCGACGGACAACATACAGAGCCGGTAATTTACAGAGGGCCTGACGCAGCTAGGAAGTTCTTAGATGAGATGAACAAAATATACAAATTGTGTTTACTGCAGCTAGATAATCCGGTGCCCATGATATTTACTGAATCTGACTCCCATAATTTTAAAGCAGCTACACATTGCCACATTTGTAATAAAGAGTTTGACTTGAAGGACACAAAGACCCAAAGAGTGAGAGATCATTGTCACATAACAGGGGCATTTAGAGGTGCAGCTCATCAGAAATGCAACTTGGAATATGGAATCAAACATTTCTCTCTCCCTATTTTCATTCACAATCTTCGAAATTACGACTCCCATTTAATCATGCAGGCAGTGACGAAAGCATACAAAGTGTCATGTATTGCCGAGACAGAAGAAAAATATAAAACTTTCACTCTGAATAAATTAAAGTTTTACGACAGCTTTCAACATTTGTCTTCCAGTTTAGAAACACTAGCTAAGAACTTACCCAGCTATCCTATCACTAGCAAATATTTTCCAGACGTTACACTTATTCGGAAAGGCGTGTATCCTTATGAATACATGGATTCTTGGGAAGTGTTTGAAGAACTAGAATTACCCCCTAAAGAGAACTTCTATTCTTCACTCAATAAAAGTTTCATAAGTGATATCGATTATGAACATGCCCAGAATGTCTGGAATGCACTCGGATGTAAAAACCTTGGTGACTACCACGACATATATTTGAAAGCTGACGTCTGTTTGTTGGCTGATGTGTTTGAAAAATACAGAGAAACGAGTTTACATCATTACTCCCTCGACCCTTCTCATTATATTTCTTCGCCAGGAATGAGTTGGGATGCTTTCTTAAAACTTAGCGGTTCTAAAATCGATCTCATAACTGACCAGGTAATGATGACAATGATTGAGTCGGGCATTCGTGGAGGAATAAGCGTGGCAGCTCATAATTATTGCAAAGCCAACAACAAATACCTAAAGCACTATGACCCCTCGCAGAAATCTAATTATATAATGTACTTTGACGCTAACAATTTATACGGCTGGGCAATGAGTGAGCTTTTACCGGTTTCAGATTTCAAATTACTTGTTAATCCAAACCCTGCAAACTTGACTTGGTTAAACAGTATATTAAATCACCCTAAAGATCATACTATAGGGCTTATTGTTGAAGTTGACCTAGAGTATCCCAATGCTTTACACGACCTACATAATGATTACCCATTAGCACCAGAAAGATTGCATGGTACGGACAAGCAACTTAAACTTATTCCCAACCTCTATAATAAATCTAATTACGTCTGCCACTACAGAAACCTGCAGTTCTACATCAGACACGGCATGAAGTGCACAGCGATTCACAAGCTTTTATTCTTTAAACAAACGAATGTCTTGGCCGGGTACATCAATAAAAACACACAGCTCAGAAAACAAGCGCAATCTACGTTTGAAAAAGATTTCTTTAAGCTGCTGAATAACAGCTGTTTTGGTAAAACTATGGAGAACCCATACAAGCGAAAAGACGTCAGGCTAATTACATCACCCAATCAAGCGATTAAATTAACATCTAAACCTCAATACCTTGGTTACAAAGAGTTTCATGACTCCCTGTATGCAGTTACCATGAAAACCACGCAAGTTAATCTAGACAAACCAGTGTTTATGGGGATGACTATTCTCGACCTTTCTAAATTATTAATGTTCGAATTTTACTACGATTACTTTAAACCTAAATACCCGGAGGCCAGAGTTTTATACACAGACACAGACTCCCTTATACTAGACATCCCTACTGAAGACATTTATAAAGACTTAGAATCGGAACTGCAACATTACGATACTAGTGACTACCCTGAAACTCACCCTTTGTACAGCAAAGCAAACCAAAAGAAAATCGGTTTGATGAAAGATGAAATGAACGGGAAACTTATTGAAGAATACGCAGGACTGCAATCTAAGCAGTACAGTATTAAACACGAATCGGGGGAATCTTCAAAAGCAAAGGGCACCCAAAAAGCTGCAATAAAAAACAGAGATATCAGGCATGAAAACTACCTGGAAGCCTTAGATGGAAAAGAAGTTAAACCATACCCTAACACAACTATAAAGTCTAAAAACCATGTAGTGTCCACTGCTGTGACGACCAAAAAAACATTGTGCGCTAATGACACAAAGCGTGTAAGGGTAACTAAGGAGTTTGCATACGCTCTAGGCCACTATAAATTACAGGTAGAAACAGCGACTGCGACTGCGACTACGAGTAAGGAGGAGGGCCCGTAAGGTTTGAATAAATGTTAACTGTATTTATTCTGAAGCACTGAGCTTTTTCTTCAAAGCATCTAGCTGCTCCTTCCGTCCCAGTAGTCTCCCTTCCTCTATTAATTTTTTTTTAATTTCTTCAACATTAACAGGTGCAGACCTAGATTTAGATTGTATGTCGTGCTTCAATTTTTTATATTCTTCAAAATCTCGCTGGATAATTACAAACTCTTGGTCTGTAATCTGAGTGTCTTCTAGAGCTTTTGAAATTATTAAGTTCATGCTAGTAAGTTTAGCTATCGCAAGGCTAGAAATGAGGTCGTGTTTTTCTAATTTCTTAGATACTTTAGTATTAATTACGCCAAGTAAAACTGACATCACTGAAGATAATCCGGCAGCCACTCCTAATCCAATACTAATTGGTATACCAATTCCAGTCACCAATAATCCCACGCTGACCGCAGCTTCCGCTGCATTAATAACATTTAGACCAGTAGACACGTAATTTATTCCGCTATAAGCGCCGGAATACCTTCGTCTGCATCTAGAGTACTTTTGGATATCTGATTCAATTTGAGTCCTAACTTTTCTTATTTCTTCCAACCTGAACGTTTGAACATTACTTAAGTCTAACGTTGGAGCACTGGGTTGCATTGGTTGTTCATCCACTACTGCTTCTACTATAGCAGGATACAATTTTGTCGTCATATTTTTAGTGTGAAAAAAAAAGGGTTAACAATAATTAACTTGATTTTAGTTTATTAGCAAAATATTCTATTTGACTATCAGAAAATATCTGATCGCTGAAATAAAATGCTAACAGATCTACGTTGTCTAGGCTAATTTGCGCTATTCTGTCAATAGGATTTGGAACAGGGACAAAAGTTATCTTGGGTGATGAAGTAAATACGGAAAACTGATTTTCATTTTCTCTTTTTTTCATAAATACTGTAACTCGTCTGGGATCCTCATCTAAATCAACCCAACTTAGAGACACTTGCGGAATTACATTAAAATTTCTCTGCGTAGGCCTGTGAGCAATTATGTCCAGTACTATCATAGCTGCACTACCTAGCTGTAAAGGAGGCTGCAGAACAAGTCTGACATTTTTCCCTGCGGTTTCACGCTTATGTAAAACATAGCTGCTTTTTTTGTAGGCTTTGACTTCTATGGTTTCCCGATTGTTTTCATCCGGCACTAGACTAACTAACATAGGCCCGGCGTTAATAATTTTCTTAAATTTATTGTCTGGTCCCATAAAAGTGTAAGGGCTTTCGCACTTGAATTTAATAAGCCAATCTAATTCTGTGTCTATAGGTGTTAAAGACCAGGTATTTTCTCGTTTAGTAATAGCATACTTAAAATCGGGATCTACTTTACCGGCATTAAAATCCTTTAGCTGATCAATAGATGGTTTTTCTGGCAATACTGACGGCGGCACTGACGGCACTTCAGGCACTGCCGGCACTAGCGCTCGTTTATAATATCCATTTTGTGTAAATTCGAAACCGTAAATAGACCCAACAATAGCATTCGCATCAAAGTCAATTGTGTCTGCTAAGTCTTTCAGTTCAATGGTAGGACAGGTTACTGGAATTTGAGGGCCGATTGACATTGTATTTTAAAATTAAACTTTATTTTATCTCAAGAATAATTGTAAGATCTTCAAAGTCTACAATTTCGTTGTTTTGGTTAGTTATTTTGAAGCAGAAACTAGTATGATAGTCCTGACTTAAGTGGCGTTTTTGAGGTAGAAATTTCAATGAAACTGGATCGCAGTAAGATTCTCTCTGAGTTGAGATTATCCTTAGCAATGTACTAGGAGTTCCGTTTACTAAGTTTTCCGATGTCTTCAGTTGATGAAGGTACACAAACAATCTATTATTAATTAACAAATTCATAGGGTTTGATCCAATAAATCTTATAGAACTGCCGACAGTGCTGGAGCTGTCAGATAAAGATAATTCATTGCCACGGAAACCTAATATTTCTGCCAGCTTTGGCGCAAGTGTAACGCTGGTAATGTCTTTATGCAGGGTTTTATGGAAAGTTAAAGTTACTATTAAGTTTGCAGGGTTCATTTTTGCTTCAATCGAATGAGGTTTAAACAATTCTTCAGTAAGTCTGCAGAAGTCATAATAGCCGCCATGAATAAAGTGCCTTTTTTTATTAATCATTATCCAGTTGTTGTTTAGATCATGACTAATATTTAACCATTTAACCGTGTAGAATATTTCATGTAGGATTACGTTAAGGTCCCTGTTTTTGTTGTCAATAGGATGCTGAAGTTCAATGGGCACACCTGATTTTACGAATTCGAAAGTTACAAACATATTTTTTTTTAATATAATAAAAAATGTACGCGCCTTATAAATATAACAAAGCTGCAAAGTATACTACAGGGCCTTATTATTACGAAAAAGCAGTCGACCTAACCAAGCTGACAATAGCTGTGGCAGCCAACGTCCATTTCGAAACTATCCCCCATAATATTTTTGATCATTACCTCAACCCAGACATTACGAGCGACTTTTTAGCTAACCAATGGCTAAACAACGGGGGTATGCAGTTCTTTCAGAATCAAATTAATTTTGCCGTGTCATGCGCTACAACTGGTTGCGGAGTTTCTTACGTTCATCACCTTAATCACCCAGATCCCATGTTGAAGTCTATTTATCTGTTCCATTTGTATTATCAAGTGAGGCGGGGTGTTGTCTGAACTTCAGGCTCCGTTACCTACTGACAAAAACTTTAATCCCTTTAACAATGGCTTTGACAAGAAAGCGTATCAAAGGTTGTGCAATGAATTCGGAATTGATACTAAAACAGACTTCAGACAAAAACTAGACCTCAATCACGGAATGGGAACTTTATTTAGATACGCTGTAGGTAATTTATACACGGGGCCTTACGTACCTGGATTTACATCATTTAACCACAACAGCCAGGTTCCTTTACTGTATATCAGACAAAAACAAAGTACAGCATACAGCACTTTTATATTAGACACATCAAACGGATTTACCCAAAGTGGGGTGGAAAGGCTGAATGAATCTATTCGTACGTATGCGTGGTGCATTCTGGGGTCTCAAGCAGAAACACGAAGTAATATCATTGGGGAAGGAACTAGCTTCGATGCACAAAAGCAGTTTCTAGCCAACATTGAAGATTCTATTAATTCGGCAGTAGATTTGCCCGCGAGTATTAAAAGATATCAGGACACTTTAAAGTATGCTAGATCGAAAGTAGATTACGTAATAGGTTTAGGATTGTATATGTTGCCTTCAGACCTTCAGCTTAGGATAGGAACTATATCAAACTACAACAACAATATAGTGATTGCTGACCCTCAGTTTCATATAGGCTACAATCCTACAATAAATACAGTGAATACCGCGAATACAGTGAATACAGCAAATACGGTATTTACTGCTAGGCCTAATAATGAACCTTTAAGTTCGCCACCACTTCCGAGTTTGCCAAGCCTACCAAGCTTGCCGGAACTGCAAATGCCGGTAACTGATCATGGGGTTTCGCGTCTAGCGCTTACAGGGGGTTTATTGTTTGCTGGGTTAATTGGGATTTACTATTTTAAGTAACCAGAGTAATATTATTATAAACAAAGACCACAGATGCTCAGACGCCCAAACCACAACTTTAGAAGCAGTATTAAATATCCATGAAAATACAGAACCTAATATTCCTGGAAGTGCGTCTACAAGTTTGTCACCTAGGCGTTTCAATAAGTTAGCTATGCTTTGTAAAGTCTTTTTAATCCAGTCTTTAACCGGACTACCGCCAGGTCCACCAGATCCGCCAGGTCCACCGCCACCAATGCCTACGGTTCTAGTCAATGCTAAGACTAGTGTGCTTATTGTCATCCCAACAGCTGTAAGAATGCTAAATATTGTAACACCTTGCTCTCTGAACAGTGTTTGAATTCTTTCTGCAAGTGTAGTGTCTTCGTGTAAAATTTTATGCACCGTTTCTTTTATCCTGGCGAAATTAGTTATTAATTTTTCTCTGTTTATGGATAAGGCTTCTAGCCTTGCCGCGCGTTCTGTGTAAAGGTCTGCGAGCCTTTTTTGAATCATCTGTTTTACCTCAATGCTTAAGTTCGCGTCATCAGCTTCTGCTAGTTTATTTTTTTGTTTTTCTATATGTTTGTCGAGCTCACCGAGCTTGGCTAAATTCATCATTGTCTCCCCTCTCACAGATTGTAAAGCTTTATCTAAGCCTTGAAGTTCACGCAGTGGCAATAATGGCGTGTCATTGATAGTTTCCATAACCTGATCAATATTGGTGTCCTCATTTGTTTGCAAGGTTGTTAACTCTTTATTTACTTCTAATGCAGAACTAGTTAAGTTAGTTAAGTCTTGTAGTTCTATTTCTGAACTTAACGATGCATCTATTCGTTGAAGTGAAGCTACTGCTTGGCGATGCAACGCTGGCACTCTATTATCGGAAAGCCCCAATGATCGTATTACAGTCACTGGGAGTTTAGTTTTCAAAGTAGACCACGCATAAAATTTATCAGGATTCTTTAACATAGTTAACTGTACTCTCACTTTTTTACCGGATACACTAGTGTTTATAAACAAGTGATTATTTTTGTCTAGTTCGAAGTCGCTGGGACTAACATAATCAGGTAACTCGCGCCCGATGTAATTGTAAAATTTATTGATTTTTCTGGCTTTTTGGGTTTCAGTTACTTGACGTAATTCTTCTCCTATACTTAGCCTTGTTTGGCTCATGTCGTCTCCTAACATAGAAAGAAGTCTGCTGGTTGTGTCAACGTTGAGGTCTTCATTAGGCTCATTTGGTTTAAACACTTCATCAAGAGCTTCACCACCTGTTGCCATTTTTAAATATTTTTTTTTTTAATCACACTAAAAATGCAAAGCTACGGAAACTTGTTAGACCCTACACGTCGATTGAGGACGCCTTTAGGCATTAAAGGTGAGAAAAGCACAATAATTATTACAAACAATCCAAGCAGCATAGAGCCTAATCAGCTACTAACCATAAGATTTCCAAATTTAGGTCCTGATGATGTAATAGTTCCGGGCAGTCCTAAACTAGGATTTAAAATTAGTCTGAATTCTGACGACGATCCTAACAGAACCGTAGTCAACAATCTAGGTAGAGCTATAATTAAAAGAATGGTTATTAAACTTGATGGGCGAGAAATCCAAAGTATCGATGACGCCGGTGTTTTGTTTTGTTACACAGATCTGTGGCTGAGTAAATATGAAAGGGAAGATTTAGTTGGTCAGGGGATTCAAGCCGCCAATGTGGCCAAACTTCGAATCAAAGCTGGCGATGCTGTCGTTTCTAACAAAGGTGAAAATGCATTAGCTGCTGTATACAAAAACAGGTTTTATTTTCCACTTGATTTTGAACTGCTACACAGTCATCTGCCATTTCATCAAGGTTCATTTAACGACAGGCTTTCTTACGAAATTATTTTCAATGATTATTCTCAAGTAGTAATTAGCTCCGACAATGATGCTAGGTATACAATTACAGACATCACGCTTGAATACGAAGTGGTCACTCACGCTGAACTCAGTAGGATGATCAGGGGCCAATATGACAAACTAGCAATTTATTATGATAGGATCGTTCGCTACAGACAATTTAATAAAGATTTATTAGATGCACTATGGACCATCAACATAAATTCACCTGCTCGAAGTTTTAAAGGTGTACTGTTGTTGTTTGTGAAAGAATCTAATTACAATCGTGACAGCGAAAATTTTATCAATCCTAATATTTCAAAAGCGTCTGTTGTGATTGAAGGTAAACCTAATCAATTATTCGCTAATGGAATGATGGGATTTCAACAGTTTGATGAGATTAGGAAAATCTTGGGTGGAGGTAGATTGCGGACTGACACTGTGGATTTGATTTCTAAGGATCTTCATTTGCATGACACACGACTGCAAGATTATCTGGTGAATAAATTTGCGTTGTGGTTAGACTTTCGAACCATACCCACCAATGAACTTCATGGATCTGGAAGAAGAATTGAAAACGGAACAGATGGTATAACAATTGAATTGCATAGGGAAGCAAGTGCTAGGTCAGAATCAGTTACAGTATACATGTATATAATTATGGATGCTCAGCTAAACATTGAAAATGGAAGATTAAAAGATTTAGTATATTAAAAATGACCTCTTTGTTACCTCGTGATCCTCATTGCGGAATGATCGTTGGCATGACGTCATGCGGAAAGACCGTCTTTGTTCTGGATTTGTTAGAAAAATATTACGCAGGACACTTTGATTATATAGTAATTTTTTGCCCAACTATTCAATATAATAAAACCTACTTAGATCGTAAGTATGTCTGGACAGATGAAAATATCTTTGTTGTAAATACCAATGGCAAGCTCAATGAGTATTTAACGTATTTTTATAACCTGTTTGAGAATGAGGGTAATACGTTATTCTTAATCGATGATTGCAGTGCAGAAAAAGATATTGTATTAAAACGGAACATATTGAGCAAGCTGGCTTTCAGTGGACGCCATGTGAAAATTAGTGTCTGGTTAATCACGCAGAAATTTAATTCGATATTAAAGGATTTTAGAGAACAAGTAAAATTCGTGTGCCTGTTTTATTGCAAAGACCGTGACAGCTTTGATAACTGTTTAAAAGAAAATGACGTAATTGAATCAAAAGAGGAAAGAACTAAATTAAAAGAACAGCTAAAAAAAGGCAAGCACTTAAAATTATTATTAAAAACTGACCAACCAACTGGCTATAAAATACTTATGTAAGTAAGTAAGTTCTTTTATAATTTAATTATTGTAAGTTATAAGTTTTTTTTAAAGTCGACTTAATTAAGTTAGATGTAAGTAAGTAAGTTCTTTTATAATTTAATTATTGTAAGTTATAAGTTTTTTTAAAAGTCGACTTAATTAAGTTAGATGTAAGTCACTAAGTCAAAAAAAAAGGTTGAAGGTAAGTAATAGTGGTGATGATTATAGTTCATTTATCTTAATGGCTCTGTGTCTGGTGGAACAATCTGAAGTTCTTCTTTTACAAAGTTTCTTTGTGGTGTTCTACGATCGCTTCTAACCCTAACTTTAATATGAAAAGCCATCACATTTGCAAAGACAATAACAATCATGCTCACAGTCATGATCACATTCGCAGTCGGGTCCACAATCACAAACAGTTTGTTTGACTACATGAGGATTTAGTTTGCGAACTTGTTTAATAAAATGTAACCAAAAATATTTAAAGTAATATGATTTTGGGTACAAGTCACTTTTGTTGTATTCTTCTTTTGTAAGTTTATGAAAGACTATTGAGAAGTCACTTTTGCATTTAACTTTGTAATCTTCATTTATTTCATATTGTCCAGTGAAGGGGTCAGAAAAATCATTATAAATATCTGGATCATATAGTCTGCATTCAAAAAAGATTTTCCAGCGTTCATCTTCTAACATATGAAAGTGGGGAGAATCAAAAAAACATTTCTAAATCCTTACAGAACCTTTCTGTGTCCGTCATTTTTAGTCTTTTTTATTTTCTTAATTAGGAAATCTTAATGGTTCTGTGTCTGGTGGAACAATCTGAAGTTCTTCTTTTACAAAGTTTCTTTGTGGTGTTCTACGATCGCTTCTCGGTCTTAAATAATATACGGGCGGATCAGTAGATAATGCTCTGTCAACTTCATAAACGCTTAATGACCAAATTGGGTCTGTAGCTCGTCTTCTAGTGTCATTAGCAACTTCTCCAGGCTGATAAAGGTATCTAACAGTTTTGTTCATCAAAGTTAGATCCGGCTGACCAGGCTTTGAAACGGTAACAACAATCTGTTTCTTTTTAATAGCCTCAACTGGTTTTAATCCTGTAACTCTGGTTGGTTCTGAATTCATTTCCCTTAAAACTCGAGGCAGCCTAACAACCCATTCTGTATTAGTGGTTTCAGTAAAGAGTTCCTTTGAATACTGATAAGTGAATAATCTTTCTGCCAGTTGCCGATTAAAGTTTTCTACAATACCCTGTGATCTGTGCAATCCAACAACTCCTCTTCTAACAGTTACATTATGTTTTAACAAAAGCTGGTTAACAGCTCCTTTGAATTCAGACCCTTCATCGCATTGAATAAGTCTAGGGAACCTTAGAGGCCCTCTTGAATAAATCGCATTTAAGGCTTGAGCGACCTCAGCTGAATTTTTTAGTCCTAAGAGCATGAGCGTCTTTAAACCTGGTAGCTATATCAATAACAGTAAGGGCATACCTGTATTTCTTTCTATATATTTTGTCATGGGGAAGATATAACAAATCTATTTGGTGTGTGTCATTTGGTCTGGAGTTTTCAAATTTTGGTCTTATTATTTTCTTCGGGGGTGGAAGATAGATTTGCCATACAGCTTGCTTCGATAACCATTGTTTAACTACGTTTGCTGACAAGCCAGTCTTTTCTACTAGTTTATTAACTGCCGTCATCCCTTTCCAATATCCGGATTGAGAATATATATAATCTAGACAAACGCGAAGTCATATTTTATTTAGATTTATATTTTTGTTTAACGAGGTAATAAACTACTGTTATTCCAAACACAATTAAAATTAATTCTCCGGTCTCTGACATTGTAGGTGCAATGTTAGGTGTGTAGTAATCGGATAACACTGGTTGCTTTAATGAAGGTAGTGTCGTGCCAGTGAATAAATAATATTGGTGCAAAGCTTCATCAACGTCTTCGAATGTTTTATCAGCATGACCTTCTTCTTTCAATCTTGTATTAACAAAATCAAGCTGCATTAGTCTGTTTTTCTCGTATTCGGCCTGATCTTGTTGTAATTTTTCCATTGCTAAGTTATGCCGTTTTGATTCTTCTTTACTGTCCAGTTTTGAAAACAAATAATTTGATCCTGAAAAGGCTAAGGCATTTACAGCAGCAGAACCAAGCACCATTGCAGCACCAGCCATTTTTTAATTTAGTTTTTTATTTTATTTGTATTTAAAATGAATTGTGATGACTTGTTAATGCAAGAAGCTATTAATGTTACAGTTACAGGTGTTGACAATGAGAAAAGAGACAGGCTGGTTGCATTAGTAGCTTCCGGAAAGTCAAAGTATTATCTCGGTGTTGACTTAACTACTGAACAAGTGCAAAGACTGAGGCCAGAAGAGATCATTATATTACATAATAAATATGATAAAGTTCTCGGCGCTTTAATGGTTAAAAGTTTAGGGCGTTCGATTGTGAAGTTATATACCAAAGCTGTGTCGACCTTTGTTACTTTAGATTGTGAGAATGATTTATTTGATGATTTGATTAAAGATCCA
>CM072521.1:23435932-23488673 GCA_036898135.1 Oncomelania hupensis | reverse complement strand
CAAGCAAAGCATCGGCTACAATGAAATGGTTAATGACCCCGCACTTTCGGCTGTGGAAGTTTGGGCAATGGACCGCGGCGGAAGAAAACATTGTGGCGGATTTGTGGGCTGTGGACGGTTCAAGAAGATAGACCATCCATTGCTGACGTAATACGAGTTGTGGGACTGGAGGAGATAGGAGTGGAGGTAGGGGGAGGGGGGTTGGGAGGAAGATGAGCGGTGGGGAGAAAGAAAGGGATTTTAGAGGTTATTTAAGCCTCATAGGAATTGTGCTTGCGCTCAGATGAGGTAGAGGGGTGGACAGAGTTTGGTGGAAGAAAACCCTATTTGAAACCATCAGACACGAAAAAATAGTTATTTTTTTTCTCCTTTTTTTTGAGGGGAGGGTTGGGGATTGGGGTTTGGTTGTGTGGTTGGAGTATTTGATTCGAGAGCTATTGAAAGTTGAAGGAGACAGATTATTCCCCTTTCCGAAATAATGCCAACAGTGGGGTTGGATGAAAAGAGGGATTGGGAGAATTTTATAGCAGTTTTAAAATAGTTTAGGGCGTGTGTTTAATAACTGATTTTCTAAGATGGAGTATTATACATATTCCCCCCACCGAAAAATATAATTTATGATTGATTTTGAGGGGCCGTGGAAACGTTTGTAGAGAAAAAATTATTCATGTCCGAGGTTATGCACGTAGCGATAAATACTGCAGAAATCAACAGGAGTACTAGTCCGACATTTCGTGAAATAGCACGCAGTGCAGATGACCAGTACTGAAATCACAGAAAATCTAGCCCCAAATTTCTATAGGAATAAAAAATTTAATCGATACAGAATTCAGATAAAGCCTAGTTGTACATTTTGTGGCAAAAACAGACTCCTGATAAAAATGTTGTCGGGAGTTTCCAGTGAAGCGCTAGTTTTAACGGATTTAAGGAGAAACATCTAGTCCGAAGTTTCGAAGAAATTCAAACGGTGTATGACGACACCATTTTGGTTTGTTTCGGCTTGCCTCGTTTCCCGCTCTCTCATTCCCTTGCTTGACCTTGCATGACCTTGGAGGCCGGTTCCGGCGGTGCCCCCAGGGTCATCTCTCCTTGTCCCGGGACGTTGGCACCGATCCAGCTGAGGGCATCCATTCCCAAGACTCTCCATCTCCTGATCTGGCCTGCCAGCTCCTATAGTCCCTCTTTCCCGTTTTTCTCCTCCATCCTACCTCTCTCCTTCCCCTTCCCTCCCTCCTTCCCCCTCCCCTTTAGCTGCTTTTTCACATTCCATTTCTCTTTCCATCCCAGTCTGATCTAGCCAGCGTCTCTCTCTCTCTTTCTCTCTCTCTCTCTCTCTCTCCCCTCTCTCCTCTCTCTCCTCTCTCTCTCTCGCTCTCCCTGGAACTTCCTCTTTTCACTCTTGTTCTGATCCCCTTTCAGCTCTTTTCAAAATCTAATTCTCTTCTTGCTCTGCACCCTCTCATCCATTCACCCAACCACCAACCCTCTCTCTCACATTCTATTTCTCTTTCCTTCCCAGTCTGATCTAGCCAGCGTGTCTCTCTCTCTCTCTCTCTCTCTCTCTCTCCCTCTTTCTTCCCCCCCCCCCCGTTTAAATAAGCCCGCTCACAGACTTAGAGTGCAGGACAAGCCTCTCACTTGCAATTTACCCTTAAATCTCAGCGAGATTGGCCATCGGCGCTTTGAAGCAAATATGCAAACAGTCGCCGCTCTGACTCTAGACAAACTAGGACACTACATGCACTAGACATTGGCAAAAGCGCACAAGAGCAATACTCCAGTCTAAGCAGTTGGGGCCATGAACACGAAAGGCAAAAATCCGGCATCCTACTAGGTCTGAGACAGGAATCCAGTATTTCATTTGGTCCGTGATTTAGAAATCCAGCACTCTGCCGGATACCAGGTCCAGGAGCCAGCAATCTAACAGTCTAATAGGTCTTTGAAACAGACAGAAATCCAGTACATACTTTGGTCCGCGAACAGGAATCCAACACGTCATTAGGTCTTTGATGCAGGAATGCAGTACTCAACCAGAAACCAAGTACAGCAGGCAAGAATCCAGTAGTTCATTTTGGTCCTCGATGCAGAAATCCTTCACTCTGCCAGATACTAGATCCTGGAGACAGGAATCCAGCCCTATTGATAGATAGATAATCAATGCCTATAGGGTCCAGCGGACTATGAAGAGCCGATTCAGGACCACAGAAAGTTTTTTTCCCAAAGCTAGATTAGACTGTTAAAACATTAAAAGATGATAAAAGATGCATGTAAAAAACACTAGCAATCCAGCACTATTAGGTATTTGAAAACAGGAATTCAAAACGTCATTTTGTCCGTGAGTTCAGCATTTCATTAGGTTCTTGACACAGAGATCCTGCACTTCATTTGGTTGGTGCGTGAGGCATGAATCCAGCCTTTCCTTTGGTCCATCAGACAAGAATCCAGCATTGTAATAGGTTTTGAAAACAAGAATCCAGCAGGTCATTGTGCCTTTAAACTGGAATCCAGTTCATTTGGCCCGTGTGGACAGAAATCCAGCACGCCATTTTGTCCGTGAGGCAGGAATCCAGCACTCTATTAGTTCTTTGATTAGGTTCTTTCGCTTTCTAACGTTATGAAAACAAATAAAGATGTCCACTTGTAATCTACACGTCAGAGAAGTTCGCGCGAGTTCTTGCCGTGATCGATCAAACGTTATGGCAGGCAATTTGTTCGGTACGTCTCAAAGTTTGAAGCTCTCCAATCAACTTGTCGGTTGTCCCGGAGGCAGAGGAAGCAGGAAAAGAAAGAGGAGGAGGGAAAGGGGAAGATGAAGAAGAAGAATCAGACACAAAAAGAGGATATTTAGGTCAACAACTTCCCAAAAGTCATAATCTTGTAGGCATTTCGAGGAAAAAATGGCATTCAGCATTTTGGGAAAGTTCAATATTTGCTTAATATGTATCTGCCATATATCAGTGAATTTAGGCCTCCAGTTTTTTTGGTTTGTTTTTTTAATGTTCATTGAAACAATATGTTCGCGACGCGTTCTAGTATGTATCGTTTAATGAAAGAGACATTGTTGCCTTACCTTTTGTGCATCGTGAAAAAATGCAACTAGTGTCCGCGTTCTATGAAATCTGAGACAGCATCTACAATCTACAAATATAAGGACTCAAACTTTTATTTTCAAAACAGTAATGTGTTCTAATATTACAAAACTCAAGAGAGAAAATAGGGAAAATGCCCCAGCTTAAAATGCGGTTGGACCTTTTAGAGGAAAATGCACTTGGTGAGTTGTTTATTCACGATTTTTAAATGCTGTAAATCCATATCTGTCGTATGCCAAGTTGTAGAAGTCACTGTTTCAGCACAAACCAAAATGGCGGCCAAAAAATCCTCTTTCCTACTTCTTGCAAACAAGCAACAGACAACAAAACAGATGATAATAAAATCAACCAACACCTGGGTAGTAGGCGTTACAATTTTCGGTTTTATTAGATTAAAACCTTTATCAGTACAATCAATACATCACAGTTGATCAGACAACAAAACGGGTGAGGGCAATTGCACTATCTGCTTAACTTAAGCAAAAAATTATTACAACGTTCTTCATGCAAGTGTTGTTACTGCATGCAGTGAATGAATCGTCTTCAATTTGCTGAAGAGGAAATAAATAGCTACACAATTCCCAAAGTCCTTGCAAACGCTTTCAAACAAACACAAACAAGATGGCAAGTCATTCAAATGTATTTCCAGGCACTCAAATGCATAGAGGATAAAATAAACATGTGTAAATTTTCATGGCGGTGTTATGGGCGACCGATACTCGTTGCCCATGTCTTAAACTCTCGAATCAACTTGTACTGGATTTGTTTTGGAAGAGGAAGAAGAAGCACGAGAAGGAAGAGGAGAAAGAGGAGGGAGGGAGAGAGAGAGAGAGAAAAAAAGAGAGAGAGAGAAAGAGAGAGAGAGAGAGACAGAGAGACAGAGAGAGAGAGAGAGACAGAGAGAGAGAGATGCAGCAGAGAAAAAGAGGACGCGGAGGAGAATGGGAAGCAGGTTTTGATTCCAAATTACTGAACGCTTGAAGTTCTTGAATCAGCGCCTAGGCTGTCCAGGGGGAGGCAGCAAGAAGGAGGAGAAAAATATAAAAGAGGAGATGCTGGAGGCAAAATCAGACAACGAGGGGAAAGGAGGCTGAAAAGAAGACTGTAAGAAGAAGGAGATGATGGTGAAGAAGAAGAAGAACAAGAAGAAGAATAACAAGAACAAGAAGAAGAACAAGAAGAAGAACAACAAGAGCAACAACAAGAAGACGAGCAAAGAATATGAAGAACAACAAGAAGAACAACAACAAGAAAGAAGAACAAGAACAAGAAAACTGGAGGAGAAGGAGGAGAAGGAGAAGGAGGAGAGCTGCAATTTAAACGCCGAACACATATATATAAAGAGGAAGAAGAAGAAGAAGAAGAAGAAGAAGAAGAAGAAGAAGAAGAAGAAGAAGAAGAAGAAGAAGAAGAAGAAGAAGAAGAAGAAGAAGAAGAAGAAGAAGAAGAAGCAGAAAGAAAGAAAGAAAGAAAGAAAGAAAGAAAGAAAGAAGAAGAAGAAGAAGAAGAAGAAGAAGAAGAAGAAGAAGAAGAAGAAGAAGAAGAAGAAGAAGAAGAAGAAGAAGAAGGGCAGTGGACAAGCGAAATCAAGAAAGACGGAACGAAGGAATGGCTGAAAGCGATAGGAAACGTCCCGTCCAAACAAGGGGAGTTAACCGAGTGTCGGAACTATCGATCGCGAGAGTTGTCCTGCCAAAGTGGCGCCCCTGGGACGGTTCCAGAAGAATGGACCTCGAAATGAAAAGTGGCCGGGGGCCGGCGAAATGGCTTGCAAAGTCCAACTTTTCATAGCTCTCCTACCCCCTCCCCATCACTCTCAATGCTAGAATTCTCAGAACTGGATTCCTCCAGTCTCAGACGTCGACTCTTACCTCCAAAATCTTCATTTTCAACATTCTTACAACCATTTTGTTTTAATCTGGCCGCAACCCACCACGTTCTCTGTCTCTCTCTCTGTCTCTGACTCTGTCTGTCTGTCTCTCTGTCTCTGTCCCTGGCTCCATTTGTCTGTCTGCCTATCTGTCAGTCTGTCTGTCTGTCTCCCCCGCACTCTCATCCGTGTGGAACTCTCTTCCTTTGTAGTATCAATCCTACGGTATTATTTCATCATTTAAAAGAAACCTCTTAAAATATTTTTGTATGTCTCTTGAACAACAATAATAATGTTATGTGATCTGACTTATTTGTTTATAGAAGTTGGAGCTCTAATGTATCTCGATTGTAATTAATTGTAAACATGTTGCTGGATTTTAAATTGTTTCTGAGTTGGCTATTTGCCGTTTAAAAAAAGGTAGACTAGGCTTTAGGGCCTAAAGCCTATCTCTTATGAAACGATCCAATGTTCCACTGTTTTCTTTCTTCTCCTGGTACAATACACTACTATCAGCACTACATCCCACAATGTTGCTCCCTCTCTTGTGCAAACTTTACAACCTTTTTTTTTCTCCTCACTCTTAATTTCTCCATTTATCCCACCACCCACATCCACACCCACACATCCCCGCCCCTTTTTCCAACTCACCGTCCTCTCCAGTCTCGCAATATTCTCTTTGTTTCTCGATATTCTCTTATTATCACTAGCCATCAATTTAATTTCCTCTTTTCAGATTTCAAATCCTTTCTCAGGTTGTCTTCAGCACTGCTCGCCACACTATTTTTGCTGTTCCTCCTCCCTCCCTCCCCCCACACTCCCTCATTCACAAGCTCCAGCTATGCTATATTCGCTCCGGTCTCCAAACTGTGCCCCAACAAAACCTAGTATTGCTCTTCTGCCAATTGGAAATCTCTCTGTTTTTCATACTTCAAAAAAAAATTTGTTTTCTTTCTTTTTCTTCCAACTCACCACTTAACTCACCACTCTGTGCAAGTTCTAACGATGCTAAAATGAATTTATTTTCTCCGCGGACTCCGATCTTCAACTAAGCTTATGTGTCCCATCTCAGTTTATATTGTTCCTTATCAACCATATTTTTTTTTTTAATCGAAACAACCCCCAAAATGTTTATATGCCTACAGCTCATCACATACTCCCTGACTGTCTGACTATCTAAGTCTCTGTCTGCATGTCTGTCTCTTTCTGTGTGGTTGTCTGTATGTCTGTCTCTGTTTCTTTGTCTGTGTCTCTGTGAACTTTCTCTGTCTATGTCTCTGTGTTTTTCTCTGTCTCTGTCTCTTTTTGTCTCTCTGTCTGTCTTTCTGTCTGTCTTTCTGTCTTTCTCTGTATGTCTGTCTGTCTGTCTCTCTCCTGTGTCCCCTCTCAGCTCCGACTGTGCTCTCCAACCCAGACACCCCGGTTTGGGTGCCGGGGTTTTCTTTATAACTAGTATCCACGCTTTGTGGAAATGTAGTGCTTTAAATTACCTCTGTTTCTGTTATTTTCATTTGTTCTTTCTCGCTCCTAATCTGTTCTATCGATCTACTATCTTCTTCGCTAGACCAGTCACCTACCTTTTCTCTTGAAAACTCTCCCAAAACTCCTCATTTGTGTATGAGGTCTGCTGGTCAGCTTGGGGATATTGGACGCTTTCTGCCAAATGGTCACTAGGGCTTTCTATGGTTATTATTATTTAGCAATGTAGGCATATGTGTTTTGTTAATATTTTATAATGTTGCTTATATTCTATTTTGTTTTTGTAAACAGGGGTTCCATAAAATAGAGTAAAGCTTCAGCGTCCCTCTGCATGGGATGCCTTTGTTGTAAAGTGGCTGCCTGGTGGAGTGTCTTCAGTTTTGCCATCAGGGTTATTTCAGCAGAGATCTTTTATACAGATCAGGGGTGAGTTGTGGTCCTGATTCGGCTCTTTGCAGTCCGCTGGACCCTATAAACAATGACTAAATAACTATCTCCAACTCAATAGATCTATCGTATATCTATCATGTCGTGTCTCCACTAACCTCAATTCCTCTGTTGTTACAACATCTTAAAAACAGTTTATCCGCCTGCACCGCACCACCCTATTCCACACTCCAAATCCCTGCATCACACCTCGCTCCTGTTATCCTTATTGCAATCCAATCCAATTTTCACTAGCACTGCCACCCCCACCTACATCCCCCCTCCCATAACCCAGCCTCTTTTCACCACCATCGATTTCCTGCCCACCAAACCCAACCCTATGTCCATTGTGGGTACCCAAAGCACGTGCCCTTTCATCACTATCGAATCACAGACTACACTCCGATCCTTTTTCCATGTTTAAATCATTATCACCGTGTTTTGTTCTTCACGTTTTTGATAAATGGATTTATTCCTGGTGGATTAAGGCACAATTTTATGTTGTGGTGCTGATGTTGGGGGAAGGGGGGGGGGGGTGATTTTGATACATATTTTAATGTTTTGTTTTTTTAACATTTATGGTTTTTTACATTTGTTATTTATTTTTTAACTCATTTATTTATTTATTTATTTAATTATTGGAGACAGTTTATAAGATCTAAGGTAGTGTAACAGCTCTACTACATCTGCACTAAACTTCGCGATGTTCTCAATCTAACTTTCTACTGTAACTCCTCCGGTATCGACCGGCAAAACTCTTGAGTGTTCCGAGGGTGCTCGGACCTCCCGAGAAGTAATCTTCGCTATCTCTCGCTCCATCAAGTCGTGTTTTGGGATGAAACTGTTGCAAGAAGTATACTGTGGATGTGTGTTAGAGAGGGGAAGATAGATACAGACAGAGAAAGACAGAGACAGACAGACACACACCCAAACCAGAGAAACAGACGGAGATGGAAACATGCAAAGAAAGACAGACAGGTGGAAACAGGCAGACTGAAGACAGGCAGAGATTAAAACAGACAGAATGAAGGCAGAAACAGAGAGAATGTAAAATAAACAGAGATGGACACAGACACATAGACAGAGATGGAAACAGACAGACTGGCAGATAGATAAAGAGAATGAAGAAGGGACGTAATATATTGAAGGGGTGGGAAGAAGAGGAGGAGTGGACAGAGGAGTTCCAAAAGCAATTTTCTTGGTTGTTTATGTTCCCTTAGTTGAATGGCATGATCTCACTTTCAGGAGCCTAACGACAAAAGCTAGAAAACGTTAGAAGAATCCATAGCACTTGCAGAGAACGAGAGAGCAACATTTTCATTGAGTGGTGGGGTGGGGTGGAGTTGAGGGGTGTGTTGGAGGAGAAAATGTAATAATAATACCCCCCAGGCAAATAGTAAATATTAGTGCAGGAACCTGTATTCAGAAAAAGACGAAAAAGAAGATGGCAAGAAGAGAAGGAAGAGAAGGAGATACGAAGAAGAAGAAGGTCGTGGTGGTTGTCACGTAGTGCTGCTGCTACTGTTGCTGCTGTTGCTGCTGTTGCTGCTGCTGCTGCTGCTGCTGATGATGATGATTGGGCATGCTTTAGTAAAATCGATATTAACGGTGATGATGATGATGACGACGACGACGATGAGGAGTAGGAGGAGGAGGAGGAGGAGGAGGAGGAGGATGCACATGTTGTAAACGTTTGCTGACGCCTGGACGGCCATTGGAAGATATTTCTTGGGCAGCCCTGATGAAGTGGATTGTGATGGGTGACGGAAACACCCCAAAATTAGTTTTAAAAAATTCACCAAAAAAAAAAAAAACAAAAAAAATATATATATATAGTGTTTCTCGACCGATTTCACCTCTTGAGTCCTCAAATTGTATGAAACCAAGTGAGGACGCTGTCCGGCGTCAACGAACGGTTCAAAAATATTGTCAAACGGTTCGAAAAAGACAGCTGAGGTAGATAACAGAAAGTTTAACCGAATTCGTCGCTTTGAGGAGCCGAAAGTTGCATTTCACGCACACTTTTTGTTTTTTAACCCTGTTAGTCAGAATATATTCATGTCGACCGTGAAGTGAAGTGAAGTGATGGGTCGCTAATGCTTAAGCGCTATTTTCGGGAATTTCGTGGGTCGCCACTATATATATATATATCAAACACTGAAGACATCGTCTTCAGGCTAACAGAAGGTGTCTTCCAAGAGCTGTGGTTGCTTCCTTCACAAAACATCTACACCGGGTGGATGATGATGATGACGATGATGATGATGATGATGATGATGATGATGATGATGATGATGATGATGATGATGATGATGATGATGATGATGATGATGATGATGATGATGATGATGATGATGGTGGTGGTGGTGGTGGTGGTGGTGGTGTTGATGATGACGACTGGGCGTGCTTTAGTAACATCGATATTAACGGTTGTTAATGCCCCAATAACTAATAATCAAGAACTAAAAGACAAATAATTTATTTTTGTGCGACTACACTTCTTTTAAGAATATAAATCGACCTAGCAGACATTTATTTGAGACTCCCTTCTCTCAGATATGGCTTTATGAAGGCGAGCCCCGTCCCCTCTGCGAGAATGTGTGCAAATAGGGGTGTGACAATAAAGGTTAGTGATGTTGCAAGGACTGCATTCGTCGCCCAGACAGCAGGGAGTTGGTTTGTGTGTTGCTGTAAATTAGGACAGTGATAAAGGACTAGAAGAGGGGTAGATAGATAGATAGATAGATAGATAGATAGATAGATAGATAGATAGATAGATAGATAGATAGATAGATAGATAGATAGATAGATAGATAGATAGATAGATAGATAGATAGATAGATAGATAGATAGATAGATAGATAGATAGATAGATAGATAGATAGATAGATAGATAGATAGATAGATAGATAGATAGATAGATAGATAGATAGATAGATAGATAGATAGATAGATAGATAGATAGATAGATAGATAGATAGATAGATAGATAGATAGATAGATAGATAGATAGATAGATAGATAGATAGATAGATAGATAGATAGATAGATAGATAGATAGATAGATAGATAGATAGATAGATAGATAGATAGATAGATAGATAGATAGATAGATAGATAGATAGATAGATAGATAGATAGATAGATAGATAGATAGATAGATAGATAGATAGATAGATAGATAGATAGATAGATAGATAGATAGATAGATAGATAGATAGATAGATAGAGAGATAGAGAGATAGAGAGATAGAGAGAGAGAGAGAGAGAGAGAGAGAGAGAGAGAGAGAGAGAGAGAGAGAGAGAGAGAGAGAGAGATAGATAGATAGATAGATAGATAGATAGATAGATAGATAGATAGATAGATAGATAGATAGATAGATAGATAGATAGATAGATAGATAGATAGATAGATAGATAGATAGATAGATAGATAGATAGATAGATAGATAGATAGATAGATAGATAGATAGATAGATAGATAGATAGATAGATAGATAGATAGATAGATAGATAGATAGATAGATAGATAGATAGATAGATAGATAGATAGATAGATAGATAGATAGATAGATAGATAGATAGATAGATAGAGAGATAGAGAGATAGAGAGATAGAGAGAGAGAGAGAGAGAGAGAGAGAGAGAGAGAGAGAGAGATAGAGAGAGAGAGAGAGAGAGAGAGAGAGAGAGAGAGAGAGAGAGAGAGAGAGAGAGAGAGAGAGAGAGAGAGAGAGAGAGAGAGAGAGAGAGAGAGATAGATAGATAGATAGATAGATAGATAGATAGATAGATAGATAGATAGATAGATAGATAGATAGATAGATAGATAGATAGATAGATAGATAGATAGATAGATAGATAGATAGATAGATAGATAGATAGATAGATAGATAGATAGATAGATAGATAGATAGATAGATAGATAGATAGATAGATACTCAGTGCTTATAGGGTCCAGCGGACTTCCAAGAGCCGAATCAGGACCACAAAAAAATAAATAAAATCAGATTAAACTGTTAACATTTAAATATTTTGAAAGATGTAAATAAAATCAGTCTCTTCAATAAAATCCAAACAAGAATACAAAACAAGACGACATGATTTAGATGCGATAAAACAAACCAACATCATGTAAAAATTGAAACAGGTTCTGACCATTGCATACTTTAAAAACCTCATGAAAAGGTACTGAACCAAGATATCTTTCCCTTAAATCAACCAGATCATCACATTCAGACATAAAATGACGAACGGAAAAGGATTTGTTACATGCAGTAACAAGAGGGATGAGAGAGGGAAGGAGGGAGATAGTGAATTATAGGGTTGGGGGAGGGAGAGTGAGAGACAGAGAAGATATCGACCTAGATGTGATAGACAGACAGACAAAGACATAGAACAGATAAAGAGACAGTTAAAGAGAGAAACGGGGAATAGAGACAAACAGAGAAATTAGGGAGAGAGATAACTAGAGAATGGATGGTAAAGGGGGTGTGGACAGACAGAGAGAGACAGAAACAGAGAAGAAGCAACGGAAAATAGAGAATGAAATATATACATGTAAGTTTATTAGATTGGGGAGAAATCAAGAAATATGGTAATGAGGAAGGGACTGAAAGTGAGAGAGAAACCGCAAAGAGTGATATGAGAGACAGAGAAACAGCTATACAGAGACAAACAACTACAAAGACTGACCGAGAGTAGGGAGTGGCCTACACCATGGTACCAGTCGCTTGTCATCACTCTTCCCAAAAAGGGTAACCTTCAGCAGTGTGAACATTACTGCACCATCAGCCTCATCAGCCATCCCAGGAAGATCCTCCTGAAAATAATACTCAACGGGTTGAAACCCTAAGCTGAATAAATCATAGCTGAAGAACAAGCAGGATTCAGGGCAGGGCGAAGTATCAATGAACAGATTTTCAACCTCAGAATAATCTGCGAGAAATACCTACAGCACCAACAACATCTATATCATGTGTTTGTAGACTTCAAGAAGGCGTTTGACCGAGTCTGGCATCAAACTCTGTGGGCAACCATGAGAGTGTACAAAATCAGCCCTAAAAGTATTGAAGTCATCAAACGCATGTATGACAAGGCTACCAGTGCAGTTCACAACAGCGCCATCGGGAACTGGTTCAGAACAACAATTAGTGTGCGTCAAGGATGCCTACTCTCTCCAACACTATTCAACATCTTACTAGAGCGCATCGTGTCAGATGCCCTTGAAGATCAGTAAGGCACAGTCAGCATAGGGGGTAGAGCAATCTCCAACCTCCTTTTTGCGGATGACATTGATGGATTGGCTGGAGAGGAACAATCACTTGAACAGCTGGTACAGAGGCTTGACACCACCTCCAGAGCCTATGGAAAGGAGATTGTAACAAGAGGCCAGATTTACACAGCACTTTAGCTTCTTGCCTCACTTAGTCAGCTGTAACCTTAGTAGAGTAATGTTAGTCTGCAGCAGATGACAGGAGTCTACTGTAGGCTACACATCTCTATGCTGACGCTGGCCAAGTAGGTAATGACCTCATCCAGCTTACGTATAGGCAGTAGTCCCGCCTACCCTCGGTAGATGGAGCTTTTTGTAGTTTTAGATTCCCGCTCTTCCTGCTGACCACCGGGATAGAGGGTCGTTCGCTGTTCAACTTGCATACAGTAAAGAGCTCGGCTCTAATAGATCTCTCCACTGACGACTAACAGCAGGAACTGGTGAAATTCTATTCAACCTAGTTAGCCACGGCCTGACATTGTCAGAAAGGTAAATGATCTTTTGTTTCATCGTGATGTATTGATATTATTGTTGAATTATGTTTGTGAAATTTGCCATGTTTAGAATTGTGATTGTTAGTTAAACTTTGCGTGACCACGTGGCGAACACGACCGGGTCGACGCCATGACGTAGTAAATACGGACCCACTGTTGTTTAGCCTATATGTATTCTTGCAGACTAGTGGCTGTACCAGAGAATGTGTATAATAATTATTTATCTATGTGTGTAGTTAGCCATGATTTATATGT
This sequence comes from Oncomelania hupensis, assembly GCA_036898135.1. NCBI lineage: Eukaryota > Metazoa > Mollusca > Gastropoda > Littorinimorpha > Pomatiopsidae > Oncomelania > Oncomelania hupensis. Next base: position 23,475,787 of record CM072521.1, on the reverse strand, counting down.
ATATATGTATAGGAATAAGAGTGGAGATTCCAGTGGACCACGGACTTAGCAGAATGTTCGTCGCTTATATATATAGATATGTGGAGCTAATCACTGAGGGCTATTTCTGCCTTCAGTGAGACGATCTGCACACACCTAGTTTACACGGTGTTGCAGAATTTCGTCTTATATGTTGCAGAGACGAGCAGACATCGTGAGCCCGATCAGAAGCAAGACAAGTAAAATTCTTCACTGACATTCGGCCTGCATTGGATCTCAAGCACTGCGCGACGAGAGCCCACCAGTGTGTCAACAAGGAGAAGAATCCACAACAACACAGCTCATCAAAGAATCAACCACAACACAGCTCATCGAACCTAAAGTTAAGTGGGATTAGCACCAGTGCACCCAACCTGTTAGCAAAAGGACATCACTAGTCCACCTTTCCAGAAGACTGACCCGTTGGGCAGAACGCAACAGTAGCCCGATGAAGAAACAGTAGCTTCATAGAATTATCAAGGAGCGAACCATTCAAAGAGACATTTGAACTTTTAAGTTAGTATCGTAATTAGCAGATCTTGTATAGAGTAGAGGAAATAAATGTGTGATATTTACTGTTAACAAGTGGCTGGACTACCTATGTTTCATAGCCGTGTGAGAGCTAGTGTGACAGTGATCTTTTACCATTTTCTTTCTATCTCTGTACCCCAGCCTAAACACAGACCGAGCTAAACTTATAAATGTATTAAGTTGAGTCACAGGGAGATTTACTAGCGATTCCCATCGACTAAAGACGAGTGGGTAATAGCATTCCATTATGCAGAGCCCAGCAACAATAGACCCATCGTCACAGAAATAAGTGCAGAGAAGACCGAGATGATGACCGACAACACCAATGGCATCAACATGGACATCAAAGTCCAAGGCCAATCCGTCAACACAGTGCATAGCTTCAAATATTTAGGAACCATTGTATCAGACAATGGATCCCCACATGAGGTCCTCTTCAGGATCGCACAAACAACTGCTGCCCTGGCAAGGTTTGAAGCCCATTTGGAAAGACAAGACCATCAGTCTACATTCCAAGGTAAGGATGCTGCGCTCCCTTGTCATCTCCATCTTCCTATACGCTTGCGAAACATGAACCCTCACTGCAGATCTCCAACGAAGAATACAAAGCATGGAGATAAGGTGCTACAGAAGACTTCTGGGAATTTCCTCTGCCGTGAACTGACAAAACCGAGCAAGTCCACAAAACCTACTTTCGAGAAAATCGACGTTTTATGTTGCGCTATATTACGCGATCGTTTCTGGAAGTTTAAGGGCATATTATAATGCAATTCCTCGATTTAAGAGTGCATACCTTGAATGTTAAAGAAATGTTTGATAGATTTGATGTTTTAAGACTATTTGTGGACTTGCTTTGTTTTGTCAGATTATTCTTGAGATAGATCTTTGTTGAGAACATGACAAAACCAAGCAAGTCACCCGCTTGGTTTTGTCAGTTTATTATTGAATTAAATCCTTGTTAAAAAAAATTCACAAAACCAAGTAAGTCAAATCCGCTTGGTTTTGTCAGTTTATTATTAAGTAAATCCTTGTTTTCAAAATTCACCAAACCAAGTAAGTCCCATAGGCCGTTTCGTTTCTTTGTTAAAAAGTCTGACGAGATGAGTCACATAAGTTGGGTTTTGTAAGATGTGGGTGCGGCAGTTACAGTGGGTGTATATGTGTGCCTGTTTATTGTTTTTAGCCATTCTTCACTTAATATTCCTGTGTTGGTATGCAGGAGTCATGGTATTTTTTGCTCTCCCTTCAAAATAATATTAGATGCAGCCAATTTAATTTTAAAAATACAAAACTATTTTCCTTTCAGTTTCCTATTGTAGCGATCTTCCTGCCTTTACACCACGTGTATGTCTTGTATTTTGTTGCCCTTGTTGTGTGTCTGTAATATATTTGTTGCTGTTTGTTTGTGGGTTCGGGCACTGAATAGAATAGGCCCAACGTTTCCCGGCGTGTCGTAAGAGGCGACTAACAAGGGTAATGTTAGCACGGCATCACTGGGCGAAAGTCTTCTACACAGAAGTCACCGGCCAGGGCGAGGAACCTCACGTTGCTACAGGTTCAACGACCACGTGCTCGGGGCCAAGGCGAGCCACACTGTATTCGTGGATTTCGGCTGTGCCCAACAGCCTGGAGAGGATTGGGCACCGCCAGGCCCTTTTGTGCCCAAGACACACTACATGCATGATGACACTATCCACTAATTCCATACCGGATAGGTCGTCGCCCGGCTCAAGGACCGCGCCTTCCGTTGGCCACCAGGACGGAGATGTTAAGTATGCTACTGATGGACAATTTAGCAAGATCCGCACGAGAAACAACATCGTCATAGGAACCTGGAATGTCAGGACCCTAACTGCGGAAGGAAAATTAGAAGAACTGGCCCACGAGTTGGACCGCTATCGATGGAACGTTCTAGGCATTAGCGAACTGCGCTGGAAAGGCCTAGGTGAAACAACGACAGACAAAGGCCACAAGCTCTATTTCAGCGGTAGAGATGACAGGCACGAACACGGCGTTGGATTCTTGGTCCACAAGAACATTCTAGCCACTGTCATGGGTTGCCGCCCAGTAGACTCATTACCATCCGCCTGAGAGCAGCCCCTTTCAACATCACCATCATCCAGGCCTATGCCCCAACATCAGACTATGACGACAGCGAAGTGGAGGATTTTTATGAAAATCTACAGGCGGTCCTTGACCAAGTGCCGAAGAAGGACATAGTCATAGTGCAAGGCGACTGGAATTCCAAGGTTGGCCAAGATGCGCACCACAACTGGGGAGACACATGTGGACCCCACTGCAACAACGAGACAAATGACAGGGGTCTGAGATTCTTGGAGTTTGCCAGATACAACAATCTGGTACTGGCAAACACGCTTGGTCTCCACAAAAACTCCAGACGATGGACATGGCACAGTCCCATGGGGGGAGCATCACAACCAAATAGACTACATCATGGTCAAGAAACGCTTGAGATCAAGCATCAACATTGGCAGGACACGCACTTTTCCAGGAGCAGACATCGGAAGTGACCACGATCTCTTGATGGTGTCTTTCCGGCTCCACTTGAAGAGAGTAAATACTGCACTAGACTGAAGTTCGACCTGGACAAACTGCAAGACCCGGAGGTGGCAGAACTATTTCAGGCCACAATTGGAGGGAAATTTGCACCACTGCTCATTTTGGGGGCTGGTGAAGTAGATGTCAACACCATGACCACCACCTTCAACTCAGCTGTGACAGATGCCGCCACTGAGATCATTGGCAAGCACCGACCAAAGAAGAAGCCGTGGATCACACCTGAACTTTTGGATCTGTGTGATAAACGAAGAGAGATTAAAAAAAAGAAAGAAAAAGAACACCTCACAGGGAGCTGATGTCTACCGAAAAATCAACAATGACATCCGAAAAGGCATGCGCACAGCAAAGGGATAACTGGATAGAAGATCAATGCCAGGAAATAGAGAACAGTCTGAACAAGAACAACAGCAAGAAGGCCTACCAGACTGTAAAGCGGCTGACAAGTTTCAAACTGCCCAAAGTCTCCACGATCCAAAGCAAGTCTGGCATATGCCTTACAGAAGAACAAGAAGTCTTGGACAGATGGACATAGTACTGCTCTGATCTTTACAACCATACACCAAATGGAGACCCATCAGTTCTAGCATGTCCCGAGAACAGAGAAGAAGAAATCTTCCCAATTCTCCGGGAAGAAGTTGAGGCAGCAGTGCAATCGCTAAAGAAAGGGAAGTCAGCGAGAGTGGACAACATACCCGCGGAACTGCTACAAGCAGGAGGAGAAGCGATGATTGATGTCTTCACCATTATCTGTAACAAGATCTGGCAGAGTGGAGAGTGGCCTATACCATGGGCCCAGTCGCTTGTCATCACTCTTCCCAAAAAAGGTAACCTTCAGGAGTGTGAAAATTACCGCACCGTTAGCCTCATCATCCATCCCAGCAAGGTCCTCCTGAAAATATTACTCAACAGGTTGAAACCCCAAGCTGAACAAATTATAGCTGAAGAACAAGCAGGATTCAGGGCAGGGCGAAGTACCACTGAACAGATTTTCAACCTCAGAATAATCTGTGAGAAATACCTACAGCACCAACAACATCTATATCATGTGTTCATAGACTTCAAGAAAACGTTTGACCGAGTCTGGCATGCAGCTCTATGGGCAACAATGAAAGCGTACAACATCAGACCTAAAATTATTGAAGTCATCAAAAACCTGTATGACAAGGCTACCAGTGCAGTCCTCCACAACAGCGCCATCGGGAACTGGTTCAGAACAACAATCGGTGTGCGTCAAGGATGCCTACTCTCTCCAACACCCTTCAACATCTTCCTAGAGCGCATCATGTCAGATGCTCTTGCAGATCACGAAGGCACAGTCAGCATAGGGGGTAGAGCAATCTCCAATCTTCGTTTTGCGGATGACATTGATGGATTGGCTAGAGAGGAACAAGAACTTGAACAGCTGGTACAGAGGCTTGACACCACCTCCAAAGCTTGTGGAATTGAAATAAGTGCAGAGAAGACCGAAATGATGACCAACAACACCAATGGCATCAACACGGACATCAAAGTCCAAGGCCAATCCCTCAACACAGTGCATAGCTTCAAATATTTAGGAGCCATTGTATCAGACAATGGGTCTGGACAGGAAGTCCTCTCCAGGATCGCAAAAACAACTGCTGCCCTGACAAGGTTGAAGCCATTTGGAAAGACAGGACCATCATTCTACATTCCAAAGTAAGACTGCTGCGCTCCCTTGTCATCTCCATCTTCCTATATGCTTGCGAAGCATGGACCCTCACAGCAGATCTACAACGAAGAATACAAAGCATGGAGATGAGGTGCTACAGAAGACTTCTGGGCATTTCCTATACCCAACACATCACCAACGACGAAGTCCGACAGACCATCACACAAGCCATTTGACAACACGATGACCTGCTCACAGTGGTGAAGAAACGGAAACTCCGATGGTATGGCCACGTCAACAGATCATCAGGCCTTGCAAAGACTATTCTGCAAGGCACAGTGCAAGGAGGTAGAAGAAGAGGGAGACCGAAAATTAAAAGAGGTGGGAGGACAACATTCGAGAATGGACTGGTTTGACACTGAGCGAAGCCATCAGGGCTGCTGAGGACAGAGATGGAGTATGCTGGTTAAACGATCATCTGTGGTGCCCCTACGACCTCAGGGTTGCGGGACAGGATAGGATAGGATAGGATAGGATAGTTTGTTTGTTTATTTCCACACCTCGTGGAAGTTGCCGCGTAGGCGGAAGATCTACAGGATCCTTCATGGTGGGCAGGAAAGTACATGAAGAAAACTCTTTTTCAAAAAGCTGAACACGTCATTTGCTGACCGAAATTTCGTCATCATTTTCACAGGAAAATAATATTGCACAGCAGCAATAACATGGATTCTCACTGGTCCACTCTATCTTAAGGCGCTTTCTCATTGGTCGGGAGGACTTACTTTTCTTTGTCAGGTTATTGTAGAAAATGACGTCATTATGCCAACTCGAGCATCAGCCAGAGGATCGCCGAAACAAAATCGCAGGGGACTTGCTTGGTTTTATCAGTTTATTCCCCCACTTAAAATTTTTTTAACAAGGACTTACTCTATGATATCTCCAAATCTAAACATAGTTCGGATTTGATTTTTACAGGTAAGATGCGTCATTCTCTTGCAAGTTTGATGGCGCAAAAAACTCATTTTCGACCTTAGGTGGACTTACTCGGTTTTGTCAAATCACGGCAGTCCTATACCTAACACATCACTAACAACGAAGTCCGACAGACCATCACACAAACCACTGAACAACACGATGGCTTGCTCACAGTGGTGAAGAAACGGAAACTCTGATGGTATGGCCACGTCATCAGAGCATCAGGCCTTGCAATGATCATCCTGCAAGGCAAGATGCAAGGAGGCAGAAGAAGAGGGAGACAGAAAAGGAGGTGGGGGGACAACATTCGAGAATGGACTGGTTTTACAGTTTTACACTGAACGAAGCCATGAGAGGGTTGCAGAGGACAGAGAAAGATGGAGTACGCTGGTTAAACGATCATCGGTGGTGCCCCAACGACCATCGAGTTACGGGATAGGATAAGATAGGCTGACCGAGAGAGAGAGAGAGAGAGAGAGAGAGAGAGAGGCGAAGCTGGAGAGGGAATGGGAGAGCGATAGTGGGGGGAGGGCTTGGCAGTAACATGGCCTCTAGCAGCGCTGGAGTCATAATTTGAATAAATATTGACGTTCCTTCTTTGCCGTAATGTCAGGGTCTGGATTGTGTTTCTGTTCAGGTTTGGATGGCATGGTTGGGCAGTGAGAGACCGGTGGCGAATGGGGAATCCTGGATGAAGGGTGGGGGTGGGGGTGGGGGTGCGTTGGTAGGGATGGAGAGAGAGAGAGAGAGAGAGAGAGGGGGGGGGAGGAGGAGAAAGGTGGAATAGGGATGAAAACGTGAAAAAGGAGGATGCCTTGGTTTTGTTGTGTGTACATGAACTATGCGAGACCCAAGATAGAGATGAAGGTAGCTATGTATAAGTCTGGACGACAGAGATGGTCGAGAGGACAGAGAGAGAGAGAGAGAGAGAGAGAGAGAGAGAGAGAGAGAGAGAGACTGGTTGGGTGAGGCTGTGCGAACACTTAACTCCGTAGGTTAAGGGTGAAGAAAGAGACAGACAGTAACAGAATACAGAATACAGAATCTTTATTGTCCCCACAAACACCTGCAAGGAAATTCTTAGTGCAGTTTCCATCTGCATATAAAATCTCAAGCAATAAAGCCGTAACAACACTAACCTGAAAATAAATAATAATGATGATGATATCTACAGTGATTAAGATCATAACGCTATCACACACTCACACACCAACACGCACACACGCGCACTATCACACACACTCTCTCACATATTTATATATGTTTATACATACATACACATGTATACACATACACTTTTATATATATATATATATATATATATATATATATATATATATATATATATATATATATATATATATATATATATATATATATATATATATATATATATATATGTGTGTGTGTGTGATATAGGGCGAGGGGCGAACGTGTGTGACTTAGGTACGAGACTATTGAGGTCACCGAGGGTTTTCTCCGGGCACTCCGGTTTCCTCCCTCCCTTCAATAATGGTACAGGATGCAGTCAAAATAAAAATTTTAAAAATATAAATTCGATTTTCTTCTGTCTTCTAATAGCGATCTCCCTGCCCTTACACCACCTGTTAGAGTGATGTATGTGTATTTGGTGTGTGTGAGGGTAAATGAGACAGATGAGCGTGTATGTTGGTATAGATCGCCGCGCTTTGAGCCTTGGGGAAAGGCGCGTACATAGCATCCTGTATTATTATTATTATTATTATTATTATTATTATTATTATTATTATTATTATTATTATTATTATTATTATTATTATTTATATATATGCATAACATGGCTCTCAAACTGACAATGATTGTGAAAATGATTGTGAAAAAGGAAGCACGACAGTGTTAAAAAAAAAAAAAAAAAAAAAAAAAGAGGGTGTGTGGGTGTGGGTGTGGGTAGGTGTGTGGGTGTGTGGGTGTGTGTGAGAGAGAGAGACAGACAGACAGACAGACAGACAGACAGACAGACAGAGACAGAGAGAGGCAGTAAAAGCCGGAACAAAAAAGGCAATCAATGCAAGGGAAACAATCCATCTACGTCGTAGGCAAGACTTCAAGCAGCACAAAGTTACTTCCCGTATCTTTACATAGAAATTAATGACTTCACGTTTCCCCCTTTCATCGTTATTGATTGATTGATTCATTGTTGCTTTAGGTCCAGCGGACTCTTCCGAGCCAAATCAGGACCGGACAACCCCCGATCCGCATAAAAGATCTGCTGAAACAACCCCAGTGGGAAAATTGAATGCCCTCCACCGGCCAGTCACTTTACAATAAAGACATCCCACGCGGGGGACGGCTGAGGGTTGACCTCAACTACGCGAACACCCCGGTTACAAAAACAAAATAGAATACAAACATCATTATAAATCATCAACCAAACACATACATATAAAATGCCTATAGTGCTAAATAGTACATTCATAGGAAGCCCTAGTGACCACCCGGCAGAAAGCGTCCAACACTCCCAAGCTGATCCAACAGACCTCATACACAGACAAGGAGTCTTGTCCAGGAAGAGTTTTCAAGAAAAAAGGTAGGTCATTGATCTAGCGAAGAAGAAGATAGTATAGCAGAGTGAAGGACAGAGCAGGAATAGGAAAAAGTAAATGAGGAAGACAGCGACAGTGGGAATTTAAAGCACTAAATTTCCATAAAGTGGGGATACTATTTATACTGAAAACCCCCGGCACTCCAACGGGGGTACTGTTGCCGCAGTGAAGCGTCTTGCCTATAAAGGAAAGACAGGTTTTCAACTGTGGCTTTCACTGTTCCCTTTATAGGTTTGAACAATCTACAGTGGCAAGATTGCTCATGACCCCAAGGGGTCTTTCATCGTTAAGACGACGAATACAAAGAAGAATGTGATGAAAGACAGCTGTCACAAGTTATGATGAAACGATCAGGAATTATGCTAGATGAAGAGGCAATAGACTGGACAAGTTCTTTGTCCCACTAACCTTGTAAACTAGCCTATAAATATATACATTCTGGTAAGGTAAGGCTGCTGCGCTCCCTTATCCTCTCCATCTTCCTATATGCTTGCGAAACATGGACCCTCACAGCAGATTTACAACGAAGAATACAAAGCATGGAGATGATGTGCTACAGAAGACTTCTGGGCATTTGCTATACCCATCACATCACCAACGACGAAGTCCGACAGACAGCCATTGGACAACACGATGACCTGCTCACAGTGGTGAAAAAACGGAAACTCCGATGATATGGCCACGTCACCAGATCAACAGGTCTTGCAAAGACCATCCTGCGATGCACAGTGCAAGGAGGTAGAAGAAGAGGGAGACCGAAAAAGAGGTGGAAGGACAACATTCGAGAATGGACTGGTTTGACACTGAGCGAAATAATCAGGGTTGCTGAGGACAGGGAAAGATGGAATACGCTGGTTAAACGATCATCTGTGGTGCCCCTACGACCTCCGAGTTACGGGATAGGATAGGATACGATAAGTCAAAATTTATAGTAGGTCACAATGAAGATATTTTTAAAAGTTTCTTTTAAAAGTAACATTGTAGCAAGTATGTGTGTGTGGGAGGGGAGAGGGGGAGGGGGGGGGCATGTAGAAACGACGTTACAGAGACACACTCATGAAACTCCACATGGTTTCTTTTGACATTTTTGGAAGGCTGCCCTATTTTGACGTTAAAATAGGGTTCCGGTAGAGTTACAGCTGTTTTAGGCTTAGGGTTAGGTTAAGGGTTTGGGTTAGGGTTTGGGTTAGGGGTTAGGGTTAGGGATAGCTTCAAAAATTTAAAAATGTCAAAATAATGTTAAGAAAATGAAAAGTGTGTCAAAACACTGCACCATCAGCCTCATCAGCCATCCCAGCAAGGTCCTCCTAAAAATAATACTTAACAGGCTGAAACCCCAAGCTGAACAAATCAGAGCTGAAGAACAAGCAGGATTCAGGGCAGGGCGAAGTACCACTGAGCAGATTTTCAACCTCAGAATAATCTGTGAGAAATACCTACAGCACCAACAACATCTATATCATGTGTTCATAGACTTCAAGAAAGCGTTTGACCGAGTCTGGCATGCCGCTCTATGGGCAACAATGAAAGTGTACAACATCAGCCCTAAAATTATTGAAGTCATCAAAAACCTGTATGACAAGGCTACCAGTGCAGTCCTCCACAACAGCGCCATCGGGAACTGGTTCAGAACAACAATCGGTGTGCGTCAAGGATGCCTACTCTCTCCAACACTCTTCAACATCTTCCTAGAGCGCATCATGTCAGATGCTCTTGCAGATCATGAAGGCACAGTCAGCATAGGGGGTAGAGCAATCTCCAATCTTCGTTTTGCGGATGACATTGATGGATTGGCTGGAGAGGAACAATCACTTGAACAGCTGGTACAGAGGCTTGACACCACCTCCAGAGCCTATGGAATGGAAATAAGTGCAGAGAAGACCAAATTGATGACCAACAACACCAATGGCATCAACACGGACATCAAAGTCGAAGGCCAATCCCTCAACACAGTGCATAGCTTCAAATATTTAGGAGCCATTGTATCAGACAATGGGTCCCGACAGGAAGTCCTCTCAAGGTTGAAGCCCATTTGGAAAGACAGGACTATTAGTCTACATTCCAAAGTAAGACTGCTGCGCTCCCTTGTCATCTCCATCTTCCTATACGCTTGCGATGCATGGACCCTCACAGCAGATCTCCAACGAAGAATACAAAGCATGGAGATGAGGTGCTACAGAAGACTTCTGGGCATTTCCTATACCCAACACATCACCAACAACGAAGTCCGACAGACCATCACACAAGCCATTGGACAACACGATGACCTGCTCACAGTGGTAAAGAAACGGAAACTCCGATGGTATGGCCACGTCACCAGATCATCAGGCCTTGCAAAGACTATTCTGCAAGGCACAGTGCAAGGAGGTAGAAGAAGATGGAGACCGAAAAAGAGATGGGAGGACAACATTCGAGAATGGACTGGTTTGACACTGAGCGAAGCCATCAGGGCTGCTGAGGACAGAGAAAGATGGAGTATGCTGGTTAAACGATCATCTGTAGTGCCCCTACGACCTCCGGGTTACGGGACAGGATAGGATAGGTGTCAATACAATCCCTGTTGTTGTTTTTTCACAACAGTCATCAGAATGTCGTTTTTACAAAAATGCGTGTGTGTGTGTGGGGGGGGGGGGGTGTGGGTGTGTGTAGGTGTGTGTGTGTGTGTGTGTGTGTGTGTGTGTGTGTGTGTGTGTGTGTGTGTGTGTGTGTGTGTGTGTGTGTGGGTGGGTGGGTGACCGTTTTGCATATAAATGCAAGCGAACACTTTTGGCTACCCCAACTACCTTCCCGTGGCAACTCAACACTCCTGAACCAGAATGGACTCCATCCACCGACTCATTCACTGAAGCAGAAATAGTAGGAAATCCCCGGGCGCCGACGGCGTGATGTATGCCAGCTTCAAACGGCAGAAGAGGACGCTTGCACCCGTGTTTTGTGTTATTGCCAACATCTGTCTGCTAAACAGACGGGTGCCTGCAGACTGGAAGCACGGCGTCATCACCCTCATCCCCAAAAAGGACGGCGACCCTACGGTGGTGGATGACTGGCGACCCATCTCACTCCTCCTCACCTCCTACAAGCTGTTCATGAAACTCATCCTCAACCGTCAGATGTGTTGGATCATTGAAACAGGGAGACTTTCCAAACGCCAAAAGGGTTTCATGCCTAGAAATGGTCTACAAGAGCATGTCTTCTGTCTCCGATCTAGCATCGCCGATTTTCTCCACACATCATCGACGCTCTACACTGCGTTCTTCGACATCAAAGACGCCTTCGGCAGCATCGATCATGTCTTCATGATCAACGAACTGATATCTGCTGGCTACCCCCAGGCATACGTGGACATCACGCGCGACATCTACAGCGCCTCCACGTTCCAGGTTAAGACGGCGGCGGGTCTGACCAGGCCGATCCAGCGAGGGAAAGGCATCATCCAGGGCTGCCCATGGAGCGTCGTTGTCTTTGAGCAGGGCATCGACAAATGGCTTCGCTGGATCGAGCAGCCCTATCCGCTCGTCTCTATCCCCAACCCTGTTCAAGGTTACGTTGACGACGTAAGCACTTCAGGCACTAACGAGCAACAGATAGCAGAAGCGGTTAGAAAACCCGAATTGTTCATGACGGTGACGGGAATGGAGGTGAAGCATAGTAAGTGTGGCATCATGCACGGCAAACGCTCTGGCAGTGGCTGGTGCAAGAAGGACAGAACCGGCGAAACAACACTGTGCATCCAAGAAGAGCCACTGCCTATGTATGATCGTAACCAAAGCTACCCATACTTGGGCTACAACATCAACATCAGCAACAACGCGTCCTTGCAACAAGCTGAAGATGTTGTCGCTGACTTCAAGGCAACACTGGACAAGATCGACGCATCTCCACTACCTGTTGTAGCGAAGCTACAGGCCATTAACACCATGGCTTGCTCCAGACTGAACTTTTTCTTCTCCAACCTTACATTCACTGTGAGAAGCCCGAAAGACATGGAGGACTGCATCGTAAGCTGTGTCCGGGTTTGGCTCGGACTCAACACCAGCTCTACACGGCCCTTCATGTTCACCCCACGGCCCCACGGAGGTTGGGCGTTCTCAACCCCTCGGCCATGTACAGTGCCAAGCACCTCTCCTTTAAGCTGTCGGTGCTTAATAGCGACGACGACCAGGTGAGAAAGACAGCACGCTCCTCTCTCGCCTTACACATGCAAAAGAGGAAAGTGCCAGAGGCTTCAGCAGACGACAGCGACGCGTTCGCCGGTTACCAGAGGGGGGAAGGGGGTAACCTCCTGAAGCATTCCAAAGTAACCTGGGCGAGGTCAGACTGGGTACACCTCAACGAGCTGTGCGGGCGAGATGGTGTATTGCTGGAACGTCACCCGGTGAACGACAGCTACATCCTGACCTTTAAAGTCGACGACGAAGTGTCCGTGTCTACGCCTGATGCTAAGGCTGCGTATGGTTTGTGCAAGCAGGCCAAACTCGCCGTTTTTCGCAGTCAGTGGAAACAGAAAGATTGGCAGGGCAGAATAGTCAGAGAGGCGACGCAAGTTGACCACAGGCTGTCTAGTGCGTACCTCAGTAACACTAAGCTGAAAGACAGTCTTGTTAGCTTTGTTGTAAGAGGTAGACTGCAGCTCCTCCAGTGCAACAGCATGATGGCACTGTGGTACCCGAACGAGTGCAGTCGACGGTGCACGCTGTGCAACCACCCTTCAGAAACAGTGTCTCATGTACTGAACGGGTGCACTAAGTACCAAAACAAGTACATGTATACTGCGAGACACAACAGAGTGGTTGATATGGTGACGTCATGCATACCACAAGGGGATAGGGGATTCCATCGTTGTCATCAAAGACACGTGCTTATCACCACGCACTTTTGGCTTTGACACTGACCTGTTTCGCACCACTGCAACTAGGCCTGACGTCACTCTCATAAATTATAATAGCCGTGAGGTTTTCTTGGTAGAAGTTGCCGTGCCATTTGATGCCTTTGTCGATATATGTTACAATTCAAAGTTTGACAAATACATGCAGCTATGTCTAGAAATAAATGCCTTAGGTTATTCATGCAGAACAGTAGTGCTGACCATTGGTAGTCTTGGCAGTGTCCATTATAGAGTGACGTCGGGTCTGAAAATGATAGGTATTCGTGCCTACAGTGTTAAATGGCTTGCAAAATACCTCAGTGTGGGTGTCATGATTGGTTCCCACCGTGTGTGGCAGAGAAGGTGTAATGACATGACAGTATAAAAGTTCGACATCATGGTTCATTGTGTTTACGGCTTTAATATGATTGTTTCTGCGATGCATGTTATGAAGAGGACTATGTGTGTATGTGTATGGGGGATGTCATATTGTGTGTATATGTTTATGAATGTGTGTGTGAGATATGCTGTTGTAGGTTAACCTTTGTGTATGAGTGTTTATATGTATGTATTATATGTACGTATGTGATAGTGTGTGTCGGAGAAAGAAGTATGGTGTGTGTGAGTAAGAGATTGAGTGGATGAGAGAGAAAGAAAGACAGGCAGACAGACAGACACATATTGTGTGTGATAAAGAAGTATGATGTGTGTGTGGGTGGGCGAGAAACGGAATGACAGACAGAGACAGAGATAGATAGTTATTGTTAGTAAACGTTTATTTAAATTGTTTTGATATTTACGATGGTAATTTAAACAATTTCTTATACTGTCACAATATCATTGTAATGTTTCATGTATTTTGCATTATTGCCTGAGGAATGAGTTTAGTTGTATGAAATGTATTTAAATTTTTTAATATATTATTTGTGCGATAAATTGGTATAATGTTACGTTGTATTTTGTATATAGGTCTTGCCCTTTCAGTCCGTTTGTGGTACATTACATAATTGTTGCTTTAGGTCCAGCGGACTCTTCCGAGCCAAATCAGGATCGGACAACCCCCAATCCGCATAAAAGATCTGCTGAAACAACCCTAGTGGGAAAACTGAATGCCCTCCACCAGCCAGTCACTTTACAATAAAGACATACCACACAGGGGACGGCTGAGGCTTCACCCCAACTTATCGAACCCCCGTTTGCAATAACAAAATAGAATACAAACATCATTATAAAATATCAACAAAACACATACATATAAAATGCCCACATTGCTCAATAATAACATCATAGGAAGCCCTAGTGACCACCTGGCATAAAGCGTCCAATATTCCCAAGCTGATCCAACAGACCTCATACACAAACAAGGAGTCTTATCCCGGAAGAGTTTTCAAGAAAAAAGGTAGGAGACTGGGCTAGCGAAGAAAACGATAGTGTATCAGATTGATAGAACAGAGCAGGAATGAGAAAGAGCAAATGAGAAAGACAGCGACAGTGGGAATTTAAAGCACAAAATTTCCAGAAAGTGGGGATACTATTTATACTGTTCCAGTAGCTCGGTTCATTTGATTAGTTAAGTTAAGTTAATTTAATTTAATGTGGTGTGTGAGTGCGCCTGTATGCGTGCATATGTGAATGCGTGTGTGAATATGAATGTGCGTCTTATCATTTTGATGAAGAAGACGTTAATAAAACAACCAACCAACCAACCATTTATACTGAAACCCCCGGCACCCCAACGGGGGTAGTCCGTTTGTGGTGAGCATAAATGTGTACGTGCGTGCGCGCGTTTGTGTTTGTGTGCGTGTGTGTGTGTGTATGTAAAGGTGAATGAGTTATTTATTAAAAATGGGTAGTTAAGTTTGGAATTGATTTGCCGATGTTTCATGTCAAAGAAAATGTGTTTACTGTGTGTGTTCACAATAGGCCTATTGGGGTGGGTGTTGTGTGCATTGCGAGTACCCCCGTTGGGGTGCCGGAGGTTTCAGAATAAATAGTATCCCCACTTTCTGGAAATTTAGTGCTTTAAATTCCCACTGTCGCTGTCTTTCTCATTTGCTCTTTCTCATTCCTGCTCTTTTCTATCAATCTGCTATACTATCGTCTTCTTCGCTAGACCAGTCTCCTACCTTTTTTCTTGAAAACTCTTCCGGGACAAGACTCCTTGTTTGTGTATGAGGTCTGTTGGATCAGCTTGGGAATATTGGACGCTTTCTGCCAGGTGGTCACTAGGGCTTCCTATGATGTTATTATTTAGCAATGTAGGCATTTTATATGTATGTGTTTTGTTGATAATTTATAATGATGTTTGTATTCTATTTTGTTTTTGTAAACGGGGGTTCGATAAGTTGGGGTGAAGCCTCAGCCGTCCCCTGCGTGGGATGTCTTTATTGTAAAGTGACTGGCTGGTGGAGAGCTTTCGGTTTTACCACTAGGGTTGTTTCAGCAGATCTTTTATGCGGATCGGGGATTGTCCGATCCTGATTTGGCTCGGAAGAGTCCGCTGGACCTAAAGCAATAATAATGTAATGTAATGCATTGCGAGTTCGTTTTTTCATGCTCCTGCGGGTTTCAAGGTGTACATCTCATAATGATCAGAAGGCGAGGTGTTGTTTGATAATGCTTGTGTAACTGTAAATTATAGCAAGGAACGTACAGCTTCACAAAGAAGGATCATAACGCCACACCGCTATATAAAAAGTGATGACAGATGCGTTTGGCGCGCACCAAGCGGATGGTCTGAACGCTCGTTGCATGGGACGTAATCCTCTGCTTAGCAATAAGTAAACAAACCTTGCCGCAGGACTTTTTTTTTTTTTAACCCTAAACATTATCCTTTTGTAGTAAAACGAACTCAAAAATGTTTTATTTATGCAAGTAAATACTTTTTTTTAATTCAAATTAATTACCAAAGCTGTTCGATTCATGATTTTATGCAGACCTATCACACAGTAACTGACCAGCAAAAACGTGTGACATTAAAAACAAACACGGTGCTTGCCTTTATTATAGATTCATTAGTGCGCAACCACTTGGCAACAAACCTGTTAATTAATGCAATTATTCAGTATTAATGAATTGCTCTTGTTGTGCAGTTATTGCCTTGTTTTCTCCTTTATATGAAAGTGTGAATCTGCCTATTAATTGAGTGCATGACTGCGTGTGTATTAATTTGTGCTGTAGGCCTACACATGCAACAGGGTTTTTTTCTTCTGATAAAGCTCGAGTGCATTTATAACTTTTATCTGAACTTGTTATTAAATAACTTCATAATTCATTCCTGTGTAGCCTACTCAGGCCTGTATGTGTGCAACTGTATAATAGGCATATTTGCCGAGAAAAAGAAATCGGTGACCATTCATATAATAAGACAGGGAAAAGAAATCAGTGACCAGACAGTTAAGAAGACGGACAAGCAAGTGAAAATGAACAAAAACAGTGCATTACTGAACTTGCATGTCATTTAATTGTATTACAATACAACATGCAACAAATTGAAACATAGCCATGTAAAGTGCCAAAGCACAAAAACATGCCCAAAGTTAATTGATAAGAATTTAGAGAAGCAATATGAATTATTAGGAAATCTACACACACACACTTGATTCTGAAGAAACATTTTGATTTTAAGAATTCACTTCACTTTTAAGATTCCTACAAACTTGATATTAGTTTGTAAACTGTTTTTAATGTTTCAATTTCACATATACACGCATTCATCAAAAGGCCTTTCTTATAGAATTACTCAAGTTAAGACAGGGAGATAAACTAGAAACACTGAAGACGCAAAAAATACACAACAGTTGGAACGCAACACCAATTTACGTTTTGCTAATTTTATGGTTCTCTTCTTCCTCACATAAGATAATAGAATAATAATTAAAACGGAATTTAAAAAAACTATATTCAAGAAAACTATAAGTCTTATAGTAATAAAATAATAAGTATTAAGTAGCTGAACTTTAATATGAATTTATCTCTCTCTGAAGCAACCCCGTTCCGGTCTGACAGACAATTACGTTTATGAAAATATGAAAACATTGTTACAAACTTAGTTTCAATATTATATTTTGAACAAGTAAATCATAAAAATATAAATATTCAAATTACCGTGTCTGTCATGAACAGAATCCAGAATCACCACAGTGAAAAATAGAAATAGCATACACCACAATATTTTCGAGTCGCAAAGAATAGCATTCACTCTTTTTTTTCACAGTCTATCTTTCATTCCAATTTTTCTATCCTAGCCCTACTTCATCCGCATGCTTGCAACCTCCCGCAGCTTCACACATGCTGTCCGCCATGTTATCAACACTAGCCAGCTAGCAAAGCTTCAGACCCCCCGCTTGGGGGCGCTGTACTCTCGATTTTGCACGCTTTTGAGTTATGCACCTTCTTTGTGAAGCTGTACGTTCTTTGATTATAGTCACACGACACCGAAGTGTATAGGCGACTACTGGTCACATTATTCTGGTAAGGGGAAAATAATATGGTCACACATTGGCCAATCCGGGATTCGAACCAGGTACCTTTCGGTTACTAGTAAGACGCTCTACCAACTGAGCTACCCGGCACCTTGATAATGCTTTGTCGAAACTTCTGAATAAATTGTCAAAATGTGTGTGGGTGTTGAGGCAGGACTCCATTCTGAATCGGGGTCGTCGGGTCGTTTCGCTCCGTCGATATTCCCGATCATCAAATTGTATAGCGGCTTCTTCAGGCAAACCGTTTCTCTTTTGCCTATGTAGAAAGGGGTGCTGACTTGAATCTTTGCAACTGGCGCTTTCATACATTTGCTGTCGGCCATGAGTGTCCATTTAGAATTGCCAGTGAACTGTTCTTTAGCGATTAGATCTTCTCTGACAATGGTAACCTTCAGAAGTGTGAAAATTACCACACCATCTGCCTCATCAGCCATCCCAGCAAGGTCCTCCTGAAAATAATACTCAACAGGTTGAAACCCCAAGCGGAACAAATCATAGCTAAAGAACAAACAGGATTCAGGGCAGGGCAAAGCACCACTGAACAGATTTTCAACCTCAGAATTATCTGCGAGAAATACCTACAGCACCAACAGCATCTATATCATGTTTTTGTAGACTTCAAGAAAGCATTTGACCGAGTCTGGCATGCAGCTCGATCTGTGGGAATCGATGAGAATGTACAACATCAGCCCTAAAATTATTGAAGTCATCAAATGCATGTATGATAAGGCTACCAGTTCAGTCCACCACAACAGCGCCATCGGGAACTGGTTCAGAACAACAATCGGTGTGCGCCAAGTATGCCTACTATCTCCAACACTCTTCAACATTACCTAGAGCGCATCATGTCAGATGCCCTTGCAGATCACAAAGTCAAAGTCAGCTTAGGGGATCGAGCAATCTCTAACCTCCGTTTTGCGGATGACATTGATGGATTGGCTGAACAAGAACTTGAACAGCTGGTACAGATGCTTTACCCCACCTCCAGAGCCTGTGGAATGGAAAAAAGTGCCGAGAATACCAAAATGGTTATCAACCACACCAATGGCATCAACATGGACATCAAAGTCCAAGGCCAAACCCTCAACACAGTGCATAGCTTCAAATATTTAGGAGCCATTGTAGCAGACAATGGGTCCTGACAGGAAGTCTTCTCCAGGATCGCACAAACAATTGCGGCCCTGACTAGTTTGAAGCCCATTTGGAAAGACAGGACAATCAGTCTACATTCCAAGGTAAGGCTGCTGCGCTCCCTTGTCATCTCCATCTTACTATAGGCTAGCGAAACATGGACCCTCACAGCAGATCTACAACTAAGAAAATAAAGCATGGATATGCGGTGCTACAGAAGACGTCTGGGCATTTCCTATACCCAGCACATCACAAACAACGTATGGTATGGCCACGTCACAGACCATCCTGCAAGGCACGATGCAAGGAGGCAGACGAAGATGGTGACAGAAAAAGAGGTGGGACATTCGAGAATGGACTGGCTTGATGCTGAACGTAGCCATGAGGGTTGCCATGAGAGAAAGATGGGGTACGTGGGTTATACGATCATCTGTGATGCACCAACGACCTTCGCGTTACGGGATAGGATAGGATAGGACAAGGCAAACACGTAAAAATATTTATTTTTGCTTCAATCTAAACTTAGGGTTGTACTCAATTGATCAATTTCGTGATGATGATTTTAGCTGGCGGTCCCATATTAACCATATTTGTAAAAAAAAAAATAAAGAACTAATTAAAAAACCTTTTCCAACTTAATACACTGAAACACTTTGTTACGATTGATGCAATAAAATCTTTTTTTTTTAATGCCTACTGTATGTCTCATTTCAACTATGCATCGATTAATGTTGTAAATTTATGTACTTTGTCTCTACTCCCCTTCATCTCCTGTATGTATGTATGTGTGTGTAGTGTGCGTGTGCGTATCGTGTGTAGTGTGTGTGTAGTGAGTTGTGTGTGTGTATGTGTGTGTGTGTGTGTGTTTAGTGACAATGAGTTTTTCAGTAGAAGATTGCATTGCATTGTTATAATACAATATAATTGATGCAAAATGTTTTGTAAAATCGACCATTGAACTTTGCTTCTTTTTTTTTTTTTTTGTTTGTTTGTTTGTTTTTACAACAGGCGCCTGTATCTGAATGCGAACGATGCCCAAGCCTCTATATATACTGATATAATAGTATTGAAAGAGACGTCAGATCCAGAAAAGAGTGCCTGTGTTTATTCGGTTTGTTTTGCAATCCAAGGCCAATCCCTCAACACAGTGCACAGCTTCAAATATTTAGAAGCCCTTGCATCAGACAATGGGTCCCGACAGGAAGTCCTCTGCAGGATATTACAAACAACTGCTGCCCTGGCAAGGTTGAAACCCATTTGGAAAGACAAGACCATCAGTCTACATTCCAAGGTAAGGATGCTGCACTCCCTTGTCATCTCCATGTTTCTATACCCTTGCGAAACATGGACACTCACGGCAGATCTACAGCGAAGAATACAAAGCAAGGAGATGGTGTGCTACAGAAGACTTCTGGGCATTTCCTATACCCAGCACATCACCAACGACGAAGTCCGACAGACCATCCCACAAGCCATTGGACAACGCGATGACCTGCTCACAGTGGTGAAGAAACGGATACTCCGATGGTATGGACACGTCACCAGATCATCAGGCCTTGCAAGGCACGGTGCAAGGAGGTAGAAGAAGAGGGAGACCGAAAAAGAGGTGGAAGGACAACATTCGAGAATGGACTGGCTTGACACTGAGCGGAACCATTCGGGTTGCTGAAGACAGAGAAAGATGGAGTAGGCTGGTTAAACGATCATCTGTGGTGCCCCAACGACCTCAGAGTTACGGGATAGGATAGGATAGGATAGGAGTTGAATGATAAATAAACCGACACTATTTAGAACAAGTTCACACCAAAAAAAGCAACAATTTGCCATTTTTACTGTTAAGTACATAAACCTACACTTTATAGACGCCAATAAATAAACACATAAACAAATAAAGTTATTGGTTATTGGGTTCGATAACAAACCCCTACTTTTGAAAGAGAGTTGTCATTGTTGTTCTTTACTCTAATTCTCTTCAGTGAGGCAACACTCACTATACAAGTTAGAAGGTTATGGGTCACGCTGAATGCACGTATGAAGCAATGTAACTTTAAGCGAAGTTTGCGTCTGAGGTTTGGACCGATACATCATCTGAAGACGTGTGGCTCACACTGTCACGCTCTCAGACGCTGCACCGTGCTCTTCCCACCTGTGATCCTCTGCAAACTATATTTGTTTCTTGCTTTCGTGTTTGAACTTTTCTTATTTGTCAGCTTGGCAGATTTATGACCTCGTTTTTACTGTCCCTGTCTTGTCTTGTCTTGTCTTGCCGTGTACGCCCACAATCAATCGTGTTGATCATTATGGCACTTGAGAGGAAGGTTTTGTATGCATGTCAAGTACGGATACGGAGCTAATAAATAAATAACATTTAAATCGTGTCGCTACATAGGAAATGTGAGTGAAGGGGGGAAATGCTGGATAAGGAGACTGGGGGGATGGCGGGAGGAGTGGGAACTGGAGGGCTTTATTGGGAGACTCCCGACACCAAGGTGTCAGCAGCCAGAGCCTCCAGTGCCTCACTGTTGAGGGCATTCCAGTCTTTTATGGTTCGTGGCAGAAAAGAGTCGGCTCTATATTGGGTCCTGCACGAGACTTGTTTGTACTGCTTGTTGTGGCTGCGGCGTTGGCGCGATATCGCCCGTTCCACTTTCCCATTGATGATGGGGCAGTTCGCAGTGCCACTAGTGATCTTGCGCAGCATCTGAAGGCGTGCAGTGCGACGTCGATCCTCCAGGGACGGCCACCCCAGTGACTCCAGCATGTCCCTAACACTCGATGTGTTGTGATAGCGGTTAGTAGCAAACCGGGCGGCGCGTCTCTGAACTGCTTCCAGCCTGTCGATGCCTTTCTGGGTGTGAGGGTCCCAAACAGATGCTGCGTATTCCAGGATAGGACGCACGTAGGTCATGTAAGCTCGCTCCTTGATGGCCGTAGAGCTCACCTTGAGATTCCTTCTCAGGAAGCCTAGTGTCTTACTGGCCTTGTTGGCGATGCTGCTGACATGTGCGTCCCAGGTAAGGTTGCTGCGGAGGGTCACCCCGAGGTACTTGGCCTCAGAGACTGACTCAAGGGTGTGACCGTGTAGGGTGTAACTAGACTGTAGGGGACGTCTGCTCCTCGTGACTGGCAGAGTTGTGCACTTGTCAGGGTGGAACTGCATGTCCCAGCTCTTCTCCCATTGCTCAAGGCGCTGGAGGTCTTGCTGTAGCTGGGCTTGCTCTTGGTTGCTAGTTACCACTCTGTATACAGCTGTGTCATCTGCGAACAGTCTTGTCAGTGCAGTCAGTCGGTCTGGTAGATCGTTGATGTAGTCCAGGAATAAGCATGGCCCCAGCACCGAGCCTTGGGGGACCCCAGGTCGCACACTGACAAAGGAAGAGCAGCTGCCGTTGACCACCACAGCCTGACGCCTGTCGCTAAGGAAGCTGGCGATCCATGTGTTGATTTGGTTGGGGAAGGGAAAGGGAAAGGGAAGGGAGGTAGGGAGCAAAGGGTGATGCTGGTGGGGTGATGAAGTGGAGAGGTCGAGGTCGTAAGCATTGAAATGTCCTGTCCACCTGTCTGCTGTCCGTCAGTCAGTTCGCTTGTCCGTCCAAATCGGAAGTCTAAGCCCTTAAGTCTGAAGTCAGCGTAGCTGCCCGTCTGTTTGTATGCTTTCTATGTTTGTATGTCGTCCCTCCGTATTTGTTACATTGATTATTGACGGGTATGACGCATTATTGCAAGGTTCGAGAAATTTAGACTCCCGATTCCCCCTCCCCTCCCTCCCTCCTCCTTCCCGTCTCCACCGCCCTCCCCATGAAAATGTGTTGCCTGTACGAGTGTGAAATCCTGATATAGTAAGCTCGCTCCTTGCTGTAGTATATAATCATAAATGAACCCAAAAAACGATAGCATAGTCTAATAAGCTGTCGAAAATGAGTTAACATTACGTCTGTCTCTCTGTTAATCTGTATATCCGTATATTGTGTTCGTAATTCAGTTTCCTCATCTATCCGTCTGTTAGCTAAAAATACCTCCTGGGCTATGAGACTTATCTCATTTTGAAATTGTGTGTGGACTTGTTAATAATAGGACAAAGTTTTAAGTTTTAAAAGTCCTAAAGTCTGTCTGTCTCAGTTTGTGTCAGCAGGCTTGTATGTACGATGTCGGTCCGTTCCTCTGTCTCAGTTTCTGTCAGCGGGCCTGTATGTACGTTGTCGGTACGTTCCTCTGTCTCAGTTTCTGTCAGCAGACCTGTTTGTACGTTGTCGGTCCGTTCCTCTGTCTCAGTTTTTATTAGTAAAATTGTGAACGCTGTCAGTCCATTCATCTGAGTGTCAATATGTGTATGCTTTTTGTTCGTCAGTCTGTCCGTCACTGTCTGTCAGTGCAATCGTCTGTCAGTCGGTTACTCAGCAAAAGTACAATTAGCCTACAAGAGGGAGTTTACAAAATATCACACAAACACGAAACACGCACACACGCACGCACGCACGCACAAACACACACCACCACACACCACGCCACACACCACACACACACACACACACACACCGACACACACACACGCACTCTTATAACCTTCCCATTTGCATATTTTGTTCTTTCCACTTCCTGTTTCATGTAGACCTAGTTCGTAAATAATGTATGCTAATGAAAAATGTCAAAATGTGACCTGTTTCCAACACGATTTTTCAATGGCTGAAGATACACGTGTTGAAAGGTGTGAAAAACAGTATGATGTTAAAAATACTAGACTACACCAATTTAATGTCACAGACCTTTTTAACATTCACACTAAGTATTGCCCCACTTTACAACAACAACAACAACAACAACAACAACAACAAAACAACTCTGAAACTCAAAATCACCACTTCAGAAGTAGCTTTTAAAAAGATGATTAAATAAATTTACCGGGCTGGACGAATCAAGAAGTTTCTAAAGAACTAAAACACAATAACACAGCTTTTTGGTGAAAGAACAGAGTCACTTACATCCTTTTGCCGCGGTTTCTCGCATTGTTTGTTTATTTATCTTACGAAATACGCCGAAAAAAGCTAAGTTCAGTTGTGGATGTCTGTGCAACAAGCGCCCGCTTACTCATCATTTTAATAGGTAAAAGGTTGTCCCATAACCTTTTCGGTCGTTTGGGCGAGAGGCGTTTTGGGATCTCTCTTTTCTCTAGGCCAGCATTATGAGATCCGTGCCTATCATCTCTCCCTCGCTGCTTTACCTTCCCCGGTTGTACACAGATCCAGGTACCCATTCACAGCTGGGTGGACTGGAGTGTGTCGTGCGCTTGTTTCAGTTCTTTTATTCCCTTGGCAGTTGCCTTCCAAGGGCGGTCACCCATCCAAGTATTAACCCCGCGCGACGTTGCTTATCATGAAACATTGCTAGCGTGTGCCCATACCACTGCTGTACTGCGCCACCCTCATTTTAATAATGAAATAAAAATTGCAAAATCCTCTATTTACCTACAAGTTGTCACGAACAATAACATTTTTAAAAAAATCTTTGTGACAATGCTACATTACAGTCATCAGTCTTCTGGAGAATCACTGTTTGAAAGAAATGTAAGACGGTTAAATGTAAAGCCATTGCGACTGACTTACCTACTAGGGTGCAACTGCTCATCAATAATGTTAAGTATAGTAGTATTTACATTATTTAAGACATTCTGGACAGCATTTCCAATTATTATCATTCAATATAATCAATCTAGGAGAAATGTACTTCTGCACTTTTTTTTCCATTCCATAAGCTCTGGAGGAAAGGTCAAGCCTCTGTACTAGCTGTTCAAGTTCTTGTTCCTTTCCAGTGAAGTCCAACAGAAAATCACACAAGCCATTGGACAACACGAAGACATGCTCACAGTGGTGAAGAAACGGAAACTCCGATGGTAGGGCCACGTCACCAGACCATCAGGTCTTACAAAGACCATCCTGCAAGGCATGGTGCAAGGAGGCAGAAGAAGAGGGAGACACAAAAAGAGATGGGAGGACAACAGTCGAGAATGGACTGTCTTGACACTGAGCGAAGCCATGAGGGTTGCTGAGGACAGAGAAAGATGGAGTACGCTGGTTAAACGATCATCTGTGGTGCCGCACCGACCTTCGAGTTACGGAATAGGATAGGATAGGAGAAATGTTTGCTTTTAGTTTATAAAAGCGGGTCGGTAAATGTTCGTACATTTGGGTAAGCGTTTGTTAACATCAAACACACACACACACACACACACGCACACCCACACACACGCACACACACACACACACACACACCCACACACACACATACACACATACCATAATCACAAAAATTTATTAATTTTAATTCATTTAATCGTTCTTATATAGTGCTTGTCCAGCTCAAGAGCTGCTCAAGGCGCTGGCCGATACAAGCTCTAACTCGAGGCGCCCAATTGCAGCCTTTGGGTGCAAAGTCTGACGCCTCAAACAACTGAGCACAACCCTCTGGGGATAGGGAGAAGGGACCTGGTGCGTGCTGGGTGTATTTGTGTAGCCGGCGCTCACCTAGCTAGGACATGAGCGTCAGGATCTTTAAAACCTATGCGATAGAAGGCGTGCAAGACCTCGGTTTATACCCTCATCCGAAGACACCCATTTAAAAAAAAAAAAAAAAACTTCCTATGCGTCTCAGGAAATCACGTTATGAAAAGTGCGACGAATAAAGTGGAATATTCTAGATCTATATCTGCCCTGTACCATCTTCGTGCAAGCGATATGAACTTTTTTTTTTTTTTTTAAGGTGGGATATAATTGGGGTCTTATATACCGCTTATATATACTTAAGCATTTCCAGAGAGTCTTAAAAACGTGAGAAGGACAGTTAAATGTATTGCCATCCTCTTGGTAAGGCATGCCGCTTTGAACGGTGCGAACAATTCATGATTGATGAATGGGCTATTACGTTATGTGGTCCACGATTCTTTCGCGGTCTCCGGGACACACACTAGATGAGATAGAAGAGAAGGTGAGAGTGTATGAGATGATGAGAAAAGAGAAGAGGAGAGAAGAGAAGAACATGACCCTGAGACGCTGCGCCCTTACTTCCTCGGATGAGAGTATAAACCGAGGTCTAGTTTGTGCACGTACGCATTCTATTGCACGGACTTTAAAGATCCGGAAGCTCATGTGCTAAGCGGGAGAGTGCCGGCTACACAAGTACACCCAGCAAGTAGACCTAGTAGGTATCTTCTTCCACATCCCCGGTCACCCAGAATTGTGCACAGTTGTCTGGGCGTCAAGCTATGCGCCCAAAGGTTGCAAGTGCGCGGCTTGGATGAGATCCTGTAGCGTCCAGCGCCTTGAACAGCTCTTCAGTTTGAAAACTGCGATATAATAACAATTAAATAAAGGAGAAGGGAGGGGTAGAGCAGAGGAGAGCAGAACAGATCAGACCAGCTAAGATCAGACCAGCTAAGATCAGACCAGCTAAGATCAGATCAGATAACCATCCATGGCTTGACATATAAATAGTCTGTACATTTATATCTGAGTATCTAATTATTTTTATATAATTATTTTTGCATAATTATTTTTGCATTAGTTTGTACATTATGTTTTTGATAATATTTTATTTCTGCAATAGTGAGGAGAGGCGGGTCTTATCTTTTTTATCCGATCATTGTTTTAATTAACCATTGTTAGATGTAACAAATTTTTAGTTATATTTTAAATCTGTATGGTGAATCTTATTATTATTTAATATGCCATTGTATTAATATTTTTTGTTTGTTTGTTTGTTTATTTTGCATGTGTAGTGTATTGCATAATTATGTTGTTGTTCTCTTGTATGCCTTTGTGAGTACGGTTGGTGTGAATGCTTGCATACCCTGTTTTATTGTTTATGTTTGTTCTAAAGATATATCCTATGTTAAGAGCGGTGAGCCCAGCCCTGAGCTGGGGTATCGCGCTATATAAGCCTACTTTATTATTATGATTATGATTATTATTATTATTATTATTATTATTATTATTATTATTATTATTATTATTATTATTATTATTATAACATTAAATAACATCAGATCTCAAAGAGAAGAGAAAAGAGGAGAAGAGAAGACAAAAGGACAATAAAACAGATGGAATAACATCAGATCTCATAGCACGAGACATCTATATCTGTTGTGCATCTCACGGGAAACCCCCGTTGGGGTGCCGGGGGTTTCAGTATAAATAGTATCCCCACTTTCTGGAAATTTAGTGCTTTAAATTCCCACTGTCGCTGTCTTTCTCATTTGGCTCTTTCTCAGTCCCTGCTCTGTCCTAACACTCTGCTATACTATCTTCTTCTTCGCTAGATCAAGTCACCTACCTTTTTTCTTGAAAACTCTTCCTGGACAAGACTCCTTATTTGTGTATGAGGTCTGTTGGATCAGCTTGGGAGTGTTGGACGCTTTCTGCCAGGTGGTCACTAGGGCTTCCTATGATGTACTATTTCGCACTATAGGCATTTTATATGTATATGTTTTTGTTGATAATTTATAATGATGTTTGTATTCTATTTTGTTTTTGTAAACGGGGAGTTCGCGTAATTAGAGTGCATCAGCGTCCCCTGCGTGGGATGTCTTTATTGTAAAGTGACTGGCTGGTGGAGGGCATTCAGTTTTCCCACTAGGGTTGTTTCAGCAGATCTTTTATGCGGATTGGGGGTTGTCCGGTCCTGATTTGGCTCGGAAGAGTCCGCTGACAATTATGTAATGTAATGTAATCTCACGAGAACATAAACAAACCAACGAATAAACACATCAAACATTGAAAGCATTAACACTTGCAGCTGTACCAAACCGAAGAACTCAGGGAAACACACACATACACACACACACACACACACACACACGCACACACCCACACACACACGCACACATACACCTCTACAAACACACACCCACACACACACACACGCACACACACGCACACGCACCACACATCACATCGAAAGACAGATACATTTAAAGCTACACATAAATTATTATTTTTATTATTATTGAGGATTTGTATAGCGCACATATTTCGCCATACTTGGCGACTCACGGCGCTGGCCGATACAGGATCTAACTCAAGCCGCCCGAGGCTATCAAACCGTTTGAGAAGTGTGAATGACAAGTTCGATTGTAAGATCTATTGCTTTGTCCTAAATCAGTGATAGAGGTCAACATTGAGGTCATCGTATAATTATCAATTGTATTGAGAGAAAGAAACAAAAAACAGACAAAGAAACTGTAAGTGAAGGTTTAATGTTTATGGTCATTTCATACACTTACTAGTTTAGGCTGCAGACAGGAAGTACATTAATAAAAAAAAAAAGAAACGCTAAGATTACAGAAAAGAACATAAAAGAAAGAACTTCATAATTATGCTACAGAAAAAGACGTAAAACAAATTGTGTTACAAACACTTGATAAGATTAATAATAAATTGTTACAAGTTTGGGGGTGAACTATCGTATTTGGTACTTTTTGTTAGGTAAGCCTACTTTGATTAATGCGGATTGGGCGGGGGAAATAGGAGAAGGGGGAGAAGGGCGGGATAGAATGGAAACCTCACCTCCCAATACATTGTCTCCCCCCCCCCAAACCACTCTCTCATTCCCCCCCCACCCTTTAAACCACTAAATAGTTTGTTCTATGTTAAATAATCTCACTGGAGCTTATAATAATAATAATAATAATAATAATAATAATAATAATAATAATAATAATAATAATAATAATAATAATAATAATAATAATAATAATAATAATAATAATAAGACAGATTGCCATCAACCGTTTTTTCTTCAATGGAACTCAAAGCGCAGTGGTCTGAAGGGATCGCTGTTACACAATGCGGAGGGGGAGAACCATTTTTCACAAACGTTAGAGTGACTGCATCGAATACCATTACTGAAGGGAGGGAGGAAAAAGTACCTGAGTAACTGAAAAAGTACCCTCTGAGTTAAGTTCGAACCCGCGACCTTCGACATTGGATACCAGCACCCTATTAACTGTGCTACCAGGCCACCCCTTATCCCATTAGCCACCCAATATCCACCCATTAACCCCCCCATTATCCACCCATTAACCACCTATTATCCACCCATTAACCACCTATTACCCACCTATTATCCACCCATTAACCACCTATTATCCACCCATTAACCACTTATTACCCACCTATTAACCACCTATTATCCACCCATTAACCACCTATTATCCACCCATTAACCACCTATTATCCACCCATTAACCACCTATTATCTACCTATTAACCACCTATTATCCTCCCATTAACCACCTATTATCCACCCATTAACCACCTATTATCCACCCATTAACCACCTATTATCCACCCATTAACCACCTATTATCCACCCATCAACCACCTATTATCCACCCATTAACCACCTATTATCCACCCATTAACCACCTATTATCCACCTATTACACCCACCTATTAACCACCTATTATCCACCCATTAACCACCTATTATCCACCCATTAACCACCTATTAACCACTCATTAACCACCCATTATCAACTGTGTTGTAGAGTACTCAACCCGTTGTTGCTTGGAAGTACCTTAGGATACTCGCAGAGGACAAAGATGCTCGCTGGTGATTGAGTGGATGGTTTAGTTGGTCGGTTGGTTGGTTGATTGGTGGCTAGGGGTAAAGGGAACAATAATTGAACGGGTCAAAGGAAATGCGGGCACCGACACGTTAAACGAGTAGGATATAATAAATGCCTGCCAAATTTGAAACAGGATTGAACGCCTTTGAAAATCTCTCACGAAGTCTCTCCCATGCGCAACAAAAAAAAATGTCCCTGTCCTACGCAGACGGGATGGGCATTCTTTGGCAGGTGATACGGAAGAGCTGCGCTATTCAGAGCACCTGTGACATACTAGGGCTACGCACCACCATTCCCTTTGATGAACTGAAACAGGAAAGTGCTGGAAAACAAAATAGCGGTACGGATAATCCTGAGTAGGAAGCAAGGATCAATATTTTTAAAATAACACATATCATTAAACGAAAAAATGATATATGATACATGATATATGTGCGTGATAATTTGTATACATTGAAGACTATAGAAACTCAGAATGATTTTTTTATCCCCCCTCCCCCGCTCCCTTTCCCCCCCCCTCCAAAAAAAAAATTGATGAATCGGGTTTTGGGAAGGGTCAACACAGACTATAAAAGGGAGGTAACCGAAGTCACTGTCTTTAGCTGAGTTTTCTCCCTTTCAGTGTTGGGTTTTTTTCCCCCCTCTTTTTTCTGTGTATCATTTATCAGGTGAGTGGATTCACATTGATGATGATGATGATGATGATGATGATGATGATGATGATGATGATGATGATGATGATGATGATGATGATGATGATTATTTTAGACATTGTATAGCGTCATTGACTATCACAGGCGATCATAGCATGTTAATCATTGCGGAAAAGACACATGAACAAGTCTTTTTGAGAAGTTTTTAATATAGGCCTCTGGTGACTTCTTTTGAATTGGATTTTGTATTTAGTAACACACGAGGCATAGGACATTAGATTTGTTTTCTTGGCATGAAATACCATAGAACGGCTTTGAACTCCTGAAGAAGGTTTTAGCGATAATAGAGAACTTTTCATTCTGCTTTGTTTCTTATCATTTGGCTTTCTAAGCTCTTTGTCCCGTCTTCTCATAGAATGACGTGTTTGGCACATTCGGGAGTAAATAAACAATTTAAAAAACTATTTAAAAAAAATATTTCAGTGGCTCACATGTGTCTCAATTTTTACTGCGTGTGAGTGTGCGTGTGGGTGTGTTTGTGTGTGTGTTTGTGATGGGTGTGTGTTTGTGTGGGGGTGTGTAGGTGTGTGTGTGTGTGTGTAACAGTGTCATTGTCGACAAGTTTTAATCGTTTCATTATTTATTTGAAATCTTATGTCACTATTTCAATTTAATTTCGTTGTTTTTAATTTGTATGCGCAGATGGGCACTGCACGAAAAATCTCCTCGTAAATGTTGATGTGAACAATAAAGGATTGTGTATTGTGTATTCTGAAATAAAAAATATATATATCACATTCCAGAAGCGTACACAGCACGCCGCTCAAGGAAATAGTCCCTCAGCCTGGTTCTTTCCGGATCCAATTCCGTCCAAATTATTCCGGCGTATAAAGATGTACAGTAATACCCAACATAATGTCTTGTTTTCTTGCGCTCGTCGCTGATTGGCCAGAACATTTCAACAAAACCAAAAGCATTACCTAGGTTAGTACTGACCTGCCTCTCGTCCCACCATATTTGCTCTACCGCATAAAGGGTCAAGGTCGCTGGAGCCATTTTGTTGCTGAACACGTTTTGTTCAATATCTCAACAACGGCTGAACCGATTTTGTTGAGGTTTTTTGGTATACGGGTACTTCACGTTATGGGCCATCCTTCAGGAGCAATCTGGTTGTCGGACAGTCGGTGTTTTACGTAGAGGATACTTTAACTCCTGCTAAGCATGTTTCATCATTCTCATTTATGCTTACTCAAAGGTCAAGGTCATTGTTCTTCACTATTTACTGAACGCGTTTTGCGCTGTATGTAAACTTTGGCTGGTCCGGTTTGGACACTTTTGTGTTTTCTTGCAGAAAATTCAGATCGTGGCTTATCATGCTTTCCTTTTTGCTTCTTTAGCCAAAAGCCGAATCACACATCGTCCAAAAAAAAATTAACACTTTTGAAAAACAAAAATTTCTGCTGTGTGTGTGTGTGTGTGCGTGCGTGTGTGTGTGTGTGTGTGTGTGTGTGTGTGTGTGTGTGTGTGTGTGTGTGTGTGTGTGTGTTTGTGTGTGTGTGTGTGTCTGGAAAGATATATATGAATGGCTTGCCGTCTTGGTTGATTTTTGTTTTGTTTTTTTTTAAATTACAAATTGTCTCTCTATTGAAATTGTGCTTCTTTTGTTTCCATAATTGCAGCTCTTTCTGACACCATGAAAGCCTTGACAGCGGCAGTGCTGGTCACAATAGTCAGTTATTGTTCCGTGTCAACTTTCCCCTTTGGACCAAGGCCATGTAAGTGCATCTTTATATTTGTTGTTAAAATATAACTTACTTCTTTATCTTATTTTGCTGCACATTATTGTAGTATTTTTAAAATTTTGAATTGGATGCTGTTTTGTATAATACATTCATTTATGAACTATTTAATGTTGTTTAATTTATTTGTCTTATTTTGTTGCGGGTTTTTTTCTTTTATTTAATTTTGTTTTGTTTTGTTTACTATAATTATTGATTGATATTTCGTTTCTTGTGTGTTTGGCTTATTTATTTAATATTTTTGTCTTTACTTATTTGTTATTATCCCATTGATCCTCCCATCAGGTGTGTCACTTACTTACTTAATGCCCTTCACCCCTGCCAGGGTATGGGCCGCCAACAACAGCTCTCCAGAGTCCGCAGTCTGTCCTGTGCCATTCTTTCTAACTGACTCCAGGTGTAGCCCATCTTGGTGGTGTCGGCCTCGAGGTCGCGTCGCCAGGTGTTCCTTGGACGGCCTCTCTTTCGCTTTCCCTGGGGGTTCCACTTCAGCGCCTGCCGGGTGACGTTCGTCGCTGGTTTGCGTAGGGTATGCCCTATCCAGCGCCATCTCCTTTTCCTGATTTCATCTTCAGCAGGGAGTTGGCGGGTCCTTTCCCAAAGGTTGGCGTTGCTGATGGTGTCGGGCCAGCGGATCTGGAGAATCCTTCTGAGGCAACTGTTGATGAGATGTTATTGTTCTCATCGTTGTTCGCTGCTCATTTAACGTGAACTCGCGCAGCTTCCGACGATCGGAATTTCACAAAATTTGGTGTGTTTGTGAATCCGAACTTAACCTATCGCAAATAAACTCTTATTAACGTTGAGACCCGCCAGAACTTTTTCCCCCTTTTTCCTTCCTTCTTTCAACTGACCTTACGCTGCTTCCGTTGAACGGATTTTCACCTGTATTTCTATGTGTGTGTTTTGTGTTTGTGTGTGTGTTGGTGCGTGCGTTTGTGTATTTGTGTGTGTGTGAGTGAGTGAGTGAGTGTGAGTTAATCAAGATATAGGCGCATTATCCAAGTAAAACTCGCCTACGGGAAATTTCAGATAGGCGAGTTTTTATAGATAGATAGATAGATAGATAGATAGATAGATAGATAGATAGATAGATAGATAGATAGATAGATTAGATTAGATTAGATTAGATTAGATTAGATTAGATTAGATTAGATTAGATTAGATTAGATTAGATTAGATTAGATTAGATTAGATTAGATTAGATTAGATTAGATTAGATTAGATTAGATTAGATTAGATTAGATTAGATTAGATTAGATTAGATTAGATTAGATTAGATTAGATAAGATAAGATAAGATAAGATAAGATAAGATAAGATAAGACAAGACAAGACAAGACAAGACAAGACAAGACAAGACAAGACAAGACAAGACAAGACAAGACAAGACAAGACAAGACAAGACAAGACAAGACAAGACAAGACAAGACAAGACAAGACAAGACAAGACAAGACAAGACAAGACAAGACAAGACAAGACAAGACAAGACAAGACAAGACAAGACAAGACAAGACAGACAGACAGACAGATAGATAGATAGATAGATAGATAGATAGATAGATAGATAGATAGATAGATAGATAGATAGATAGATAGATAGATAGATAGATAGATAGATAATTTTTAAAAGGCATGCTTACAGAGCACAGCCGGCTTGCAGCGTGTTTGCATTGTGCGCTTCTCGCTTGAGTTCGTAATTAATCTGGAGTCGTCGAATTGATCTTTTCTGTGTTGGAGTTGGTAGGCCCTTTATATTATAAAGACAATTATTATGGTATTTCTGTTTCTTGTCTTTCCAGTTCAAGGTCCATTCCACGGACCTGGGCCTTTCCATGGACCAGGGCCCTTCAGCGGTCCGGGACCATTCCATGGTCCAGGGCCATTCCAGGGTCCGAAGCCTATTTATATTTCATGTTACTTTAATTTATTTTGTATTATGTTTCTTTTATTAATGTAGTAATGATTTTTTTTATATTTATTTATGTATTTACTTTTGTATTATCCAATCTGCAAAGCAATATATCCCCAAGCGTTGCAGATGGGATATTATTTTCCTCGCTTGCCATAGTAGTGTCTGTTCGACCGCTTTTTAAATTGCTCTACTCTGCTTCGGAAAGTATTTACACAAAATTTGGCGTGGTGTGTGTGCGCGTTGCGCGCGCCTGTGTGTGTGTGTATGTGTGTGATGTTGTTGCATGTATGGATGCTATATATATATAAGGGCAACTATTTATTTATGTTTGCCCTTGTCTCTGCAGTTCCGGGGCCATTCCATGGACCTGGTCCATTCCGCGGACCGGGACCTTTCCGTGGTCCGGGGCCATTCTACGGTCCTGGCGGTCCGGGGCCATTTCATGGCCCCAAGCCGCGTCCGTTTCCAGTTCCCGCACCATTCCCTCACCCATTTCCCGTCCCGGCGCCATTCCCTCACCCAGTTCCCGTCCCAGCGCCATTTCCTCAACCAGTTCCAGCTCCATTCCCTGTAGATAGGCCAGTTCCAATTCCCAGGCCATACCCAGTTCCGGTGCCGGGTCCCATTCAATACGTGCCTGTGCCTGTGAAGGACCACGCAACACGTGCTTTTGAGGCCTCTCTCAGCGGTGAGTAAAGATACTAAACACATTATCATCGATATGAATAGCTTTTACGTCGTCGTATGAGATAAAGCTTTAAACTGCAGTCTGACTGGGGGGAGGGGGGGAGGACTCTCATTTTCATGTTAATATTGCGAGTTCCATAAGGAGTTGCACAGCAGCGCCATCGGGAACTGGTTCAGAACATCAATGATGGCTACTCTCTCCCACACTCTTCAACATCTTCTTAGAGCGCATCATGTCAGATATTCTTGCAGATCACGAAGGCACAGTCAGCATAGGAGGTAGAGCAATCTCTAACCTCCGTTTTGCAGATGACATTGATGGATTGGCTGGAGAGGAACAAGAACTTGTATAGCTGGTACAGAGGCTTGACACCACCTCCAGAGCCTTTGGAATGGAAATAAATGCAGAAAAGACCAAATGATGACCAACAACACCAATGGCATGTACATGGACATCAAAGTCCAAGGCCAGTCCCTCAACACAGTGCGTATCTTCAAATATTTAAGAGCCATTGTATCAGACAATGTGTCCCGACAGGAAGTCATCTCCAGGATCGCACAAACCACTTTGCCCTGACAAGATTGAAGCCCATTTGGAAAGACAGGACCATCAGTCTACACTCTAAAGTAAGGCTGCTGGGCTCCTTTGTCATCTCCATCTTCCTGTATCTTGCGAAACATGGACCCTCAAAGTAGACCGACAACGAAGAGTACAAAGCATGGAGATGAGGTGCTACAGAAGACATCTGGGCATTTCCTATACCCAGCACATCACCAACGACGACGTCCCGACGTCCGGCAGACCATAACACAAGCCATTGGACAGCACGATGACATGCTCACAGTGGTGAAGAAACGGAAATTCCGATGGTATGGCCACGTCACAGAGCATCAAGCCTTGCAAAGACCATCCTGCAAGGCAGGGTGCAAGAAGGCAAAAGAAGATGGAGACAGAAAAAGAGGTGGAAGGACAACATTTGCGAATGGACTGGCATGACACTGAGCGAAGCCATGAGGATTGCTGAGGACAGAGAAAGATGGAGAAAACTGGTTAAACGATCTGTGGTGCCCCAACGACTTTCGAGTTACTGGATAGGATAGATAAGGAGCATGTGAGTCATATGGGCTTTGCCCTTCTAGTTGTTGTTGTTGCTGCTGCTGTTGTTGTTACTGCTGCTGTTGCTAATGTTGTTGCTGCTGTAGTAGTAGTAGTAATGCCTAATGTGACGTGACGCATCTTTTACAATTTCAGTTGTCGTTGCTGATGTTGCCGCAACTCGTATAGTGGTTGTGCTTCAGTTATTGCCACTCTCTAACAATTTCAGTTTATGTTCTGCTGGATTTTTAGTAGTAGTAGTAGTAGTAGTAGTAGTAGTAGTAGTAGTAGTAGTAGTAGTAGTAGTAGTAGTAGTAGTAGTAATAATAATAATAATAATAATAATAATAATAATAATAATAATAATAATAATAATAATATTAATGTTAATAATGGTACAGGACGCAGTCAATATAAAATTTTCAAAAATAAAAATTTCGATTTTCTTCCGTCTTCTAATAGCGATTTCCCTGCCTTTACACCACCTGTTTGAGTGATGGATGTGTATTTGGTGTGTGTGAGGGTGGATGAGACAGGTGAGCGTGTATGTTGGTATAGATCGCCGCGCTTTGAGCCTGATTGATTTGGGGAAAGGCGCGTATATAGCATCCTGTGGTAGTAGTAGTAGTAGTAGTAGTAGTAGTAGTAGTAGTAGTAGTAGTAGTAGTAGTAGTAGTTACTGACAAAATCTTTTCAGAGGCTCTTGAGATACGGCGTGCAACGGACTGACCGACAGACTGAACGACGGTCCGACAGCCTGACATTTGGCTCGAAGAGGTTCCCGACTATATATAACAAAATACAATACACTACAATAAAGCACAGCACAGCACAATACAATACAACATGAGCTGTATATGAGTAGACCTACACCTGACTTTCTTGAGAACTGTAGAAAACAAAAGGTGCGAGGAAAAGGTGAGCAGCGCCATCGAAAAGCTGTCCTTGAGAAGAAGCGGAAAAGAGGTCTTAACTCATCTCTTCCTTACGACCGAAGTATGAGGAAACGAATCCGTAAAGCGCGGAGAGGCAGCAAATGGAGATGCTGTTAGGGTAGGAATCTCTTTTTAATGGTTACAACGTTGATTCGTACAACACAAGAACATTGTCTCTGCACCTGTCTGCTGCCGCTCCGCGAGTGGGGTCCTTCCATCCTTCCCCACCCTACACCCCAACCGCCCACCCCACGCCATAATATGAAACTTCATTTTCTTTCTTTTTAAACAAAATGGGACTGTTATTCACTGACATTTTTTTTTTACTTTCCTTATTTAGGACCTGGTGGCTATGACAACGGCAACGGCGGTTATGACAACGGCAACGGCAAAGGAGGCTATGACAACGGCAATGGCAAAGGAGGCTATGACAACGGCAACGGCAAAGGAGGCTACGACAACGGCAACGGCAAAGGAGGCTATGACAACGGCAACGGAGGCTATGACAACGGCAACGGCAAAGGGGGCTATGACAACGGCAACGGAGGCTATGACAACGGCAACGGCGGTTATGACAACGGAGGAGGAGCTGGAGGCTACCTGGTATCTGCTGGTAAGTCCCGCCAACACGGGAGTGTTTTAGTATAGCACGCTTACAAGCTAAACAAATATGCTCAATTTTGAGATAGTCTACAGCACAAAAACGTGTTTAGAAAATGATGAAGCCCGGCGGTCTTGACCTTTGAGAAAATGCAAGTATGAATGAAGGATTAAGGCTTAGCTGTATATGAAGTATCGGCAATGTACAAATAATATTACAATGTACAAATGTACAGTAACAATGTACAAAGGCAATGTACAAATAATAATACAATTCGGCCCTGTCATTCTTGAGATAATGCACAAATGTGTTTTGAACAAAACAGTGAACTTTGAGTGACGGACGAATGTATTTTTTGTATGATTTTGTATTTTTGTATGATTTGTATTTTTTTGTATAATTTTGTATTTATCAGCATTTTATTTATTATTGCAGGATTTGTGTTTATGATTACATGATTGGCATTAATCATTGTTATGCTTTGTATTAATTATACGACTGATATTTATCCTTGTATGATTGGTATTTATTGTATGATTGGTATGTATTATTGTATGATTGGTACCGATGTTGGTATTTATCATTGTATGATTTATATTGATTGTATGATTGGTATGTATTATTGTTTGAGTTATGTTTATTGTATGATTTGCAGCCTCCGGGTCGTATCATGTGTCTGGCTGTCCCCCTGTGTGTGCAATCTATTGTGAATATGGCAACGTGCCCGACGCTAACGGTTGCCCTACGTGCGCCTGTCGTGACAGTCAGTATTCAAATTTTGTTTATAATTATAGAAAATTTTAGTTAGTTAAAATAGATTAACGTCCCCGGACACATAAGCGTATAGGGGACGATTGAAATTATATAGAAAATGTTACAGTAGACATTTTAAAAACCATTTTTTCTTCTTTTTATTAGCCTAATAACATGTTTTTACCACAGGTAAAATAACCTTTTCCCTCAGAGGAATGTGGTCTATTATGTACAATCAGACTAGTAGGCTACACAGCAATTGAGGACTCTGCAGACATCTTATGCCTTACTGCAACACAGGCATAGTAGAGAGATCTTTTGGCTATCATAGATATGACAGCGGTTTCAAATGTCCACGACTAGCCGACGTTTGAAGTGAAGTCCTACAGTGAGAGGAGAAGTGCACTGATGCAGGACTACGTCAGTGGGCGTCCTATAGCCAGGGAACTAAATAACGAATTAAAATATTTAATACCCAATTCTCCAGCGGTGAATGGTTGTACCCGACCGGTTTCAGAAGTTTGCTTCCATTGTAGTCCATTTTCTTGGTTTGTAAAGGATGTGTTAATACTATTCTGTTTGTAGTGTGTGTGTATGCGCGCGTGCGTGTGCTTGTGTGTGTGTGTGTGATCGTGCGTGTGCTTGTGGAGTGGTGTCACGTGGATAACCTTTTTTCTGCTTTCTTCCTTTCTAGAGCCTAGTACAAGCGTGATCATCATTGGTGATGACATTGGTATGTATGCAAACGAAATTGCATTACTACTACTACTACTACTACTACTACTACTACTACTACTACTACTACTACTACTACTACTACTACTACTACTACTACTACTACTACTACCACCCCCACTACCACTACTATTACTACTACTACTACTACTACTGCAAAAGCGATATAAAATAAAATGACAATAAAATACAATACCGTACGGTTAAAAAATACAAAACAAATTCGATATAGATAAATACTATTTTTTTGTGGCAAAGCACAATTTGATTTCTACAGATAATGTGTGCGAGATACATTTTTGGCTTCTGGAGATAACTCTATGTTTTTGCGGATAAAATGTTGGCTTTCTCAGATATATGTATAGTTTGCACATAGTTGTGGATTGTGCAGGTATGTTTTTGAGTTTGGCCAATCACAGGGGCATTACACACTACAAACAGGCGTATTCCTCGATAAAAAACAAAAAAAGCGGCAGAGAATATCTAGCCTTTTATGGATGAAAATATCGTATGGATTTATGTGAAGGTATTACACGTTTTGTGGAAAAAAAATTTGCAGATAAAAAAATCATCGCGACCGATGGTGTTAACATCATAGGAGGAGACGATCTGAATGGCAAAAAAACCTTTGTGGGAGGAGGAACGGCGGTCGTCGGAGGAGGGACCGGAGGAACCACGGTCGTCGGAGGAGGAGCAGACGATCCAAACAAGAAACCGGTTTATTAAGGTAAAACGTTATTCTTCAGTTTACAATGAAATTCTCCCAAAAAATTGCTTGGAACCCAGGATTGCTGTCAATTACGTAGAATGAAGATTGGATATACTGAACCAGCATAACTGGGAATAAAGACAGACCTGAATAGCCGTACAACAAATCTTCATCAATAAAGGCCAAGAACAACCGAGAGACGAGAGGTGGGGTGGAAGATGGTGGTTGTGGTGAAAAACAAACAAACAACACTGGATGTGAAACAGGCCTTGTTTGTTCAGCTGAACTCAAAACGCAACGACTCAAGGAAATTTAGATCAACTGCAACAAATAGATTAAAAAAAAAATTTTAAGTCAGGGAGGAAACTTAATATTAAATATTTAATCCCGGGCGGAGGGGTCGAACTTACAATCTTCGTCATACGAAATGAGCGCTTTAACCAACTGCCCTGTGGCACCTTTAAATGTAACAGGTAGGCTACGAAGTAAACCGGCCGTGAATAATTGAAATCTCCCTCAATGTGTTAAGATGCTGCTGACAGGTAAAAGGTTTGGTGGC
>CM072521.1:23308432-23430932 GCA_036898135.1 Oncomelania hupensis | reverse complement strand
TATAAAATATGAACAAAACACATACATTTAAAATGCCTACATTGCCAAATAATAACATCATAGGAAGCCCCAGTGACCATTTGGCAGAAAGCGTCCAATATTCCTAAGCTGATCCAACAGACATCACACACAAATGAGGAGTTTTGTCCCGGAAGAGTTTTCAAGATAAAAGGTAGGTGACTGGTCTAGCGAAGAAGAAGATAGTACAGTAGATTGATAGAACACAGCAGGAATGAGAAAGAACAAAGGAGAAAGACAGCGACAGTGGGAATTTAAAGCACTCAATTTCCAGAAAGCGGGGATACTATTTATACTAAAAACCCCAGCACTCCCATGGGGATACTTTTTTTTTTTTTTTTAAAGCACAAGTTCATAATATATAATTTTTTTTAGCACAAGTTCACAATATATAATTGCAGATTAGGATAGATCTTATGTAACAATTGTGTTTAGGTCTAAAAAAATAGTGAACATTAAAACAACTCTGGCAGCGGATTCTTCACAAAACCTTGAAGCTGAAATAACCGCAGAGATAGAGCTCACCTTATAATCTTAATTTTGTGCGACATTAGGTGGAAATATTTCAGTATAACAAACAAGCTGCTGCAAACTGACACACGTAAAGAGATCTGCAAACTAACATGTATACATATCACAGAGGCATTTGGTTCAACTCGAACAGTTCTCTCTCTTCCTCCGTCTTATATACATACACACACACACATTGGGCCAAAGGAGGGGAGCTAGACTTTCTCAGTCAAGTCCCTGAGTTACTGAATCCATACCAGAGTTGCTTCCCTTCATCTCTGACCATTTGTATGAAAAACATAATGAACCGTGACATGTAAAGGCCTGGTATTAGCTTATTTGGGGTAAATATGGTCATTGACTGAACATCAATAGGGATTCTAATTATGTCTTGTTCTTCGCTTCTTCCTCCCTTTGATGAGCATGTCTCCCAAACAGTAATCTCTTCTTCATCGAAAATGTTTCTCTAGGCTAACCATTTATCATTTGCGCCTTCTCAATGTCTCTGCCAACTTTTCTCCATAAAGACGAGCCCTTTGCCCTCTCTCAAGTCTCTGCAGCTATTAAGCAGGCCTACCCAATGCATGTTGCAGGTTTGCTTGAAGTGTTATGTGATGGCATCAGCATCGCATTTCATTCCTGATTCCCACCTTTGAAATTGAATGAAAAACTTAAGCTGGCATACCTCATTGCGTCAATTAGCTTAGAGGGTAGGCCTGCTGATGAAATTTGAGAGAGGGAGAAGGCCTTGTTTAATCTCAGTCAATCAGTATCACTTTCCCTTGCGAAAATATGTCTCTCATACAGTTGGTCACTAATATTTCTCCTGACAGTTTCAAGGCTGACTGTTTTTCAGCCTTGCCTTGCCAATGTTTTTGACGACTTCCTTGTTGAAAATGTGTTTCTCGTGCAGTCTGTTTTGCTATCAGTATTTTCTCTTAGCAAGTTTTCAACGGCGCCCGTCCCTCAATCTTCCCTTTCTGAAGTCTCTGAGGTCTCTTCCTGCGTCTCTAGCAGGGTCTGTCGTTGCTGTGACTGCAGGGTCTCTCATTGCGGCAATGTCTCTCGTAATTGCAGCATCTCTCAGAGCAGCTGTGTGCTGCTTCTCTCGAATGCTGGACTGCTGCCGAGAAGTGGCACTGCGATTGTGGAGAGAGAGGCTGTCTGACGAGGTGGACATGTAGCTGTGGCCTTCCGCTGCCGCTTTCTGCTCCTTGGGGTCACACATCAGCTTCAGCATCTGCATGATGGCCATGGGAGCAACATTCAAACGCAGAAGATCCAGAATGATCCTGAGAACAAAAAAACAATGGTTTCATTTTCTACTAAGGTTTCTGTTGTATTTTCTCTCCATTGAAATTTATAATATAAAAATGTAGGCATGTATTAGCGCCTCGTGGCGCAGTGGATATGTCGCCGGTTTCCTATGCCGAAGGTCGCGGGTTCGATTCCCGCAAGGGGCGAACGTATGTGACTTATGTACGAGACTATTGAGGTCACCAAGGGTTTTCTCCGGGCACTCCGGTTTCCTCCCTCCCTTCAATAATGGTACAGGACGCAGTCAATATAAAAAATTTCAAAAATAAAAATTTGATTTTATTTCCGTCTTCTAATAGCGATCTTCCTGCCTTTACACCACCTGTTTGAGTGATGGATGTGTATTTGGTGTGTGTGAGGGTGGATGTGACAGGCGCGTATATAGCATCCTGTATTATTATTATTATTACATCAGCCGATCAGGTAAGAATAGGCTGATCACGCAATAACACTGGTGGAATGGTGTTAGAAAACTGATCAATAATCACACACTTACTTGAAAACATTTGCGTCCATGCGAATGCCAGCTAACTGTGTTAGTTCAAAGAGTTCAGCTTCATCTGGTGCCAGGACATCCTTGCTGCGAATCTGGAAGCGTAGTGTTTCTGTTGTGCGGTTACCAGTGGGCTGCATGACTGTTCTATGCAGGTATCTGAGGCGAACATTTTATTTTAAAAGAATCAAACAGTATTTATAGTAGGCTAAATTATACTTATAGTTATATTAAGCATACAAAAATTCCTAAAACAGTGGCAAGTCGCATAGCCATGCAACAGGAAAACTATATTCTGTAGAATATTCTTCAATGCATGTGTCAGTAGTGGAATGATCAAAAGTAGAAATAATGCCAAATACTGTAAAATCATGGACCATTTATTAAAGATGCAATTCCGTGATAAAAGATAAGTGAGATTAACTGTAACTTAAAAAGTGAATGATGTTATCTAGTGGTAGTAGGTTAGTACTAGAACAGGAGCTACTGCATAAATCTTGATCCAATCACAGGCTGGGAAGTCTCGTCTTTCGTAGGCCTCAATTACATACTAAGCCTATACATACTACGTACGTATGTAAGAGGCCCACGAGTTTACAAAGACGAAAGCAAAGACTTCAGAGCCTGTGATCCAATGTACAGTTCCAGATCTGGGGGGATAACGACAACATAGCTATATTTTTTTAAAAATCCAACCAAGAATATATACACAACTTACAGGAGTTAGTTGTCAACAGGTAGGCCTACTTTTGGGGCATGAAGGAAATAAAATGTTTATAACTTTCCCTCTTTCCTCAAGCGAATCTGCCGACTATTTCCGGCTAAATGACCTTCACCTTTGCCAGAAAATTAATCCGCTATATTTATATTAATATTTTATATTTTATATGTATCTTATCCCTGATTTAATAAATTACAAATATATTACTTTAAACTTTATGAGTCAGTCTAAATAAAATTAAAACGTCTCGTATTTTAGTACTGAATGGAACCGCTTCAAAGCCATATCTATGATCTATTTTTTAGTAAGAAACCGGAAGACGGCGTGATAAACTATCTTTCGTGACGTTGACTCCCAGCCATTTTGGCCAAGCTGTCAAGTAAACACGCTGATGTTCAAAGAAAGTGATTGCTTTTACTCGTAATTAGTAAGCGCTTATTCCGACTACTGCACAGGATGTCGGACTCCAAGCATCACCAGTCTCAGTACAAAGGCTGGTTGTACAAATGGACGAACTACATCAAGGGTTACCAGAAAAGATGGTTCGTCCTCCAGAACGGTCTGCTGTCTTATTACAGGTGCCCGC
Organism: Oncomelania hupensis; assembly: GCA_036898135.1. Classification (NCBI taxonomy): domain Eukaryota; kingdom Metazoa; phylum Mollusca; class Gastropoda; order Littorinimorpha; family Pomatiopsidae; genus Oncomelania; species Oncomelania hupensis. The sequence continues at coordinate 23,427,287 of CM072521.1, read as the reverse complement.
TTACTTCCGTTTCTGTTGTCTGTAGACAATCTGTTTTGTTTCATACACGTTTCTGTTGTAAAACCATAAATGACGTGGGCAGCATGAATGAGTTTGTAGTGTTCGTTCACATTCTGGTTGGTCTTTTATATAATTTAATAAGAAAATAATGTCTTCACACTGTAGTCTGCGGTCTAGTTGCATGATAGGGAGTCACAAGACCAGTCATACTTATACTATAGGCCTAGGAGCGTTTCAAAATGTTGAAGTTGTTCTAATTCTGGATCTTTAAAATTACATCAAATGAACCTTTATTGAATATCGGCGTGATGGACGTGGGGAGCGCAAGTCTAACTGTCAAGTGTCTTGTTTAAAAGTTACTTCAAGTCTCAGGATTTAAAAGCTGGTTAAAATACAGTTCTGCACAGTTCGTGGTATTGGTGAGTGGTATGATAGCCATGGTGGTGCTGTGCTGGCGATGTCATCATCGCTTAGTTGATTCCATTTGGCTGCAGTCCATACAAAGAATGAGTTCTTGTACTGTTCGCTCCGGCATGGAGGGATGTGGAAATCATACGAGTTGTTCACCACTTGCCTTTGGACAATGTTGTCACTATGTAGCCTTCAAATTTTGTTAAAGTAGCATAGACAGTTTTGAACAACTAATAATTTGCAAAAGCCTGTACTCAGTCATAGTCTTATACTGTGAGTGCCGAGTTGCTTTTGAATCAGGCCGCTAACTTTAGTCATTATAATATTATGTCCATTTACTTAAACAAATTGAAGTTAATGGAGTTAATCACAGTAACAATTATTGAATTAAACTTAAGATGAGTTGAGGTTAAATAATATGCCAGCAAATCATCTGCCTCTGTTGACTTTGCTTTAATTTATCCTACCATAAACATACTTATGTTGAGTTTGAAATGCTTTTCTTTCCCACCTTCTCTATTCTCTGACATAGAGTTTCATGGTGAAACATTAATGCTGCTTGAGCAGTAGGTTATTATTAGTTTAACAAGCCACAAATTGAAATGCTATGTCAAATATGCTTGCATAGTTAATAGAACTGCATAATTTGACCTTTTGTGATAATTATATTAGAACAAAACAGCCAGCAATGTAGGTTATCTAGCTAATAATTGATTCAGTGTGTGGACACACCTTATTTGGATGGTCTTTACACTGTAGAGCTCTAAGTATAGTCACAGTCATGAATTATAAATAAAATTGTCTTGAAGAGCTGGCCTCTTGAGATTAGCAATTCATTTTTTAGGCTTCCATAACCACACACTACACATATTTAAACGATTAGAGTCTTCTCTCCTTCCAACCCTCACCCCTATCCCCCAAACACGCCCTACATTTTTAGTTTATATTTGCGCTTTTTCCAGCTTGAGAGCTGCTCAAGGTGCTGGCGAATATAAGATCTCACTTGAACTTGAAGCACTCACTTGCAGCCTTTGGGCGTAGTATTGGTAACTAATCATGGTGAAAATAAAAAGTTAGTGTTTATTAGTTTTAATAGTAGTATAATTACCGACAGTAGTATTACTGGTAGGTTGTGTAGAGTCAGTTGTGCATAAAGTGATAAACTATATGAATGCTTCTTGCAGCCAAGAAAATCTTGAAAGGAAGTGTTTTCCTTGCCAAATGTAACAGATTAGGTAATTAGCAAATGTTTCCACTGATTTAGTGATTAGCTGCCCAACGTTATAGCAAAACGTCTCCAAAACACTTCTCCTTTGTATGTTAATATAAACCAAAGTCTAATCTGTCCACACACGTATTCCATCACACGGATAATAAAAAAAAAATATGGCATGATGTCAAAAGGTGCCTTTGACAGCATACAAAAATGAAAGTGCTATAAAGTACAACTGTTTGGTGTATTTTCATTGCTTAGCATCCCTGACATCTTATTTCATTGGGGTTTGTAAGCGCGAGTTATATTCTTACAAGCTATAGACAAGAATGTACAACGTGACATTTGTGACGTGTGACAGAAACAAAAGCAAACATACTTGAATAATTGTCAAGGGTATGCAAAAAAAAATGTTCTTTTTGCATTATTTTGTGTTTGTGCAAGCTTCCTAACCTTCTGGTAAACAAAAATTGTTGTTTTGTTTAGTTTTGGTACAAAAAATAATAACCTGTTTTGTGTCACAGTCACAAATGTCACAGACGAAAATTTTCAAATTGCATACAGTAAAGACAAATCCCAGAATGAATTCAATAAGGTCTTTTATTCCACTATGACAACCACACAATTCACAGAGACAATACAAAAAAAGCACAAGATGCTGTCTTATAGACCATGTTAACCATTCTGTGACATTTGTGACTTTAATGTGTGACTAGAATGTTATTTTTGGTCACAGTGTCACAAATGTCACATGCACACCTTTAACACATTCATGTAACAACAATATCTGTAAACTAAAATGTAACAAAGAAACACACACCTTTCTAATGCAAATTCAACAATATGAGATTTGCATCCCACATAAGAATGATTAAATGTGACATTTGTTAAATTTTGTCACAAGATGTTAACACTTTTTGTTCAATGTCACAAATGTCACGTTTAGAGCTGCAGATGTAGTAAAAAATAAAATACATTACAGTAGACTACACACAAATAATCTGTAACTTTAAGAAATATATTTCTGCACTTTACAGCAACTTTGCTCATCTGCCAAAACAAATAATTATATTTTATGGGACATGTGTAACACCTTTGGTCACACGATAGTCTCAACATTAGGTCACATGTCACAAATGTAATGGTTTAAAAAAACAGAACTATATTAAAAGATATATGAAAGCCCCACAAAACATATAAATGTAATGTCAATCATTGTAATTCTGCAAACACCAAGCAGCAAATTCTTTTACCTTGTTAAAAACAACTTCGACTGTTAAATGTGACATTTGTGACATGTCTTGTAACAAATTATTTATACAGAATTAAAACCTGGATAAAATACTAGGTCAAACTCAAAGATACACCTAACAGTGCTCTTAAACATTCGATTCACAACATGAATCCACAAATAAAGGCTACAATAAATGTGGTCAACAGCAATTAAATCAGCAAACCATCTTCCTAAACAAGTAAACAAACTATGTAACAGTACTATCATGACTAAAACGAATTTAGGTATTAATTTAAATCATCAAAAGAAATGGAAATTGTTGCTTTCTATTTGTTGATTGTTGCTCATCGAGAACATTAATAAGGTTGACCAGCATGGCACGCCTGAAAAATGTAGTGGCAGGCTCCCACGGCAAATCAACATCTCCTGGCCAATAGTACAGGTTTTGTTTGTCCGTGGTCATAAAACTGATCTGAATTTGTCCATTTTTGCAGTCTTTGACCTGCAACAACATTCAGACTACAAAAGTTATCTGCTATGCTACTAATAAACAATTGCAGATTTTAATCACAAGAGTGAATTCTCTCTAAGCCTATATTCTTCTCCTATCACATCCACAGCAAAATGTAAGATGAATGTGATCAGATATGCATGAGTTTTTTTTTTTTTACATACAAAAGCAATAGCAAAAGAATGTACATTACAAACCTGACACACATAGTCTTGCTTGTCCACTTCCCAGGTATACTTGTAAAATAACATGGGTTACTACAAGACAGCTTAGGTTTTTGTCACATCGAATGGCTGTCATAAATGTCACAGTATAACATACTTACAGTTCAAATTATAGGTAAATGAAACCTTTCATAAGTTAATCTGAAATGAATAACTGCTAGTAATATGATTAGCCAACAACCACAACCAATAGTGCTTGGACAATCAGAACTTCAATTCTTTGTGATACTTGTGACATGTGACTAAAATACAGCTGTTCTGTCACAAATTTAACAAACAAAATATTTTTGCTGGAGGCAATGTTTGAATGACATCAGTGCACAATTTCTCGTTTTAAAAGTTCCTTTTTAATGTTTAAGTGTCAAGTTAAATAAATTCACAAGCTATCCTAGCTAAATTACACATATTTGTGACATTTGTGACAAAAAGTGACATTTGTGACACACGAAACATAAGAAATAAAGTGTGACAAAACAACTTGCACTCACCGTTCTCGTTTCCCTCCATTTTTGCACATGAAATGGAGTGCTCGCCTTTGAACTACTGAAAATCCGGTTTACAAAAAATGTAGATTGAAATATGGGTGCCGTTTGGTTTTCTTGGTAAGAAGGGAAGTGACATTTGTGACAGTGTGACAAAAATATTTGAGTTGGGCATATTTTATTAACTACTGTAATTAATTTACAATATTGTACTTTTTATTGAAGCTAATAATGAGTACATTTAACACCATCAAAGCTGTTCCAATCCAACTTTTAGACTCGTGGCAGGATTTTTTTTTAGTGTGAGAGGTGTGTGACAAAAATTTGTCACAAATGTCACACGATTTCTGCAGCCAATATTCCCATAATTATGCAGCAGTATGGGGTATAAACTGCAACAAACTTTAGAATAATATGTTTCTTGTTGTTTTCAGTAACATTAGCAGGAATATAACACCTTTATTTGCAAATATTTGATCAAATGTCAAGCACCCCTCTTTGTGTGTCATTTTGCACAGCAATTTCCACCCCAAGTTCACAGTATATTATTTTTTTACTACCTAAAATATTGTTTCCATGCGTATGACCAGCTCAGATTCTCAAGTAAAATATGTATGCTTCAAAAATCTCTAAATTTCAAACAATAATATGTAATTTTAAACTAGTTATGAATGTTTATTCATAGCTAGTATTGCTTTGAGCACCTTTTGACATCACGCCATATAGAAGAACGCTGTCTACACAAACACACCCAGCAAGCCCATTACCGGCTGCCCAGGATTGTGCTCAGTCTTCTGGGCATCAGACGATGCTTCTAAAGGCTGCTAGTGGGTGCCTTTGACGGCTTGAGTTCGATCCTGTATCGGCCAGCGCCTTGAGCAGCTCTTGAGCTGGAAAAAGCTCTATTTAATATAATAATAATAACATAAATAGTATAAGGAGTGTGTGGGTGGGGCCTGGGGGATATGTGTGAGAGGGTGGAGGTGTGAAGGAGAGAAGACTCGGAACATCTAGATACATGTATGTTTAGCATGTCACCATGTGTGTTGAGTGCATCACTTAGTGTGTCTGGGGTTGAGAAATGAGACTGAAACAGTGAAAGGGGTGGGACAGCTAAGAAAAGTGAGTGAAAAACCGAAGGAGTAACAGGAAACTGTCATACTCTTTGGCTTCAAAAGTTCTGTGTAGATGTGTACAGAATGTTTGTATGAATCTGTGTAGATGTGTTTGTGTGTGATATCGATAAAGAACACTTGAACAGGTTCAAGAGAAATGTGTTTGTGTGCATGCCTACATTGTGTGTGTGTGTGTATGGACTGTTAAAAGACTAAGTGTGTGATTCTCCACTGTTGGTGACTAAAACCAGGAAAATGGTATAAATTTTCAAAATCCATGAAAACTTGTTTTAATGCGCTTGTTAGAAAGCTGGAATTTAATACTGTAGTGTATGGAAATGTATTCAAAATACCAGTGGCGTACTTTAAAAGAAAATCAAGACTAAAGTAACATTGATATGAATGTGTGACTGCATGACATTGTGACACCAGTGTGCTATTACATCATTATTTTGAATGACCACATGAAGCTAACATGTCTGTGGTGAAAGGTCTTAGGAAGCATGAATCATGTGATGCTGATAGACATAGAATGTAAAAATTTTAATCAGTCTTGCACAATCAGAGCAAAAACTCTGTGACACCGTAATGCTGTTACGCCAGACAGGATATTTTATCTTAAACAGGTAATTCTGGACCTAGAAGTAAACTAATGCCTAAGAATGGTTATTATACAACTAAAGACACTGTTATAATGTTTATTGTTTGGGACAGATTGTACTTAAAGGGGGGTGTGTGCATAGTTATTTTTAGTTTCAGCATAACAACATTACATGTGACTCCAAAATCTCAACTAACGCAAAAGAGACAAACTAGCTTTCATGTTTTTAAAACCATTTAATGAAGATAAACAATATTTTGGTTTCAATTTAGTGTGACACTCACAAGAAATGTATTTTTAATAAGATAGTGGGGTCTTAATTTGACAGAAGGGATCTCGAGCGCATCATGTGACGCTACATGAAATTGGTTGTAAAGTGTAAGCTTTTCAGCACATTCCAAGAATAAAATTAAAATCTGAATTTTACACTAAATTTACACCCAAAAATATCTGTAGTCTATATAAATTGCTTAGCCGGAAGTCCTTCTTCGCCTCTACTATAAAGTTTGTCCAGTATGGACGCTGATCTGGGCAGGTGCTGGGCGCTGCGGATCGGCCTGCTGTGTGCTCAAAACCAGCGAAATCGTTATAGCCGACATTTCCTTACCGAACGTTTAACCGTTTCTGAGATAAATAAATAAACAAAATGTCCACAAACTGCAATAGCCTCATTCCGCGCGCTTCCATTAAAAATCAAATTGAGGTTTCAGCATGTTTTCCCATATAGACCAAAAAATTGATGGTCTTTCTAGGAAGCCTTCGTAGCCTACTTAGTAAAACATTCGCCTACCGTGCAGGGCGACCCAAGTTCAAACCTCACGCGGGCCATATATAATATATATATATAGGTACTCCAAATGTCGCCATTACTGTGTCCGCCCTATGGGCCAAAAGGGCCACTTTCACTGCAGTTGTTCTCTTGATTGTTTTGCCCGATGTTGAATAAAAACATACCAAATAAATGCCCGATATATATATATATATATATATATATATTTTTTACACTACAATATGGATATTTTTCTTTTTAATTTAGGCTTTTTACCTTTAATTTATTATTATGATTATTATTATTATTTGTAAACTAATAATAATAATAATATATTATTATTATTATTTTTATTATATCTTATATCAAATTTTCTTTTAAAACCTTGGTGTTTTTTATGATTTCTATTTGTATTGTTCTATATTCAATATTATTATTATTATTATTATTATTTATAAACTAATAATAATAATTATTATTATTATAATAACAATTAATAATTATAATATCTTATATCAAATTTTATTTTAAAACCTTGGTGTTTTTTCTGATTTCTATTTCAATATTTGTATTAATCTATCCTCCTATCCTCCTATCCTGTCCCGTAACCCGAAGGTCGTAGGGGCACCACAGATGATCGTTTAACCAGCATACTCCATCTTTCTCTGTCCTCAGCAGCCCTGATGGCTTCGCTCAGTGTCAAACCAGTCCATTCTCGAATGTTGTCCTCCCACCTCTTTTTCGGTCTCCCTTTTCTTCTACCTCCTTGCACTGTGCCTTGCAGAATAGTCTTTGCAAGGCCTGATGATCTGGTGACGTGGCCATACCACCGAAGTTTCCGTTTCTTCACCACTGTTAGCAGGTCATCATGTTGTCCAATAGCTTGTGTGATGGTCTGTCGGACTTCGTCGTTGGTGATGTGTTGGGTATAGGAAATGCCCAGAAGTCTTCTGTAGCACCTCATCTCCATGCTTTGTATTCTTCGTTGGAGATCTGCTGTGAGGGTCCATGCTTCGCAAGCATATAGGAAGATGGAGATGACCAGAGAGCGCTGCAGTCTTTGGAATGTAGACTGATGGTTCTGTCTTTCCAAATGGGCTTCAACCTTGTCAGGGCAGCAGTTGTTTGTGCGATCCTGGAGAGGACTTCCTGTCGGGACCCATTGTCTGATACAATGGCTCCTAAATATTTGAAGCTATGCACTGTGTCGAGGGATTGGCCTTGGACTTTGATGTCCGTATTGATGCCATTGGTGTTGTTGGTCATCATTTTGGTCTTCTCTGCACTTATTTCCATTCCATAGGCTTTGGAGGTGGTGTCAAGCCTCTGTACCAGCTGTTCAAGTTCTTGTTCCTCTCCAGCCAATCCATCAATGTCATCTGCAAAACGAAGATTGGAGATTGCTCTACCCCCTATGCTGACTGTGCCTTCATGGTCTGCAAGAGCATCCGACATGATGCGCTCTAGGAAGATGTTGAAGAGTGTTGGAGAGAGTAGGCATCCTTGACGCACACCGATTGTTGTTCTGAACCAATTCCCGATGGCTCTGTTGTGGAGGACTGCACTGGTAGCCTTGTCATACAGGCTTTTGATGACTTCAATAATTTTTGGGCTGATGTTGTACACTTTCATTGTTGCCCATAGAGCTGCATGCCAGACTCGGTCAAACGCCTTCTTGAAGTCTATGAACACATGATATAGATGTTGTTGGTGCTGTAGGTATTTCTCACAGATTATTCTGAGGTTGAAAATCTGCTCAGTGGTACTTCGCCCTGCCCTGAATCCTGCTTGTTCTTCAGCTATGATTTGTTCAGCTTGGGGTTTCAACCTGTTGAGTATTATTTTCAGGAGGACCTTGCTGGGATGGCTGATGAGGCTGATGGTGCGGTAATTTTCACACTCCTGAAGGTTACCTTTTTTGGGAAGAGTGATGACAAGCGACTGGGTCCATGGTCCATAATTAATCTATATTCAATATTATTATTATTATTATTATTACTACCAAGGATCGGGATGGGGTGGTACGTGTAGGTAAAAGGTGGCTACGGGTAGGTTTAAAGGGGCATGGGTAGGCATAACGGGGATACGGGTATATATCTTATAAGGGGGTATGGTGATGGTCGATTCCTTTCATCCATACCTGCGAAACGATCAACGGGGAAGTATCAAAAAGGGTACAGGTAGGAACCAAGGGGGTGTGGAAGGTATCAAGGGGGTATGGGGAGGTATCAAGTGGGTTCGGGGAGGTATCAAGGGGGTATGATGAGGCATCATTGGGGGGGGGGACGGGGAGATATCAGGGGGGGGGTATGGTGAGGTATCAAGGGGGATATGGGGAGGTACCATCGTCCAAATGAAACTCGCAGACAAAAGTTATCTCTGTCTACATTTTAAACAGCATCATGTGTACCCTGGCTTGCCAGGGTACAAAAACCACTAGTTAATGATAAAGTTATAAATTGTATAATTTGTACTCCCCAGAATCAATCAGAAACCTCTCAAATGATACATTATATTTAAAACACGTGTCGTATCGTGCGCATCCGGTTTTAATACTGGCAAAAAGTGTGATGCCTCCACAAGTTTTGTGTTCTAACTTCTACGTTAAAGACTGCTTATTATTCAACGTAAAACGTCACTAAATCTCGTGTAGTTAATAAAACCGGAACCGGAAACAGTCGCAATCAATCGATAAAGTGGTTGTTTATTTTTATTTTTGGATTTGAATTTTCCATATAACGTAGCACATCATCGTGACTCCAACGTATAAATCAGTCCCACAAAATTATTGAGAGGTGATAAAATATAAAATAAAAAATATTGTACCAATTTACTTGTTGATACAAATTGCTTTGTCTGTACTGTTGACTTTTTTTTTCGTCTGCTTGAAGGCACACACTAGGAAATTTTTTTTACGTCAGCTGTGACACCGCTTGTTGCGCACGTTATGGTACCTTTGCGTTCGTTTTTTTACAAATTGCAGTGTTATTTACACTCGGCAGATCACATTGGGCAATAAAATAAAGCATAAATATGTTTGTTTTTAAAGCAAAATATTAAATCAGCATGCCTGTTTCTTGCAACAGTTTAAGGTTTTACTTTTAGTGCTCAAGGTGGTGTTGCCGCCATTTTGACTTGATTTACTTGCATTTTTTTAAATTTATATATACATGTACCCAGATAAAAAACTTTTTTCTGCCAACAGTGTTTCTTCAACATATATTTAATACAGTAAGTGATATTTAGTACCAAGAAAATTGTTTATTTAATTGTTATTGAGCGTGAATGTGAGTTACCCCACTTAGTAACCAACAGTGGAGAATCAGTCATGTGTAAATGTAATTTACTCTGTGAAACTTCAACATTTAGTAAGGAACTGGAACCCAGCAAACTAAGACTGATGAATGACACGTAGCTCTGCAGAGGAAACTTCCATCTTCCTACCTACTATCCTCGTCTCTCGAAGAAACAAAAAATCCTTTGTTTTTTCTCTTAGACTTTCTTCCATTTCTGCTTTAAAAATGTATAAATATTTTGTTAACTTCATTGTGTTCTATTTGTGTGTGTGTGCTTTTTTGGGGGGGCTGGGTGGGGATGGGGATGAGATCGCGAAGTTTTACAGTAATTTATACTGTGAGTTGGAATGTGATGCGTAGGACTCGGGTTCTGTTTTTTATATTTTAATTTTAATTTTTACATCGGTGAATCAGAAAAGAGGCGAAAATTAACAGAACGGAGTCATGAGAAAATCAACAAGGCCATTCAGTGTCACATTTTAACAAACTGTCAAGTATAAAGCATGGCAAAGCAGTTTCACAGCAAAGTACACCTCTAGACTAGAACAGCACATTTACCTGTCAACAGCAAGGAATTATGAATCAATCAGATCCCTGTATAATAACCAATTTTTTTTTTTTTTATAGAATCCATTTAAATTTTACAACAATATTCTTCAATCTTGTATCTGTATTTCAAACATTGTAAAAATACACAAAGCAATGGTCTTGTTTTGGTAATTCGACATCTGTAAACAAAAAACTTTGCATTTAAAAGAATAAAGTCAAAAATTTTATCAGTTTGTACATTATTTTCACAACCAAACAGTCACTCAAGTTTAAACGATCCCAGTGACCACAGACGCTTTTCAAATGCCTTTCAAAACTCATTCCAAAAATTCTGAGTATGTGAACAATCCCATAAATAATGATACACTGAGTCTCTTGACTGGTTACAAAAAAGAACAATTCTAATTATTTAGTACGCCCATTTCTTTCTACATAACATTGTTTACCAATATTCGATAATTAATTTTTGTTTGAAACCATTTCAGGCGTTTCTCAGAAATCTTTTTGTTAGTTTTGAAAACTTTATCCCAATCAGTGTTTTTTTCCCAGTCTAAGAGTCCCAATTTTTGCAAGTGGTTGGAGTTTTCATCTTTTGGACAAATGTGCTATAAAAAAACCTTTAGTTCCTCTTGGTGCATTCAATATTAAAGTTAACGCTTTGGTTGCATTGAGTTGAACTGGCTTGTCATCTTTAATGTCATGTGCTGCTAAGCAATTTTTTATAGAACTAATACAACTATAATGTAGAAAATGTAATTTCTATATCAAATGTTGTACTAAATTGTTCAAATGTCATGAATTCTCCTTTAGCATTAACAAGGTCCTTTACTAAATAAATATATTTTTCCAACCATCCTCTGTAATAAAAAGTATCTTTGTCCTTTTAAAATTTATTATTATAGAAGATTGGTTCCTGTAAAACTTCATTTCGTTCTGTTAAATTAACATTATTAAAACATTCTCTATAACTGTTGAACGCATCTCTCCAAAATGGGTTAGTGATTTTGTTACAAATAAATTGTGGCCCAACCTTGTGGACAAGTTCAATTTCGGTGTTATCAGATAAAAGGATGTAGTACCACTTTGGTTTGTCTCTATGATTTTTTAATCCAAATAAGCTTCAATGAGAATATGAAGACTTTAGATAGGGCACACCAAGACCACCTTGTTAAACATTTCTAATAACTGTAGTCCTTTTTATTTTATCCTGCTATTTGTCCCAAACTCGAAGCACAAAAGTTGAAGCTCTTTTATTAGATCATCTGGAGGATTTGGAAGCATCAACCACAAATAAATTAATTTAGATAAAATTAAAATTAAAGATTTCAAAACTGCTACTCTGCCCAAAGATGTACTCGTTCGTTTTAGCCACGTCGTGAACAAGAGTTTGGTTTCTCTCATTTTCTCTATATAATTTAATTCTGCCATGCCTTCTAGGTCATTGGTAAATTAGAGGCCTAAAAGTTTAAACTTTTTAGGGTTCCATTCCATAGTAATATGACTTGGAGATATAACATTAGAATTTTTTTAGCTTCCTAGCCAGACATTTAGAGTGTTTTTTCAAAATTCAATTTTAGACCCGAAATGTTTTCAAATTGTTCTAGAATCTTAAACAATTTATCATACTACTGTTTATCTCCATTTTGCAAAAGAGACGCATCGTCTGCAAACTGTGTGATTTTTAATTCAACGTCCGCAACATAAACAAATACGGCGAAATTGGATCACCTTGATGACAGCCTCGGCCTACATGGAATTGTCTAGTTCGATGTAAAGATATTAAAGATAGCATATACATAAGGTCAACTGACTTGCAGATTTTAGTTTAGATTATTATAAACATGATTCAGTTGCAAGAAGAATGTTCAGTTATTCCTTTATTGAAATGGTGATCTTATCCTAGATCCTTCGTAATTCGAATGACTTTCAATTATTTCTGTCCCTAGTCACTTTTGGTTATAAAATACGTACTGTATGAAATAGTTAAACCAGTTCGTTTTCAGTATCTACTATTGATCTTTGGTGGTGGTTTTGTAAAATATCATTTAGGTTGCATTATTAATTTGGTTCAGTTATGACAGTTATAACTTTTTAATGAAATATTTGTAGTAAATACATAGTACAATAATAACTCGTGTATGTCCAGTTGACCTAATCTTAGAGTGGGATGCCCCTCCAGTTGACTGCTGAGGTTGCCTGTGATCAAACCTAGAAGACTTCAGATCTCACACAAAAAAAGTCACATTTAAATCTTCCTCCTCTCCCTCCAACCCTCTCCCTCCCTTTCCCCTCTTCTTTCCCCCCCTTCCGTCTGGTCAGCTGGCCATCTCCTCAACCCACCTAACGGCTGACCATCTCATTGCTGAAATTTTGTGCAGTTACACTTGTCAAAAGTACCAAACCTAAACGCAAAATCCACAGAAGTAGAAGAGAGTGGTCATCAACGGAAAGGAAGTAGCACTAGAAGGAACATGTATGAATTTGAATCACTCAATCAATTGTGCAGTTCGAGTGTGGTGTCCTCTAGTAGTAGTTTCTGAATGAAGAAGTCGGACATAGCCCAAAAATGATTAAGTGTGCATAAGACTGCAAAAATCGCCTCTTATTGAGTTTAAGAGGTTCTAACATTTGCCACTCTAGTGCCATTATTGATTCTCGTTTAACTGTGGCCACAGTTTATTCAAGGCTTCCCCCCTGCCCAACTCCCCTTCAGACTGCATCTCCTTACCCCTACTTTCCCCTGATCGACAAGACTGAACTGTTGCATTGTATTACAGATTGCCCCTTCCCTCTTGCCATCTCCCCAACTCTCTTCCCTCTAAAAGTCCCCCTTTTTGCCTTCTTCCTCCTCTCAACCACCCCTTTGCCCTGAAAAAAGGTTTAAACTTCTGCAGTTTTCCCAAAGCAGATGATAGCAAACTATCAGTGTATTTGGTTGGTTAAGCACTGAGCTTGCCCCAAACATTCTTTAACTAATCATGAGCAGTGGCTTCTGCTTGGAGCAGTCTGCTTGGAGCAGTCTGTTGGTAATTTTTGTGTTTGATTGGTGGGGTAAAGAAGTAGGCTTAACTTGTTGTTGATGTTCTGCAGCCTAAGCTGTGGAGCTCTGATGTCTTGCCGTGACGCAGCTCAGCTTGAGCTGCGGAAGAGATTTATTTTTGTAGCGAGACAGGTTGTACAGTAATACAGGGGAGAGTAATTCAATTGTCACCTTAAGTTTTACCATTTTCCAACTCAAGTTCCTTACCTAAGACTGTGTATATTGCTGTTTACGGTCTAGTCTGCAGCTATTGAACAGAAGTGTGTTAGTTTTTTATCTTCGCAACATTTTTACCTGATTATTGTTTGTTTTGGGAAAAACTGAAGGGAGAACAGTGCTCACAACTGAACGTATGATGTATTTGAACTCATTTATGACATGGACATGCAGTGAAACAACAAAATACAACAGCAGCATCTCTTGTTGAGCACATTTTTTTTATTCGTCAGACTTTTTGATTGTTTACTTACATATTTTAATGGCATATGAGCAATACATAAATTATTAATAGTTAGCTTACACATGATAACCTTTCCATACGTATACATGTATATCGCATTATTATGTAGGTCTAATACATTTATTCTATACTATGTATATTACTATACAGGTCTAGTATACTAAAAGTCATGTTTAAGTTAACCCCTGGGGCTGATTTATACTAACCATTTTTTGTTTTGTTCATCAGTGACACTGAAATTGTCTTTACTAGTGAGTGCATTATTTGATGTGATGACTGAATCTGTATACCTTCAACATTCAAAGAATTTCACATTGTTATGCAGGGCTAGAAATTAACTTTTTTCTTTGGGGGCCACCGGGCCCCTTGATTGAAAAATTTGAGGGCCCACAAGCAACTTTCGGGGCCCAACTTAAAAAATAATGCAAACAAAAAACAAAAGAATTATTGACAATATAATAAGTAGAAAGTACAATTTGTCTGATAATTTAAAATAAAAACAATTGAATTTCCAATTTTGCTGAGTGATGTCATTTTTATTTGCCTTTTCTTTCACTTTCAAACATAACCAACAAAAAAAGGGGGAAAAAACACACATACACACACATTCAGTGACACATATATTCCAGTGACTAGTGAGCCTGAAATGGCCATTAAACAAAATAGAAAAAAATCAAGTGAGTCTCTTGTATCATACTTTTCAGTTTTGTGAGTATTGCACGATACACATCATTACATTTTTAATATGAGTAACCTAACAAAAAATCTGACCTCAATGCACAAAAGTTCAAAACAAAACCATGAAAGGGAACTAAACTTAACAGTACTCTTCCTCGTTCACTTCAAGGCCATGCCATGGAAATCTTTTTTTCCACCCTTCATTGTAGTTCCTTGATCTTTTTTCCTCTTCATACTTCTTTTTTCTCACTTTTTCTTGTTCTTTTCTTTCGTCGACGTTTTCTTCTGGCGTCTTTCGCTTCCCAAAAATTGGAAAATATTCCATCGCCGATTGTTTTAGCAACTGTATGGCGACGATATGTAGCCATACTTTCGTACTTGCAAAGATGGACATTTTGCGCTTATGTTGTGCAATAGCCTTTTGTTTATTATATTAAAAAGATATTGAAGTGTATATTAAACGTTGTGAGTGCAAAATTAAAGGGTTTTTGCTTCTTTTCTGTTTTTTTTTTTCTGTCCAAATTTAGGGCACCGGTGTGGGTTGCTTCCCTTGGCCCAAATACGAAACTGCCGAGTAGAGCTAGCTGTAGCAGACGAATTATTTTGCGGGCCAAGCGGGCCCTTAGTTTTTCAACTTTCCGAGCCCGAAATCAACTTTGCGGGTTTTTTGCCCCGGGCCCCCGCTAATTTCGAGCCCTGTTATGAGTTTTCATTGCTGAGAGGGTGGTGGTTAGCATAACACTTGTTGCCTCAAGACTATTTCTACTGGTTTGGGGCTCATGGCAGAACAGAAGTTTGGTTTAAGTGTATTTTAAATTTTTGTTGTTGTGATTTCAATTTAGCTGCTGGTAGTCCATCCTGATTATTTTCCATCTGTTCTTCTTAGTTAAAGGAAAAACAATAAATCTTCTTGCTTATTTCACTAACAATAATACAGTGTAGAATTGGGAATTTCCATTTGCCTTGCCAAAAAACTACCAAAAGCAATTGGCATTAAACTTAAACTTTAGTTAAAGCGCACACAAAACACTGAAGCACATGCCAACATAATTATGCATTTCTAAGAAGCATGCCAATGTTTCGTTATGTATTTTCATTCTGAATTTAAATTCAAATACAAATTTTATTTTAGTTCTCTGTTTTATTACAATTTTTTCTCATTTGTTCTCTCTCTCTCTCTCTCTCTCTCTCTCTCTCACTCACTCTCTCTCTCTCTCTCTCTCTCTCTCTCTCTCTCTCTCTCTCTCTCTCTCTCTCTCTCTCTCTCATATTGGCTTGTACACACATTCACATACTAATACAGCACACATAAATACACACGTAAATACCAAACCTAGACATAGTCACATACACATGCTTGTGCATTCTCATCTTTCTCTCGCATACATACATACAAGCATGCACCCACCTCTCTCCCTGTAACAAATTTATAATTGAAACATGCCATATAACACCTTGTATATTAAACAATTTGAAAGATTTACTTCTCCGTCATCAAGCAATGTGACATTGATTGTATTACAAATTGAAAATGCATACGGGATTTCAGTATGTAGGTTGCCTTCCTCCTCAGTTATATTAAACTAGCCCAGTGTTGGACTCCTAGCATAGGTCTGCAGCCAGGTATGCACTGTGGCTGGCAAACAATGGGCTGTGGGGCATTGCCTGATAAGGGTAATAAACACCCTCATTGCACAACGCTGTGGCATTATCATTGGTCACTAGAGCCCTGGACAGGCATTGATCGAGCTACAGTATAGTATTGATTGATGGTGTAACACTAACAGTTAATATCCTTTGGACCTTGGATCCATGCAGACCAGACTGATATATAGCGCAGTTGGGTCAGTGGTGAACGCAATGGCCAAACAATTGAAGTGTTGAATGTTAAGCGATAACTTTGCAGACCGTGTAGGCAATGGTTCGAAGCCCGTTGATAGCCTGGGAGTGCAGTAACAAAAATAACATGACCCTGAGAAACAAGTTGCTTCAGTGGTGTACACCCAGCATGCACTAGGTTCCTTCTCCCCAATCCCCAGTCACCCAGGGTTGTGCTCTGTTTTCAGGGTGTCGGACAAGGCGCCCAAAGGCTGCAAATGGGTGCTTCGGGCGGTTTGAGTTAGAATAGATCCTGTATCAACCAGCACCTTAAACAGCTGTTGAGCTGGAAAGCGCTACATAAGAACGATTAAATATAATGTTAAAATACAGGATGCACGAAGAAGGGCTATGGTGAAGTGGCTTGTTTTCAACTACAGTACCACTTGTATTTGTACATTCCGATAACATATTCTGACATTGCTTTATCCTTACCACGCATTCTTATTTATTGTAATCTTACATTCAAATTTTGCATATTGATATTGTTACTTTTAAATGCTGCATATTCTTAGTCATATACCACGTAGTTTTACTTTTGAATAAATCTTGTTTACATTTTGAACACTGCACATTTTTACATGTATTGAAAAACCTCTTGTGTACATTTAAATACCGCATTCAAGTTTCAAACCTGCAAATATGGTCCCAGTTCTGTTTTCTTTGGCCTTTAATTAATTTGTCAGTTTCAACAACTATAATACCTAGCTAGTAAGGGTTTTAGTCATAGAACTTTGTGGGTTGGCTGTCAGGAACCAGAGAAGCTAACATCTTTATGGTTGGTGTGCCGATCTTGAAGTAGCACAGTCTACATATGATATACTCATTGTATAATACAGCGGATGGCAGTAGAGCAATGCTTCTGTCAAGGGCAGAGCTTATTCTAGGGCGCGGGATGCGCGGGATCACGCACAAAAAGTTTTTTCCCCGCAAAGAAATTCGATGAGCGCGTTCGCGATCCCGCGGAGATTGGAAATATCCCGCTACATGTCTTGATCGAAGCGGGCTTTACTGTGACGTTTCTGTCGTCTGCTAGGGCGTAGCGGAAACTGGAGTTAAACGGAAGTTGCTCTCTTGTATATGCGATGTGTCTCAAATTTTCATTGGCCGATGCTATTCTTTTTGACTAATCACCTTTCTTCTGAGTGTGGCATTGATGAACCTGACCGGTTGGAACTGGTTTACAATCAGAATCAGAATGGCTTCGAAAAAGCGCACGCTTTTCGACTTCGAATTCAGTGGAGGAACTGTGAAGAAAACAGTCACACTGTTTTCCCATGACTGATCTTCTAAAATAGCAGAGCTTTTATGCAACAGTTGTGAAAGCAAGGTTACAGATACCATTTTGTGATATATTTTGTCTGCGATTTGTGTGTACTTACTGTTTGGAGAGAATGCGACACTTGACTGTTTCACAGTTTATCCGGGAACATCACGGGAGAAAACAGATATGGATATTTGTTTGTGTGTACACCCTATATATGCCGAGAAGACGCCCCCACTGTTTTGGTCAGAGGGGGGCCTAATCCCCCCCCTTTTTTTTCAAGGAAGGGGGCCTGCCCCCACTTCTTCAAAATCCTAGAATAAGCTCTGAAGGGGAATAATCAAATTTCCTGTTGTGACACATCTGCACATAGGCCATAGTACCTTGCTTTATTAGTCTATATTCAAAGTTAGAATAAATGTAAACTAATCCTTGTTCCCCTTATGTTTCAATGTATCTAATATTTTCTTTTTACTTATACTATAATAATAGGAGCAGTGCTGCGTCAGTCAGCGAGTCACTTTGCGCACAATAGCTGTTCATCCGATCATGATTCTATTTTGTCACTTTCCTGTAAAATGATAGGTTCCAGTTTCAAGTGGTTTTTGCTGCCACAAGTTCAAATCCGAAATAGAAAGAAAACTGTTTGGGAAAAGAAACTTGCAGCAACTTGAAAGGTAATCTACTTTGACCTAATCTTAGGCAGAGAGAGAGAGAGAGAGAGAGAGAGAGAGAGAGAGAGAGAGAGAGAGAGAGAGAGAGAGAGAGAGAGAGAGAGAGAGAGAGAGAGAGAGAGAGAGAGAGAGAGAGAGAGAGAGAGAGAGAGAGAGAGAGAGAGAGAGAGAGAGAGAGAGAGAGAGAGAGAGAGAGAGAGAGAGAGAGAGAGAGAGAGAGAGAGAGAGAGAGAGAGAGAGATGTACAAACAGAGTGAGAGAGGGAGAGCTGCACAAAGAGAGAGAGAGCTAGTTAGCTAATACCATAATTATAAACCTCTGCAACATTTGTTAACTGGCCCCACTTGTTAATTGACCTCAAAAATAATTATTATTTGGAACCAACCTATATTGAATTATATACAAACATACATGTGTATGATAACATGAGTGGTATGAATGTTTCACTCTTTTCAGTATTGTAATAATGTAAATATTGCAATGTATCATTTATGTTCTGGCTAGAGTGAATTTTAAAATAGTTTCGTTTTGCAGGAGATTCACAATGCTCAGTGTATTGACTCATATTGAGTCATAAACTGCCTGTTTCTCAACAGCTCGTCACACAGCAGCTGCAGGGGCTATTACCTCTGTAATTTTTTTTTATTATGAATGCTAGTTCCTTATATATTGATAAAATGTTAGGTGTATCCCCTTTACTTAGACTAGAGTGATGATTTATTTG
Organism: Oncomelania hupensis; assembly: GCA_036898135.1. Classification (NCBI taxonomy): domain Eukaryota; kingdom Metazoa; phylum Mollusca; class Gastropoda; order Littorinimorpha; family Pomatiopsidae; genus Oncomelania; species Oncomelania hupensis. Next base: position 23,408,164 of record CM072521.1, on the reverse strand, counting down.
TTTCTGTTCATTACAACCTGTTGTCATATTGCATAACATGTTTTATGTATCCTGTTTTGAGGGTATCATTCATTGTTTTTCTTTGCCTGAATTGTGCTACTGTGTAATGGTTGTAATTACATTCAGGCTAGGGCTTTGAAGTTGTTAATGTTCTGTTTGTTTTGCAGAATTAGACATTTAAGCTAAATGATTGTCATGCTGTTATAGCAAAGTGATTGTCCTGCTATTATGATAGTAATCACTTGAAGGTATCGAACCTGCATTAACACCCTTCAAATAAAATATGACTTTCACTGTCATGCATGAATAATTAGAGAGAAGATCCTCATGTGTCAGTTCAGCTGACTTGAGCAACTGGTTCTTATTTTGCGGGTCATTTACAAGATTGTTTTCACAAGGGTTGGCTGACTGTACAGTATGGTTGTTTTGACTTCAGATGGTGTTTCACTCAACAATCCTTAGATGGTGTTCCACTCAATATCTGACCCAAATCCCCACCCACCCACCTAACCCATTCTGTGTCATCTCATTGGCACATTAAAGAACTCTATGAATACATTGATGGGTTTGTCATTTATGTAATGACTGTTAGATGGTCTTCTGGTCTTCCCACTTCCTTCCCAGTCGCCCTGGAGGCCCATAGCAGAACTCCAACATTTCTATTGAAATAGAGGTGACAGAATCAAATACACAGGTGTGCAGGTCAGTCAGGGTAACTCGGTGGTCTGTGGCATAAGTTAGCAGTTCATAGCAAGTTTGCATCATAGGCAGCGCTTGCAACTAGGAACTGTATAGTATAGTATGGCTAAACAGAACAATTTTAGTACATGTATTGAACATTGGATCTTGGCAAGCATCTAGTGCTGAGACCTTACAAATAACATGATCTCATAATTGAATATAGCTGATCTTTTTTATTAAAAAGGCAAAGAACAACCATGGTTACTCCAGTAGTGACGCACAGTTCTCTTTTAATTTTATGTCAAACTTCTATTTGACTCGAGGTCAAAAGGTGCATAATCACATGCTCACATCTTCAAACACTTCCAACTATTTTATTTTAAAATATTATGTGAAGGAATTTGCTTGAATAGACATAAGAAACATAGCTTTAGCAGATAATACAGTGTTGGATTTGGTAAAAGCAACATCCAAGTTGAAGATTTGGGATTTTAATCCAGTCAGAGCTTTACTGAGCATGTGCAAAACGATGGAAAAACAAAATGGTTCATAATGATCGCTTCTGTCTTAAAACAGGGGCTATCCATTTGTTTACTTCTGTTTGTTTGGATAGTAAAGGGATCATTTTAACAGGATATTTGCTTTAAATAGGATTTTTTAAATATACAAATTAAGAAACTACCCTTTAAAAAGTCGTGTTATTTGTGACACTTTCGTGTCACACAGTCTTTCATACTTGAAGTAATCAAAAAAGGGTTTAAATACAAGTTGGATCGAACAGAAATCAATGTTTTCATTTTGTTTGGCATAGAATACTATTCTAAACAAAAAAGCTGTTTGTAGGCATAAGTACACTATAAAATACAGTACTTTTTAGCTTCGGTGTCACATTTGTCACAAATGACATATGTATTGTTATTATAATAATAAAAGGCAGTTTTATTTTTAAATCCCGAATTTCTAGTAACTGAAAGTTGAATTGCACATGGTCAAACAGCCCATTTCCTTTGGTTCAATGGCAGGATGGAGAGAAGGTAAGTCTTTTTTGTGGTGTCACACTTATATTTTAGTCACAAATGAAACACTGACGTCACAAATGACATTATAAAATATGTATTATTATAAATAAATCACAGATTACGTGAAATAAGTTAGATTTTAGGGTGTTTGAGTGTAGACACAACAAGCATGTCTCAACAGGAAGCTACATTAGCAGCCTAGGAATATTTTCTGATGTACTGCTATTTTGTGACACAATTTTGCTTCGTGTAACATATCACAAATGACACAAAATGTTTTAGTTTGTACAAGTTATGCTGTTCAGATTATTAATATGCTTGCTCAGTTTCATGAATTTTATTGCAACATTGTTTTAAGTTAAAACATTTGCATTGAATAACTTTTTTCATTCTAAGTACTTAGTTGGGTGTGTCATATGTTACAGAAATACATGTGACGACAAATTGTATTCTTACCATTGAAATAACATTTTCCATTTTTCTTTTTGTTTACTTTTTTTTTCTTTTTTAGGTCTTAGGCCTCTGTGGCCAGCTTTGCAAATACCTCTCCCAAACACAAATAATCTGAGGTGTTTATGAAAATCAAGAGCGACTCAAAGTTGATCCTGACAGATGGGAGGCCTTTTAGGAGAAACAGAAAGGAGTGTTTAAATGATGGTATTGCAATCGATCCGAGCAAAAGACACAGAATGGGTCAACCCGCAAAACCAAAAATATCTACCACAAGAATATTGTAAGGCTTTTTTCAAGAAAGCACTGGAAGAGCTACAAAAGGCTACCTCTTACAGTCAGCCGCAGATGATCAGTAGGCATCTGAATAAAGAATTGACCACATGGCCACTGTTACAATGTTCTATGAACAAGGAAGTCTCAGCAGACATGATGATAATGAACCAGCACCTGTAACTCATTGCTTAAAGCAGTCTGTGACTTTGGCAAGGTCTCCCAAACCCAGGTAAAATATAGTATTCTATTCTATATTATCATTACTTCCTTCCAGAGTTAGTTTTCTTTTACATTAATGTACCTTGTGAAATGGCACTTAAAAAAACAACAACTTTAAAGTATGTATGGATACAAACCAACTGGCCAGGAACATTACACTTTGTTTGCCTTTGTTTCAGGATACAATATGGCAGTTCGGTACAAAAACAGTATAACTTATAAGACAAAGAAAGGCCAGAAATTTTATTATGGCCAAGTATGGGAATATTTACATAATTCGTTTTTACTGCATTTGGAAAATAGTTTAATATCTGATTCTGTACTTTTAATATTTTTGTTATGAAAATACTTAAATTACATCCATAAAATTACTCTTTCCACAGTTTTCTTTCCAGAATTTTTTTTATAGGAAATTGTAACAATCGGATCCCAACTTACTACTCGAAGTATTTTAGTCTTGATTACATAATGTTAAAATGTGCTGTATGGGACTGTTGCAGGTCATTGCTTTTGATCAGACAACAAGACTGGCCACTGAAGTTTCTCCGGTCATGGGGACAATATTTCACTTTTCTCGAAAAAGATTACCTTGACCATGGTGTGGGGATAGATGGTTTAAACATAAATGTATTCAACAAACCAGATAATAAAAGGTTAAACCAACTATGGTGCACAAAAGCACAAGGCTTAAATGAGTGCTACCCAAATATTAAATAATTTATCAAAAATATCACTGGCGGACAACAGGAAACAACAACACATTGATATAAATACAAGGAAAAAATAAAAAATAAAGAAAAATAAAAGTAGATGAACTTGATTTCCTTGATCCCACTATGGATTCACGTTTCCATTTTTATTTTTGAATTGCATGACATTTTTAAACTGATGCATTTTCATGATTAGTCATTTGTGACGTGTGACGGCATCTTACTGTGGCATATGTCGCAAATGACACAGTTAATATTTTTATTAACAAGTTTGCTGGTGTTTTAATATGTTTTGATTTTAAGGATTTGTTTATCAAATTTCACAAGGAGTGCATGTGGTATATTTTCATACAATAAGGTATTTCTTGTGTTATTTGTGACAAGTGACTGCAAAATCTGTCGCGTCACTCCCACAGTTGTCACAAATGACAGTAGAACTACCATTTCTGGCTTCAGTATCTTTGTGCTGGTTTTCTTCACATATGTTGTCAAACTTACTTTTTATAAGTTATGAATAAATAATAGTATCACTTCAAATGCGTGTCTTGTTTTGTCAGAATGGAATTGTCTCCTACATAGTGAATGTCATTTGTGACTGTGACGACAAACAAAACCATTTTTCTTATTAAACTAGTTGGAAATTGTGATTTTTGTCTCCATCCCTGTCAGTAGAATCACTAACATAGTTTGTTCATACTATCATATGCTGTCTGGTCTCAGCTGGATTATCACAATTATACACAGTTTGGTGTCACATGTCACAAATGACATTCTGCAAGCAGTCTCATTCAAAACTCAATTACTCAAGAACTAAGCAATCGAGCGCAAAGTCCCTTACCACACTGTATACTGTAATGCTTTTCCAGTATAAAAATGATAATCTTGCACATTTAATATCATTTTTATTTTTGAGGTCTGTGATTGTCACCTTTTGATCCCTAGTCATTTTCTTGTTTGGATGAATATTGAATCAAAGAGCAGGTTGCTAAATTTAAGCCGCTTTATTGCAGTTTGAGTTATGTCACTATTTATATATTGTGCATTCCCTTTTGTCTTATTTTGTGAACCATGCAATGCTGTACATTTTTCTTTCCATGTTGACTCAACATCAAACTTTAAACGGGTGTTTGACATTTCAGAGGTTTATATTGTGATGCCTATGGAGCAGCTTTTTTTGTGCCGTTCATTGTTTTTTAATGTAATTCCCCATCCCCCCTTTTCCCCTTTTTTGGCTAAAATGCCCCCTGGACTATGAGCCTTGTTTCATGCTTTAATTATATGTGATTTTGCTAATAAAAGGACAAAGTTCCAAGGACTTTAAATAAGCAATATTTGAAGAGAAGCAAAGTTGAAAATTATATGATATCCATTGTATGTTACCTGAAAATTAAATAGTTTTAAAATAAACATTGTCGTGAACGATTGTTTGATTTCAGAAATCAAGCCGAGATGGCTCACACGTGTCGTGGGACCATCAACCTGGCAAACGCCCTCATCCACACAGAGGACACCACCACCATCATCATTTCTAATGGTGGTGCCCAGACGTTTCATCTCAAAGCCACATCGGAGGTAGGAGCGACAAAAATGGGTCACGGCACTGGAACTTGCCAAATCAGAAGCAATCAAAATGATGGAAGCAGGTGAGCATAAATCTATAATGACTGTGAACACACACACACAAAACAAAATAAAAACCACAAACAACTACTTACTAGAACATAGAGTAACATGTATAGCCCTTTTGCCACAGTGCTTTTTGCCACTCCAGAAAAGTCATGGTTGCCTATTGCTAAGCTGGCAGGTATGCATGTGTGGCTCACACTGGGAGACGGGATGCTGAGCCTAATCCGTGTATCGGATACTGCTGAGATGTAAACCTACAAACCGCTTAGGCTATTTACTGTATCAAATATTTCAGATGAAAATCATTGAATACATTTTAATCAATCCCTGCCTGAAATCAATTTGCAATTAGTGAATTTCGTTGAACTTTATGGTCTGGATTGTATGCACATTAACATGCTGTGCACTTTGTTGCCCATCTATCTAATGTGTTACATTGCAAACTTTGTGTTTGAATGTTTCATGAAACTTGTGCCCCAAATTGCATATTATCATGTAACGAATTATCTTTTCCAAGATGTTTGTTTGTAGATTATAGTCACACGACACTTTCGCATATAGGTGACTACTGGACCGATTTATACTGACACGTTGACCAATCCGGGATTCGAACCAGCGACCTTTCGGTTACTAGCAAGACGCTCTTACCAACTGAGCTACCCGGCCCCACTTTTCCAAGACTTAGAGGGTTGTGTTTAAATACTTTGGAGCTTGTGCCATAACTATTTATGCTAGCACAGGCAGCTAAGTACTAATAATTCTGGCTTTTGCTAATTTTTTATGATTGTGTTGGTGTTTGTTATTTTTTTATTTGTTTTATTTTATAATTTAAATATATATTTTTGTAGGTACTGCCATTCTTTCTGTTGCCTTTTTGTAGGTACTGTGGTGTTTTTTTTTCTGTTGCCATGATTACTTATACAGCCTAATTCATTACGTTATGCTTATTCAATAGGAGAGTAATGTTTCTTTTAGCTTTTTTTGGTTTTGGAGGGGCTGTACTTTCAAGTTACTAATGGTCTTTCTTTCTGCTCTCCTTTCCTGCCCCCTCACATTCCCCTACTGTTCCATTGGCCATACCACCACATTTGCAACGACCACAAACTCCCGTTCAATTCATGCCATCCACAAATCCATTGGACACTTTCCCACATTGATGGACATGATTGAATTGCTGCCCATATAATATCATTTCTTTCAATCGATATTGCTGAATTTACTAACTGAAAATGTTTGCTTTTGCTTTTCTCTCATGCATACTCCTCGTGATTTTTGGCAAAATGCAACATTGTTGATGTAAACTATTAACAAATGAATTAAAATAATATGAAATAAAAATAAATAAATTAACTGAATATAATTTTTAAAAATAAAATTAAATTACAAATTTGCTGACCTTCTTGTCTCTTGAATATAAATGTCTTATCTTGTCTTGAAATATTGACTTTATTTATATAACCGCATTTCTTGATTTACCAAAACAAATTTTGGTGGTTGCACAAAACTGCTTGCACTTTTACATATTCCTCATGCTGTCATTTGTTCTAATCATTGCCGTGTCTGTTTTAACCATTAAACCATATCTGCCTTACCTTTTATTCTCTGTCACATTTCTCTGTATTTTGAATTTTCATTGAATTTTGTATTGTTTGAAATTACCTGCTTGAAATAAATCTTTGTTGTAACTTGGACATCCAAATACCGACTCAATGCTAATTCAACCAACTTACATGGTCACACTCCGTCTCTCTAACCATTACTATGCCTGAATCTCTCTACTGACCAATCATGACCACCCAAACATGCATGAAAATCTTTGCTTTATCTTCACATCATCCATCTACCTTTACCAAACCTACCAAACGTATCCCGATAATTTGATTCAACCTACCATTTCCCTTACTATCATCAATCATTTTCACTTCGCTAACCAAACATCTCACTAATCTTCACCACCCTATTCTAACACACCTCTCAACCAAACCTCGTTCCTTAAATCATCACTGCCCACCACCATCAACCATTTAACCTTCTCAACTCACCAAACATTACATAACCCTCACCATGCACCTCCACATCGCCAAACTGACCAATCGATCAACTGATCCACTGATTCCACCAACCACTACCAAAACATCCCTCTTGCCCAACCTACCTACCTAACCATTCACCACCACCACGCCCAACCAACCCACCTTCACCTAATCCTCACAACCCACCATCACCTCAACCAACCACCTCCTCTGAACCCACCAACCAATCCAAACCAGTCCTTGTCCTTGATTCAGAGAGCGACGAGGAGGAACGACAGCAGCCCGACAAAAATGAGCTTCAGAACATGGTGCGCACATTGGGCTCCAAGCTGGAGGACCTCCATACTTGCAACGACCTCATCGCTAAGCATGGCTCTGCTCTCCAGAAGACTCTCACGGAGCTGGAGCAGGTCGATGACAGCGTGGAGGCCGCCTCCAAGCTGAAAGCCGTGAACGAACGCGCTACGTTGTTCAGGATCACCTCTAACGCCATGATCAATGTGAGTTTTTCTGTTTTTAATTTTAAGAGCGGGTCAAAGTTTAAAAAAATTTTTTTAGAAGCGTACATGTTTATGTGTAGTTTCTGATAATAGCATGCACTAGATTTCAAATTTTTGAAAAGGAAGGAGTATTTCAAACCCACAGTGAAAATTGTGATTAGGAAATTACCTGATATCGATATTCATTCATTCAGTTGTATGCGTAGTGCAAACCTGATGCATCAAAAAGAAACAGTATAGAAATAATAATTTTAAGCAATACTTGTATGATTTAGTGTGTTGCATGAGAATTGTTCTTTGTAATATTATGGTTTTATGTATCAGGCATCCATTTTTGTTGTAATATGGTTCATGGCGTGTTTTAGCTCCTTCAAATCTTTCTGTTTCTTGGGATAAGATTAATTTAACAGTATAAGCTTTGTGGCCGTGGTCTAAGGCGGGACTAACTTGCCTTGTCCATAGGCTAGAAACCAATGTCCCCTGACCTCTGGGTGTTGTTTCTCCGAATATTATTTACTTTAAACTTAAGCAACTTCTCGGGGGTTTTCTCTACACTCTGTGTTATGCTCCCCCAGCTAATTCTAAACACAAAGCACAACTAATTTCCCAAGGGATTTGGCTCAGAATTTCCCAATAAAACTGGACAATAAAGTTTCAAAAATAAAACATAAATAAATAAATAAAAATATAGAGGTAATGAGTTGAATTTTTTAGTTTTAATGTGTCTCCTTCAACTTTTTTTTTTTTTTATCTCATCATTGCATAAGAACTGTTAGCTTGATATTTGATTTTCACAGTCAGCACAACAACACATTTGTCTAATTTTAGTAGCAATTTATTAATTAATGTTTGTGTGTGCTGATTTCATAGGCATGCAATGAGTTCCATGAGCTGGCCTCGACTCAGGGCAAACGGTGGCAGAAACTGATGTCTCATGAGCACGAGCAGCGACTGAAGCTGGAAGACATGGTAGAACAGCTAGCCAAGGATCAGATCTCTCTAGAAAAGAAAGCCAGGATGACCGTCAAACAGAAAGAGGGCCACAGAGGAGGTAAGAGTTGCTTTTAAAAAGAGTTATTGTATATAAATTGTATTGTGTTGTGAGCATGCCTCCAGTTTCAGAAGATTTTATGAGCTGTGTAAGTTGTTATGCATTCATTTATTCATTCGTGCATGTATGTGTTTGTATTTTGTCATGTGGAGTTGTCTTTGTCTATTTTGAATCGGAGATTATTATAAATTATAGTGTGTTGTGGCTGGCATATGGGTGTTTTTGTGTTGCCTCCCCTTTCTCTCTCTCTCTCTCTCTCTAACCCTGTCTTATGAATTTCCTGTTTCTTTTTGACCGTCTCCGGCTTTCTGCTTCTCTTCTCTCTCTCCTTCTTTCGCTTTCTTTCTCTTTCTCTCCTTCTTTCTCTTTCTGTCCTTCTCTTTCTCTCCTTTTCTCTTATTATTTTATGCCAAATTCTGGATACTATGTCTACATGAAGAAAAACAATATTGGGATGCTCTTCCTCTCTCCTTCTCTTCTCTATCTCTGTCTAGAACATTTTACATTATTTGAATGGGAAGTAACATGTAAACATTTTCCACCAAAATATTTGTCTATTTCTCCCTCACGTTTGTGGTGTATATTTTGTGGTGTTGCCGTTGTTGGCATGTGTGTTATCTGTCTGATTCTGCAATTTTTCTGTTTAGTAAATTTGTTTGCCTTTTTCTGAAGTGTTTTTAACTGTAAAAGATTATGCTTTTTTTAGTGTGTAAGCAATAATAATGTGCAAGTGTACATACAGTATGTTTGTATAATTTTGTGTATCCATTGTTTATTAGTCAGGTCCGAGTCATTAATTTTGATCAGCATTGACGAAGTCCTAATGTATTTCATAACAGGATCATAGCAATCAGTGGTCAAGATACATTTTAATTGTATTTGCAAAATGGTTGCTCTCTCTCTCTCTCTCTCTCTCTCTCTCTCTCTCTCTCTCTCTCTCTCTCTCTCTCTCTCTCTCTCTCTCTCTCTCCCTCTCCCTCTCCCTCTCTCTCTCTCTCTCCCTCTCTCTCTCTCTCTCTCTCTCTCTCTCTCTCTCTCATCATCATCATTAGTATTATTATTATTATTGCCATTGTTGTTGTTGTTATTATTATTGACATCATCATCATCATCATCATTGCAGAAGTAGTTAAATAGATTGATACAGGAATGTGGGATAATTATTCTAATGATTATTGATGTGTTATTAATGGACATTAATTATTGTCAAACTTTTTATTCAGTTAAGGGTCTGTTGTGTTGATATTAGAATTTAATAAGAAGTAAGAAGTAAGAATGCTTTGAACTAGCTTTTTATTCTTAAATTTAATGTGAGGGCATTTACTGGACTCGTAGACCATGTACAGAGTCTTTGCTCTACTGTTTTTACAGATAAATCAATGTCATTATTCTTATTATTAATTTTAAAATAATTCTTCATAGGTGGTATCTAGACGTGTGATGTGGGTGTGCATACAAGCACTAATATATTATATATTTAATATAATCTAATGCATAAATATCTACTGATAATGTTCGATGCATTATTCTTATTATTAATTTTAAAATGACAATTCTTATTTATTGATAATGTTCTATGCATTTTGTTTTAAAAGAATTTCTTTTAGGAAAGAGATAGAGAGCAAGAGAGGGAGATAGAGAGTGCATGTGTATGTGTGCGTGCGCGCGCGAATGGGGGCATTTGTAGAGAAATGTATAATGTGTAAACCTGAGTTATTTTAATTGAATCATTCTCCTACCCCCAACCTTATCCCATCGGCGAGCCTTTCAGGCATATTTGTCTACAAAACAATCTTCCCACCCTAACATTACCTTTCTTCATGACCTGCTTTTACGGTAAGAGCCATCAATGTAGAATAACTTCCTTAGTAGGAAAACAAACAATGACATATCCTCCTTTGTGGAATTTCAGCATTCACATCCCTCCTGGTACTTGTACATCCAGTAATAGTATTCCAAGTAATCCAGTGTGTAACTTCACTTTTCACAGCTTTATTTTGTCACACCTGGCAGCGACACAGCGTGATTCCGATTCCCCTTAGACTGCTAAAATCACTAACTCTATTTCTTGGATCTGTATCTCCTTTATAATTATATGTCATAACTACACCATACAATAGGCCTATATTATTTAGTTATGAACGTGGCATGCGTGAGGGGTTGTGCAGCTGGATGCACCCTCTGTGTGTGTGTGCGTGTGTGTGTATGTGTGAGCGCATGCTTTTTTGTTGTTTTCTTTCCTTATTTTGGTAGTCTGCTTTTTTGTTTTGTTTCCTGACAAAATTTGTGTGCGGTTCGCTGATGCTTTGTGGATGTGAGTGAATGAAGAAATTGTTTTTAGGTCCCGAGATATTCACAGATGTCGGGACCAATTGTGTTTTTAATTGTTACTTTTACTTTTAATGATTTATGCCATTCCCAGACGCGCAAAGCAAATTCTTCTGTGTGTTACATTTGAAGCGAATAAAGAATCTTATGTCTTATGTCTCTCTCTCTCTCTCTCTCTCTCTCTCTCTCTCTCTCTCTCTCTCTCTCTCTCTCTCTCTCTCTCTCTCTCTCTCTCTCTCTCTCACTCTCATATCAATAACAAATACTATGAAAACTGCAGGCTGTAATTGAAAACCTCTTTTTTAATTCATTTTGAATCAACCTTTTTCTCTACCGAAAATTAAGTTTTGTTCAATCAAAGGTTCCGTAACTCCTGCCACGCTTGGTTGTCTTTTGATGTGCATAGATTTTCTCCCTTGGTGTGCAGTTCTAAAGGTAGACTATAGAAAGAGTGAAAGAGGAAGAGAGATTTGAGATAGAATGCATAGAGAGGGAGGGAGGTGTAAGGGTGAGGTGGTGTGAGGGCATTCCACCTTTTTAGGTGAAAGAAACATTGACTTCAAGGGTAAGACTAATTGATTTTAATTCACATTCCTGAACTAGAGGTACTTGAGAGAGAGAGAGAGAGAGAGAGAGAGAGAGAGAGAGAGAGAGAGAGAGTGAAAGAGAGAGGGAGATTTGCTAATGAAGGACACATTTTATGCAAGGATAGTTAAGGCTAATTGTTCACATTAATGAGCTAGAGAAAGTTGTTCTTGTGTCAATTGTTGTAGCAGTAAACAGTTTAAAAACGGGTATAGCAACAGCATCATAACCTTAGGAAAGCCCTTGTGTTGTAATATAGTCTTTGCCTTAGCCTTTTGAGATGTAGTGAAGTAGGCTTATGATACAGGAAACAGTTCGTTTCCGACTTTATCTGTTCTTCAGATGTGTAGTGCTATGGTGCAGACAGTGGGGTGATAATTTGCATAGCTTTGCCATTTACCACAAGAGTGAAGGTCGTGGCTTGGGTGTGTGTGTGTTTTAGTTCTGCGTTCACTTGGTGCTTTTAACTGGTCTGGTTGTACATGATGGAAATAGGATGCAGAATTCCGCTTCCTTTAGTAGAGACTATGAGAGTTGAAAAGTATTGTACCTACGAGAATTTGGTGTGTTATGAGTACAGTGGTTGTGTCAAGTACTGTTTTCAGTGGGTGGTATTGGCGGGTCTATGAAATGGATAAAATGAAGAAGTGGTTCAATTAGTGGAACCTTGCAGAGAGTTGAAGAGTATTCTATGAGGAGATTTCAGCAGCAGTTTAGTTCAAATAAAATTCTACAGTGTTGACGTCTTATAAAACATTTTTGATGACTGGAATCAAACATGGAAACACTGAAGACTATGTGTAGTTCTGTTATAATATTTCAGATCACATAAATTATATTTCAGATCACATCAATGTGATCTAAAATATAATTTATAACAGAACTGCTTCCAATTATTCCCACCCACAACTTCAGTTGCCTTTGTCAACGTAACAATATGTATAACACAGTATGTATAATTATTCAATGACCTGTTTTGGTTGTGTTACTTCTGCTAGTGCTCGTTTGTCTTTTGTATCTAGAACATCTGGTTTGTGTTTAGCCTGCCTCTCTTCGCTGTTAATTATTCTCTTTTGACTAGTACATTTTGGTGTCTGTATACACCCCTTTCAATGGGTTGTATCAAAGAGCTTAATTATTATGCTGGTTGAAAACAGGTCAACTGGAGAGCGTTAGCTACTGAGAACTAGTATACCTTGTGCATTCAGTTTTAACTAGTACATTATTTTGGTTTGTACAATAGCAGTGCTTGTTTTTAGTTACCATAGGTTGTATACTGACAAAAAACGTAGATCTGTGAAGTAGTTACTCTGTACATGGCTTGGTAGTTCGTTGCGTGAGAAATAAATGTCCTTAACTGACACAGGTCTTGCATCTTTCTGGCTCGAGCAGTAGCTTTTTGTTTGTAAATGTGTGTTGTTAGCAGTTAAAACGGAAAAGTTGGAAAGCAGAGAAAATTGGGGTCTGTTGACAAAGTGGATTTGAAATTTCTGGTTCTCGTATGAAATGTATTTGAAAATGCAGGTCTCTTCATCAAATGCAGTCGTTGTTATTTCAGTTTTCACTGATGGGTTCTGAGCTGTTAAAAAATGTACTAGATAATATTTATAGTACTACTGGTGATAATTTAGCGACAAGGATAGTGAAAGGAGGATCGGGGTTAAAACCCCTGTACTGCAGACAAGAACTAAAGGCCGATAACATCATTATGTATGCTAGTCTATGCTAGGACAGTCTATGCGGTATACTAGCATGGTTGAATAAGCTGACATTTCGATGAGGTGGTCTTACTTGAACCAAGTTTCCTGTTACGTGTATTCATGACAGGATGTATTATTACAGCGTATACGTTATTTCTATCATATAATGTCAAATGTGTAGGATTTGGTTAACTCTCGAAATAAAAGAATATTCATTTTGCAGGTTCATACAATATAATAAATAATTCATCCATGTTGACAGGGATTTCATTGGGATTTTGTTGTTACTCATGCAGTTAAGTCAAACTGTTTATGTTGGTAAAACTAAAAGTAATATACATCATTCGAGAATGCTTTTTTTATGTGTGACTATATCGTTGGTGCCAAAGACTGTTTATAATTTTATAGTCTGTGTAGGTACTTCCGTAGCATTTTTTGTGTATAAATATTTCCAAATATTTCCACAGAGAGAGAGAAGGGGGGTGGGGAGAGAGAATGTAAACTGTCGTACCTCATCCCACCCCTTACCACCACCCTACCCCCCCCCCCCCCCAAAAAAAAAAAAATCTTATAAAAAAACAATACTAAAGTTGAGTTACTGTGATTATCGATCGAAGATTTGCCACCTATATGCGATGGAGAATCTGTGTGCTTTGGAAATTGTGTTTGCTGGTATTCGATGGGAAGGTGGATTTTGAACAGGAGGGGAGACTAGTTTGGGGATGGGAGAGAGAAGAGAAGAAACAGAGAGAAAGAGAGATAGATGCACTTCTCTCTCTTTGTTTTTACCATCTTATCCCGATGCGTTTGTCTGTTTGAGAGTGATGGAGAGGGAGGAATACGAACAATGAGGATGAAATTGAAAAGGAGTATATAGATGGTGTGTTTATGTATACATGTACTACACAATGACCATGTCCAAACATTTTAATATCGTAACGCAAAAACTCGTTGAAATAATATATTCAAAGTGTGCAATCTTGTCTAAAATTAACAATAAAAATGGTTTTAAAGTTTTAGATGATTTTTTTTTCTACTCAGTTCTATTCATATCAGTTCATCCAATGTGTTGGTAATAAAAAAAATAAAAAAAGAAACCATGCTGCCTCTGAAAACCCAATAATACTTAAACCAGCAGGGAGAGAGGACAGGTGTAAGGAAGATGACGGGCTGGAGTGGGTGTTTAGCCTTTTGGAAGATCTGTACCAGGAAAGTAGCTTCGGTATATTATTAAAATGTTCCACACCCGACTGAAAATACTTTATTTCTCTCTTAAATGCTTCACATCAATAATATAGATCTACAATTTATATTATAACATGGTGATGGATCGTGAAGGTGCCAGGAATTGGATGAGACATGCTGCGAGAGGAAAATATATCGATGGCATATTATTATAACCTGGAGGCATTATGACTGAAGTGATATCTAAAAGTTTAACTTTGGAGCAATAGCTTGCTTTCAGTCACATTCCAAATTACTCTCTCTCTCTCTCTCTCTCTCTCTCTCTCTCTCCCCTCTCTCTCCCCTCTCTCTCTCTCTCTCACACTCTCTCTCTCCCTCCCTCTCTCTCTCTCTCTCTCTCTCTCTCTCTCTCTCTCTCTCTCTCTCTCTCTCATGAATACAAGGGAAGAGGATGCTAGGAAAGATTATGCAAGTACAAGCAAACGCTATAAATCTCTAATAATTAATAAGACAAAAAAAAAAAAGAAAAAACGACAAAGCAGGTAGCTTGCGCTAAAAATTCTTCTGAATTCTGGCAGCATGTTCGGAATCTTATGGGTATGCCAGAGCTGTGTGTTAAGTCCTACGGTTTTTTTTCTGTGTTTATTAATCAATTAGCCGAACATATTAATGAATCAGGCCACCATGGAAATACATTATTACCTGTTTTAATGGAAGTTTTCAGTTTGATTTTTGCAGATGACATAACATTCATATCCTCAACACCTGCTGGTCTACAAAATCATCTAAACAGTTTAAAGGCAGTTGTGTCAAGCCTAAATTGCAAGTTAATATTGAGAAAATAAAAATTATGGTTTTTTGATGGTGTAAAAGTTGAAGTGGTTAATGAATACTGCTATTTAGGCTATGTCTTTACAACCATGCTTAGTTATAAAATTGGTACAAATCATTTGGTTCAAAAAGCAAAAAGATCAGTATTTAACCTATGTCATATTTTTTTTTTAGAAATTGAAGGCGATCTAAGGATAATTTTGTCAAAATTTTTGACTCAAAAGATCCAGATTTGGGGTACGTTTAGGGTGCATTCTATAGAAAAGGTGCATCTGATGGTATGTAAACACTTTTTCTCTGTACCTATTAGAACCCCTAATAAAATGGTTTGCTGTGAATTAGAAAGATTTTTTCTCTATATAAATGCTACCCTTAGAAGCCTAAAATACCGGTTTCGCCTGCTAGAATTAAGTCCAAACCGTCTACCTAAACAAGCTTACACTATGCTGCTTAACATGGATGCAAATGGAAAACAAAACTGGGCATGTAAAATTCGCAAAATTTTGTCATTTTGTGGTTTTTATTTTGTCTGGTTGCAGCAAAGTGTTGGAAATAACGTTTTCTTGAAAGAATTTAAACTACGTCTTCAAGACATATTTGGACAAGAGTAGAATGCTGCCATTCACTCAAAAGAGCGTTATTCATTATTTCGATCATTTAAATATGATTTTCAAGAAGAAAGCTACATTACCAACATTGACATATATTGTTTACGCGTTGCTCTGGCTCAACTCAGATTTGGTGTTCTTCCAATAAATAGGAATATGTATAGATACTCTGAAACAGTCAGTGATAAATATTGTATTTTTTTGCAAAAATGTCATTGAAGATGAAAGACACTTCTTGTTTACTTGTCCTCCGTATGATGATGTAAGATCCCGCTTCTTAAGCAACCAACCAAGGAATGTTTCCAATCTCCTGTCATTACATACATGTAACAGTAAACGTTACACAACAGTTAGCAATTATACCATATACGCCATTTGTAAAAGAAAGAAATTAGCTGAAGGTATTGGCGATACCTAAATATTTGTAATGTTTATTCTCATTACCAAAAATGTTTACCTAGATTACTCTTTTTGTTTGTCTTAAGATAATTAAAATGTGTCCTCTGATCTCTCCCCTCAACTACTTATTGACAGATATGTGGGTGTGGGTGTGTGTGATCGTGCTGCTGTTGTTGTTGTTTCTTAAATAGGAGGCACAGTTAATCAGGTCCTTGTGAATTAGTGTTGCTTGGATAGAAAAAACGTTTTGTACAGTACTGGTAAATATTTAAATATGATATGGTAGAAGAGTATCACTTCCCCTTCCCCCACCGTACCACAAGCGTGTGTATGTGTGTGTCTTCGCGCATGTGGCTCTCTCTCTCTCTCTCTCTGGCTCCGGTCCACGCCTCCCCCCCCCCCCCCCCCATTTCCTTCTCGAACTCGGCTCTGTATTTTGGCATTGTCAGCAGAAAAACCTTATTGTCAAGAGCAGCAGCAGCCTATATTATAAATTTGATGTTAAGACTAGGTCAGACTGTGTATGTCGTGCCTTATCACTCGCTCATTTGTCATAGTCACATGTTTTGTTGTTCTCGATCATTCGATCAGTCCATGGTGCACAGTCAGCCTGTGTGTAGTGCATAGGAGGAAGTCGACAGTCTGTATTTTGCTACTTTAACCTCAGTGTGTGAGGAATGGAAGCTGGGTTCTACGGTGACCTTGGTGGAGGCGGTAGAGTGTCAGGGAGTGTGAGGGGAGAGATGGGATTGGAGTGTAAGATGAGAAGGGTGATGAGAATAATGGATAACAAATGGTGGTGATTAGGGGGACCAGAACATCCGACCGAGAAGGGAGAGAGAGTTTGTGTGATGTTGTATTGTATGGTATGAACTAGTCTTGCTTTCGTAAATCGACGCATAAACGATTCTTTTTAAACATTCTATTCGAAAAGCTTGCATGTTTCATTGGTTTTTGACAATTTAAATACGTAGACAATGGTCCGGATTTTTTCTAGATAAACAGTTGGCCAGAGTGTTTGTGTATGTGTGTTGGTGTGCGTGTGTGTATGTGTGTGTGCGCGCGCGCGTGTGTGTATGTTTTTTTTTCCCGCCGGCTAAATTGACCTGGGTGATGTTTTTTTCTAAATATTATCATTACCAGTCTTAATGTGTCGGTGTGTTTTGGCCTCTTTTTCACTTTCAATACTGCGCTGTGCGTGTTGTCTCCGTAACGATACTCTGTCTCTGTTGTTGACCCCTTCGCTTATTCTACACTTAAGGCCTACGCTTCTATCAGCGGACTCGGCCAACAAGTTGGTTGATAATCGTATGCGCGCATTCACAAACTGCTTTTGTCTAGCCTGTTACGAGTTGGAGTTGTCTGTCACCCGATCGAAGAAACGTATGATGTCGTCATGGTGCGCAGATGGAAAGATCTGCCATATGTTTCGCTTTGAGAAAGAACGCAAAGTAGATTTGTGCGTGTGTTTGTGGTTGACGAGTTGATACCAACTAAGCTGTCTGTTGCTCAAGGAAGCATGTGATTTCTCCAGTTGAAAGAGCTACCATATGAACGTAAACTTGAATCTTTTTTAAGGTGACTCTATGCTAGATTTTTGTGTACAGAGTGTAGTGTATCTAGGACCTGTCACGCAGTTGAAAATGCTATCATAATGTATGGGGAATTACTGCTCTTCTTTAATGAAACTTGCACATAGATGAAACTTCTACTATTTTATTATGTGTGGAGAATAGAGTCCATGTTAAGATATGTGGGCTAGTCTGTGGTAAAGGTACCTTTGACTATTTTAAACATGGTCATTGCTCGCTTTAAAACCAACCAACAAACAATTACGTGTGTGTGTTACAGCTTCAATGTGACTGTTAGGTTTGTACAGTAAGGTGCAGTATTCCTTCGTGAAATTATTACGTAAAAACACTTACACTTACATGTGTGGAAAATGGAATCTGTTTTTGAAAGTCCATTGATTCATGCCATTCTTGTTGTTCACCAGAGGAAAAATAATCTTGTTACAATTATGATGGCAAAGCCATGTTAAAAAAAAAAAAACAAAAACAAAAAAAAACCTAACATTTTGTATGTACAGCAGGAAAAAACAACCATGTAGACTACTGTTACTTCATTCATAGAGAGCCCTAATAGGTTTTTGAGCAACGTATCAGCAAGTGCAACTCCGCGTCGCGGCTGTTCCGCGCATTTAAGTATCCGCACCGCAGATTTGGATACACAGACTGTTTTATATGTGTACGGAAGCTTTTTTTTCTTTTTTTTTTTCTCCGAATTCTAAATGCTGTTCCGCTGCCGTTGTGATTTTCGCTCCGCCGCAGCTATATTTTCGGTTGCGCCGATGGGATCCTTGTTTTAGTCTGCTTGGTATTTTTGGCAATGTATCAACAATAAGGTTTGAATGAGGCAACGAAAGCTAAGTTAGTAGTAAGTAGGCTGCAGAGAGTGGCTAAAGCGGACTAGTACACAAACACCAGCTGTTGTTGCTGGCGGAGATCGGTGCCACGCCACAGAGTGTAGGCTATAATTATAGTCTAAGCAATATCTTGTTATAGATGAGTTTGATATCAGAATGAATATCCTAAACCCGTAAAGACCAATGAGCATCAATATATTTACAGGACTACTTACGCTGTTGAGCCTGACTGAAGCTCACAATCGTAAGTTGTTGTTTCCGTCAGACACGGTACCACGCTGTGTGTATCTTATTAGTGTCGAGTTTGAGATTCAGAATGTATAATCATCGTTGTGGTTCTATGAGTGTACATTATGATAGTTTTGGTAGAAAGAAAAGACATGCGATAATAACGCAACGAGTCTTCTGTTAAACCAAGCCGTCGAGTATGACTTAAAGCTCTGTTCCCACTGTAAAACACAGCTAAAGTGGTAATAATACTATTTGGCATTTCAAAAGTTTGTGCGAACTCTGGTGGTACTCCAGTGTAAAATTGAGGAAGGCTGGTCAAAGAGGGTTTAAAAAAGATAAAACCCAGGACGTATGTGGATGCTACGTTATCTATGATGCAAAATGAATCGGGAAACATTGAGGGTAGCAGATAGTTCTTTTTTACGAGTATCAGCGGTGAGTTAGGGTAAACTTCAACAAAATAGGTTGAGGAATGGAAGTCTGAAATGGTGTCGCACCTTAGCTATGCTTTGAGGTGAGCTTGAACAACAAGAGGAAAAAGATGGAGGATGAGGTGGGAGGTGAAAGAGGGGAGGAGGTGGGCGCTTGTTTAAAATGTGCACAGCGGATTGGAAGTGAAACAGTTCGAAAGGAGAAAGACTATGAATGAATGAAGCAGCTTAAAACATTAACAAACACAAAGCAGCGGGAAAAAATGAATGAATAAATAAGGTATTTCTAAACTGAAATAAATGAACAAACAACTTAATTATCGTTAAACCATGTTTTTCTTTATTATGAGCTTGTCGTCTTTATATTAATTTTTGTTGTTGTGGTGGTGGTAGGTTTTTGCTGACGAGGAATGAAACACGAGACGTGGATGTAACGGCTGGGTTAATAGTGTAAATAGGAAACAGGTGCACATTGAACTATAACATGCATCATTGTGACTCATCATCATCATCATCATCATCATCATCATCAACACCACTATCATCATCTTCATCTTCTCCTTCTATGATACGACAGGTCTGGTGAGGTCCGCTAGAGCACCGTCAGTCATTTCCATGCATATGAACAGGGAATAATAACCTGAGCGCATATGGATGTAGATCAGGGTATTGTTCCGTCACGAGAGAATAGTATTGATCAACGAAAAACAGCGTAAGCTTGCCGTGATTTTTTAACATTAGAGGATAAGGAAGTATTCTCTTTCATTTCTCTCGTTAGTTCTCCAACTAGAAATAAGCCTGGGGCTTCACAATTCTGGTGTTAATTTTTTTAGAATGTGGAAGTTTCCTTATCCGCCGCGCATTCTGTGTTTGAGGACAGAAAAAAAAATGAAGTAAAGCCAGTACTCTGATCTCTGAAACAAGCAAGAATAAGGAACTTTGTCCTTTAATTACACTTGCAACAAACTAGGCTTCTAATTCAGGGGGAAATATAGCCAGACTAGGGGGGATTTGTGGGTTGGAGGTACACAATATACTAAAGACAACAGGAACGGCATGAAATAACATAAGGAGCATTGCAGTAACATTAGAGCAATAAAACGACATACTAATATAAATAAATGATGCAGAAGCAAATAACAACGGCTCGACATATTTAAAAAAATAAAAAATAAAAAAGGAAAGAAAAGGAAACAAAGAAGAACCTGGTCCAACTATTCGTGGCAACAATCCATCCATGTTTTAGTCCAAATATAAACATTGAGGTGCTAGTTGGTTGTTGTTTTTTTTGTTGTTTTTTTTTTTTTTTTAAAGAGGTATGGACAGAAGTCTGTACCAAATTCATTTTTGCATTACTCAGCGAATACGGTTGGCTGTATTGTGCTTCAGGTTGTATTAGTCAATATTCGTATGATGGCAGCAAATCGGCTTAAAAAATAAAAAAGATAGTATAGCGCAGGTCTATCAGTAGTGCTAGTACACATCTCTCAATAGTTTTATTGTAAATCTGCCAGCAGTGCGAGTGGTATGAAGCATTGAGAAGTTGGTTATTTTGTTGCAACACTCTATTCACCAACACAGATGAAGTTCGGGTTACTTTCCTATATAAAGCGCAGTAGCCTGTGCAGCGTCTCCCAGGACAATGAAAATATAGAAATCCATCAACACCTCTTTGCTTTAACCTACACTCTAATATAATATCACCTAAATCCCACTCGCTGTGAACTAGCCATCAAACTGATGGAAAGGAGACCTGGCCTACACAACAGCCAATTGAACTTTTATGTCTCAGGGGAGTCGGGGTTGAACTTGCGTCCTCTTGAATACAAGCTAGCTCGGCGTCAGTTGCCTGATACTAATTTTGTTCGGAGTTCTTGTTTTGCTATCTCAATTGCCAGCCACTTTGTTTGAACCTACAACCTTTAGAACACCAGCTAGCTAATGATCTACCCTCTGGGCTCTTTGTTACCTACTTCCCTCCACTCCCCACCCCGCATAACCAGGTAAAAATAACCGTAGATGGAGTAGACACAGTTCGTTCAAGGTTAACCAAGAAGCTATAAGGTTACCACAATCGATTTTTTCCCCCTTCCCCTATACGCTTAATTTGTCTGGGGACGTAAATTTTACTTTTTCCCCTTGCACAAAGTCGGTTGAGTTTGGGTGTACAAAGTACTTTGGATCATTCGATAAGGCAGCACTGAGATTTCGCGGAATTAAGAAGAAATTCTTGGCCTCCTTCCCTGGGGAAGGCGTTCTAGTCGCAGCCTGTGTAGCGCCCAAACCCAATCTATCTAATATTTGTTGTGATTTCAAATTTTGCTGGGGGAAGGGTGGTGGTGGTCAAACCGAGGATCCTAAGAAAACCTCCGAGACGTTGCCCGAGTCGAAAGTAAAATTAATAATATTCGGTGAAAAGGCGGGATCGATCCCATACCTGTCAGGCGCCATTGGTTTCTAGCCTGTGGACAAACCAACGAACGAAATTTGATAGGAACAATATTTTTTTTTAAAAGGTCTAAAGACCTTGTATGGGGTAAAGTGGCCAGGCCAGGTCTGGTCCTATCTATATGGACGGATGGAAGTAGGCCATCGAAAAGGCCAAGTTTAATGGGAACATTTATAGTCAAGTTGGAAAAGTCAGGGAATCTGACGAGGGATGGTAGCCGGCAAGGCCAAAAATGTATTGGTTAAAAAGGAAGACCTGACATAAAAAGGCGCATCCAAAGTTGCCGCAACCCCCCCACCCCCACCCCCACCCTGGGGGAAGTAGCCTGTGGACAAGGCAAGTATCCCGCCTTTAGGCCCGGTGTCACATCCTTCAAGTTCCGGGTCTCCTTGTTTATCCGAGCGCATTTGCGCATGCGCTAGGTCATGTCGGGCCGGCTTTTTCACGAAGTTCTTAGGCGTCATAACCCTAACCCTAACCCTAACCCTAAACTCTTAACTCTAACCCAAATCCTAACCCTTACGAAGACTATGATAGCACTGTGCGCATGCGTCGAATTTCGTAACGCGTCGACCAATCAGAATGCTCCCATTCGCTCCCAGCCCAGCTAAGATACTAGGAACTGTGAGGATGTCACACCGGCCACACTTGTGTTACGCTTAAAACTTCCTTATGTATCTCCTTGCGTACTGGCTAACGTAAAATTTCACAAGGATAGCGCATGTTTGATTATAACTGCAGAAATACGTAAGCCGGGCTTACGAGGACCAATCAGAAGCGAGAGTGTGACGTCATGAGTTTAGAGGTCAACCTAAACTCGTCCTAAACTCCAGATTGTCTGCTACACACGACTTGGTGAGCTAAGGCAGTTGAATTCACTTGTTGCGTGCCGATTTTTCTTAGTAAAGTTGTTTCATATTATAGTCAAATCGTGAAAATGGTACATTACATCATCATGAAAAGTGCCCTGTTGAAGTGAAATTACACAGCTACACACGTTTATAAATTCGAACCGGGCGATGACAAGCATGGCGCCACTACCTCCGACCCAATGCATCAGCCGAAAAGCGTAAGCCAATGTAGCCTCTAACATCATAAGGTGTGGCAACCCGTCAAAATTCCGGTCAGTGAGAAAATCTCATAACCCAATGCATAAACCGTAAAACATAAGCCATGTGTGGCCACTACTTTAGACCACGCGACCACAACCCTCGCTAATTCTTTAGACCACGTTTTATGGCAACCGTTCCACCATCGCGTTTTATCGTTTCCGTTCCACCAAATGGATATTTCGCAGCAGATTTAGCCAGGGCAGACGAAGTGATGTGAGCGGTACACTTTTGGTTCTCACGATGCTCAATTCTTCAGGTAAACACTGATAAGAGCGTCTGAGTCGACTGAACCCTCGAGACCGCTAGCTCCTGTAAATTCGATTCTGGACATTGCAGGGGCGAAGCTTGGCTGCTCTGCCTCACTCTCAGCCATAGCCATTATAGATGTTTTATACATAATCACTAAGTCAGTCTTTATAATTATGATGCTGTCTCGGCTCATAGCGCTAGTTTCTGTTAAGTCGATTCTTTGACAGCAGAGGCGGCCGCAGTCACTATCGACTATAGTTATTATACATAGTCTGCTAGATATGCTCGCAGTTCATAACGCCGAACGTGTAACGGATGGTGTGTGTTTTAATGTATTTTAACTTCTAGGTCGCTGGTTGGTATAGTAAATACGAGTTTGCAGTATTTGGAATATTGACTGGTTGTCTTTAATTGTGTGCAGTAACTTCAGTCTTTTGTCGTAGCTAAGAAAATTGGTAGCATTTGAAAGTTTGTTGAGTTTTCTGAAAAGACATCTTTTTGGTGTGCAGTTAAAAATTGTTTCAGTTTGGTATTCGTGGCGGTTTGCAGCGTTTGATGTATTATTGTGTAAAGCCAATATTCAATCTGCTGTTGTTTCACCAGCGAACTCTTAGTGACGATCCTGAATACTTCGCGAGTGGTTGCAGTCATTGACCCTGAGAGTTCTTATTAGGCCGAATATAAAAGAAGACAATGAAAATAGAACAGTTTTCTTCTTTCAAGGGTAAAAACAGCCTCGAGAGACAACTGAAGGCCAGATAAAAGCGGTGGTAATCAAGTGAAGTTGTCTCCTTCAGTATTTCCTGAACTTCAGGTTTTATAACTGACCTGAAAAGATAGAACGTAGAT
The DNA here is from genome assembly GCA_036898135.1 of Oncomelania hupensis. Lineage (NCBI taxonomy): Eukaryota > Metazoa > Mollusca > Gastropoda > Littorinimorpha > Pomatiopsidae > Oncomelania > Oncomelania hupensis. Next base: position 23,384,217 of record CM072521.1, on the reverse strand, counting down.
AAAAGCCGACAGAAGAAAGAGTTATTAGTAAACTCACTAGCTATAAAATTCAGAGGACAACGCATGAACATATTTGCATTTCGAAATTCAATTTGAAATACTAAATTGTGTGGAATTTCTGCAAGCAAATTTACTTTCGAATTGCTTTGAATTTTGGCGTGTGAATTTCTGTTTTTAAATTCAAAATTTTTGGAGTTTTGTGTGGCTTTTATTTAAAATAATAGGTTGTGGTTGTAAATTGAATTGGAGGTAGAATTAAACTTTTTTTTAAATATATAAATCGTGCAAATTTGAACAAACATCCCAAAATGTAGTTTGTGGTTACAAATTCGATTTGAGATCGTTTCTGAATTTTGCTTGCGTATTTTATTGAGAATGCAAAAATTGTATAGAAATTGTGCCAAGTTTAATATTTTCGGCAGTTCTAAATTGTGTCCACTGAAGGCTGGAGTTGTTCATAACTTAGTGAAACATTACATTTGCAAAAACTCAATTCCATTATATTTGGAATGTTCACACACACACACATATATATATATATATATATATATATATATATATATATATATATATATATATATATATATATATATATATATATATATATATATATATATATATATATATTATATATATATATATATATATATATATATATATATATATATTATATATATATATATTATATATATATATATATATATATATATATATATATATATATATATATATATATATATATATATATATATATATATATATATATATATAATATATATTAATAAAATAAAAAATTGTAGTGTGGCTATATTGAAGATTAATAGTAGAAGTGTGTGTTTTTTGGTTGTGTGAGATATATGAATCATAATTAGTATCGCGTGTGACAGGAGGAGAGAGCACAACGATGAAATCTCCATAACAAAATCACAGAAATCATAAATTTATTTGTGTGTAAAAAGAAATGGATGGTACTTCTCTCCCGAACAACAGCTGAGAAAGTTGCTGAAGATGTGCAGTGAGATTTAAATGCAGAGGAAGCAAACAGCACAGCAACATAATTTCTACACCGGCAATCGATCGACTGGAGCAACAGGCGGCGATCGATAATTTTATGACCTCTGGTCCCACACCACAGATTTATCGGACAATTTTCCCCGAAGACCCGATTGCAAGCTTCAGTGCTGATTCCATTCAAGGACGAACTGTCATTGGACAGTTTGTTGAAATACGTATCATTACTGGGAACAAACAGGACTTCTGTGAAGTTTACATTCCCCTTGCATCGTACAGAATCAAGCATCGTATTGAATAGCATTCGATGTGGACATTGTACAGACATAAATTTGTAGTACACTATTGAGCAAGAAACTGTAAGTTCTTCATCTAAGTTCTATTGTGAGTCCGCATGACGCCCAGCTCCTACCCACTCGGCCTTGCCTCCTAGCCCCACAGCACCCGCCCTACCCTCAGGCGGCTTTCCATTTCAGCGCTATCTCCAGTAGAGGACATTAGTAGTACTGTCTTTACCAGGCTTCCCCCCTCCATCCCCTATCCTCTCCACCTGCTCCCACTTCTTTCCCCCCTACGGCTTCCTACAACATTTTCAATTTGTTGTCTAAAACGACGGTCTTCACTATCCTATCTTTTCAGTCGCTCCGTTGTCGGGGCGTTTGGCAGTGCGCATCAAAAAGCAAGTTGGCGCCTTAGGCGGATAAAGTTGGAGCCTGCTTTCGGCCAGCGACGTGAGCAGCTCTTTGAGCTGGTAAAAGCGCTGTTGAAAAACAATCCTCCAACCCCCAAACCCTCTGCATCAACATCCATTCGACCGTTTGGACTATTCTCTATGTCTGTTTTGTCCCCAGCAGATGACAGTCACTCTCCTCTAGAATCTTAGAAAACTAGCGGAATCTCCGTGTGCCTACAACTAGAATTGTATCTACACACTTTTTATACTCTTTCTTCCTTAACCGCCATTTGAACCAACATTATCCTGTTCTGCTACTCTGAACATATCCCGGAACCTGACCTATCCCTAGGCGACTTTCCATTTCCACCCCTGTCCTATCTCATATGCATTCTACCCCCAGACAGTAGCTCGCCATACCCCTGGGCTACTTTCCATTTCGATTTTGTCCCTAGCAGACGACACTGCCGCACAATGGCCTCTGCGACAGGCGACGCTGAAGCCGCAGCGAAGGCGAATTCAGCCCCCGAGCATCTGTCCGCCGGAAAGATCGATGTTGGCGGCGATGATGATGATGGTAATGGAATTTGCCGTCGTGACTGTGGCCTTATGTCTGACTGCCGGTGCCAGAACTTGACAATTAATAACGGTTTTAACGATGTGGTGACTGATAGTGATGGCTTTAGCAAAGGCACAGGCTGCGACTCGGCAACAAGAGACAGTGGTGATAGCGATAGAATAGTAGGTACTTGCTGTGAGGTTGGAACCGAAGACAATCTTGACAGCGACAGAGCAAGAAAATACGATGTGACTGGGACAGAAGACGATCTGTTGCGGTGCGAGAAAGCGGCCGTATTGGAAGAGCATGATCGGGGTAAATCTGAACGAGGAAATATTCGCAATGAAAAACTGACAAAACCAGATTGCAAAGAACAGTCTGGAAAGGAAGAGCATAGCAGTGAACACCTGGGAGAAACGGGAGGGACTGCTGGTGAAAGACTGAAAGAAACCGAAAGACACGGAGGTGAAGACCTGACAGAGATAAACGATGATCCATCTGAGAAAGACGAGAAGTGTTTTGAAAATTTGAATGAAGATGTCGGGAGTAGCATCGGCAAACTAAGCCGAAAAGAAGATGACTGTGAGAAGGTAGCATACGGTAGCCAGCAACAGCAGCTTGTGGAGGACATACATTATGGTAAAAGTGTGCAACAAGGCCCCGTGACACTAGAAACGGAAAAAGGGCAAGCAGCAGGCAACGGTCATTGTATTGTAGGCGACAGTCATGCAGAAAATAATGCAGAGTACTTTGCGGAAGATGGCAGGCGCAAAGAGCCTAAAGCTGATGCCACGATTAATCCCAGTGATAGCCTAACAAAACGGGAAACTAGATTAGTGGCAGACAGTAATACCGCTGCCGATCACCTGAAAGTTGATAGCCGTTTTGAGAACAGTCTTTGCGAAAGTGTGCAATCGAGCAACACTGCTGGAAGTGGTGCGAGTGGAGATAATATAGAAAACGGGCGAAAAAGAAGTAATGATGACGATGCAGGAAATTGTCAATGGAAAAATATACCCACTGGAGTGAAGCATGGAGCGGGACTGTATTAGAGCAGGAAAAGTCCGACAGGGTGTCTGAACAGATTGATTCTTCGGTTCAGGGTCAGAACGAAAACATTCCAGACAATTCTGAATCCACTAACTGTATCATTGAGGATTCATCTAAGGAACATTCAGAGCCACTAGAAAGTCTGCAACAGTTTGATTCTTCTGGAGCGGCAGACACAAAGGGTATAGAAACGGGAAGTGCAGAGGGGGCGTGCATCGACGATAATGACGATGAAATTGTTGATGACAACGGCGAAGATGATGGCAGAGTGCGCGAAGTAGCCATTTCTTCGCCAAACGTTAACCCGCTTTCGACGAGCGACGTCAGTAGTGACGCACAGGACCAGGCCTCTGATCACTCACAGGGATCGGACTATCAGCCCGAATATCTCGGTGATGAATTTGCGCCGCCCAACCCGCTTGTGGATTATGACGAAGAGTTCGGCAGTAGTGTTGATCCCCCACTTGTGACCTATGCTGCGGATAACGTCAGCGCCAGCAGTAGCGAGTTCGAGGACGTCTTGAGGTCAGATGACGATGACGTGGCTGCTATGACGGCAGGGAGAGGACGGGAGGAGAGAGATGATGTCTGTGCGGCGAAGTGCAAAGGTTTGTTTGACTTCATTAATTTATTATTTATTTTATTTTATTTTTAATGTTTAGTATTTTTATAATTTGAATGGTCTCTGTCCTTCCTTCCTAAATGGTAGAGCATTCGCATGGAACAGCGATTACCCAGGTTGGAAACGAACGGTGGGCAAAATAAAAGTGGCCATTTTTCACTTTCCATCTAAGCCGTATTTGCTCTGGTGGTTCAGTTTTGCTTTAGGTCCTTACTCCCTTTTGCGCGGGATGGTTATTGATATATATGGCCAAAGGTGGGTGTTGGCGCTACACTTCAGTGGTCGTTCATTCTTCTTCTCCTTCCCCTTCCCCTTCCCACTCATTTCTCTTTTTCCTTGTAAGTGTCAGAGAGAGAGAGAGAGAGAGAGAGAGAGAGAGAGAGAGAGAGAGAGAGAGTGAGGGAGAGAGAGAGAGAGAGAGAGAGAAAATCTTTTATTCCAGAGAGAGAGAGAGAGAGAGAGAGAGAGAGAGAGAGCGGTCCCACCTCCCTTCCTTTCTTTATCTGTTTCTTTCAAATTGATATGCAGTGTGAACTGCATTTTCATACAACCTTATCTTGGCTGTGGCATTGTGAGGTGGTACTCTATATTTCTCAGTACGCGTAGACACGTTGTTAACATAACGGTTTCCCGTTTGGCAGTTTTCCTAGTATGATGAGAAACGTGGGCCAGTTCATACTGTGTACTCAATAATAACGCGAGAACGCATAGAGTGCGAGAGAACGTATGGCAGAGAACACATTTTTTGTGTCGGTAAGAAACCTTAACAGAGAGTGATGTATATAGAGAATGTGGGGGAGGAGGAGGAGGAGGAGAGAGAGAGAGAGAGAGAGAGAGAGAGAGAGAGAGAGAGAGAGAGAGAGAGAGAGACCACAGCCGAGTGCTATTTATATTCTACGTATTTATTTAATCGTTCTTATAGAGCTGCTCATGGCGCTGGTCGATAAGGATAATAAGCCATCCGAGTTTGCCATTTGCAGTCTTCGGCTGCATCGTCTGACGCACCAGACAACTGAGCACATCGGGGAGGGGGAGGAGTGGGAAGGGAGATAGAGACTTAAGCAAAATAATTATGTCCATGATGGAGGACTGAACGTAACCCACGTATGGGTTTGAGGGATACTAATGAAGAGAATATATTTCAATCTTGTATTCTTATATGGGAGACTTGGAAGGAAAATGACCTGATAATATAATTTCCCATGATGATATTTTGGGTGATGTCCGGTGTGGGACTTTGAGGACTCTTATTCTTTTTTAGGATACCGTGGATATTCCGACTGTAGGAAGGTGAAAGCACATTATTTAAATTGTTCTCCCTCCCTCCCTCCCTCCCTCCCTCTCTCTCTGTTTTTGTTTTGGTTTTGTTTGTTTGTTTGTGGTTTTTTTTTTTTTTGGGGGGGGGGGGTGGGGGGGGGGGAGAAGAATGGGTTTATTTTGCGAGGATCAGATTTTGTTTTTGTTTTTGTTTGTTTGTAGGAGAATGGGATTGTTTTCTTTGTAGGAAGATGCCATTGTTTTCGTTTCTAGGGGAATGAGATTGGTTTTGTGTATGTGTAGGGAAATGAAATGTTCTTTTTCATTTTTAGCAGTTTCTCAAACTAGACAGGGGTGAAAAACTATTTCAGTCTGCTGTTCTTCACTATCTTAAAATGAAAGGTGCAGCTGTATTATTTCCGATACGTGTTCTTGTTTGTTTCTGCTGGCAAACAATCCTTTATTTAGATATTACATGTTCCCATTGTGTGCGATTTCAATAACAATTCATAGGCGCTTCAGTGTATAAACCTACCTTCTCTATTCTCAGCTTCTCTTATCTTCCTCCGCCCTTCAACCCGTTCCATCTACCCCCCCCCCTCCACCCTCCCACCTCCCTTCCTTCACCTCTATTTTTCTGTCTCTCAACATCCCAACCCCACTCTCGGGCACCTCTGTCTGTCTTTCTCTCCCTACCCCTCCCTCGCTCTACCTCTCTAGTTCTCTCCAACTCCCCCTCACCCTGTCTCTCACTCCTTCCCCTCCCTCCGTTACTGTCTGCAACGGTTGGCATCAACTACCTAGAATCGAATTCACTTACATAATAGTTCAAACGGTGCGGCCGCGGGAATTCCAGATCACGACTATTATTGGTATAATCTGTTAGTCTGCTATGCGGTGTGCCTTCATGCTGCTTGATGATGCTAGGACGACGATGACTATGACGATCATATTATGATATTATAGTTTTTGTAAGGGTGCGTGTAAATTGCGCATTTTTTTAAAAATAAAAATGTTAAACAGGTTTATTTATTTACAATAAAATATTTCAGTCTTGACAACATTCTGTGTAATTATCAGATAATCTGAGTGTTTACGTTGGGAAGCTATTTGCGCCCATTTAGTTAGACCCGCAGGGATCTTGGTAGAGGATTTGATGAGAGGTAGAGAAGCCGATGGAAAGGGGTTGTTAGGGTGGGGTTAGAGGAGAGGGAACGAGTGTGGTGGTGGTGGTGAGATGAATTATTGCGTTCCGGATTTGGGTGCTGTTCCATGCTTAGTGTCCATACATCCTCTTTTCGTCCTTGCTTGCAGACACAGAGATACCGGGTTCTCTGGCTCTGTGGCTAAAATCGACTCCTCTCACCCATTCCCTTTTGAATGCGTCTGTCAGAACATTTGGTCACACGCTGTAGTCTACAGATTATGTAGGCTACAAGACACATTATATTTCTCTTTGCCTGTGTCTCTCTGTCGGTCTCTCTCTCTCTCTCTCTCTCTCTCTCTCTCTCTCTCTCTCTCTCTCTCTCTCTCTCTCTCTCTCTCTCTCTCTCTCTCGCACGCAAGTGGCTGCAAAATAAGGAGAGAAAGCTAAGTTAGCAGCTAACATGAGGGGCTGTAATTTAGTGATTAAATCGCTTGTTGAATGACAATCAGCTCTATCCTTAAACATTAGTAGTCTCTCATCAGAAATACAGCAGCTTTAATGGATTACCGGCCAGACGGGGGTTTTAATCAATATGGGGTGAATAGTGCACCACGACATCAAACATTTAGGCCTAGATGCATAGTACTACTGTAGGGACGTTTGTACCTGGCAAGTGTAACGCGCCTCGCACGCTGAGGGAGGGAAGGGGTGCACGAGTGTGTGGATGCTATGATGTACGCTATCGAGTTGTTGCAATGAGTCAACTGACGCACATCGTAAACCCCTTGGCACGTTGACTGTCTTTCGATTTAATTTAGCGTGTTTGCAGTCTGTTCTTGTCTGTTGCACGTTGTTCTTTAGGGCGGGGTTGGTGGGTGGGAGGGGAGAGGGGGGAAGTATTCTCTTGTGATCTGCTGGAGAAAGTGTACTCGCCCAACAAATATGAGGAATTGCTTTATTGATCATGTTAGTTTGTGGCTCTTGGTCCTTTCTATCTTTATTTTATTGTATTTATCTATTATAATTATTGTTTTAATTGTTTAACATACATTTATTCTACAAACAAACCAGATAGTAATACAAGGCAAAAACATCAGGGCCCACAAAAGCACAAGGCTTAAATGAGTGCTACCCAAATAATAATAATAATAATAATAATAATAATAATAATAATAATAATAATAATAATAATAATAATAATAATAATAATATATAAAAAATATCTCTAGCGGACGACAGGAAACAACAACAAAACATTGATATAAATAAAAGGAAAACCAACAAATAAATTATTTTTATTTAAAAAAAATATTGTTATTGTTATTGTAATTTTTTGTATTCATTTCTATTTTTCTTTTGTTTTTTGTTTGTTTGTTTTTCTTTCTTTCTTTCTTCTAACAAAGTGCTGTTTGTGGTTTCATACACATTTCGAAAATCATTCTAAGTGAATGTTCCACCGTAATCTTTTGGTCCTAGGGAGAGAGGTGATAGGGAACTCTGAGGCTAGCTTAGTCAATAAATTGACACTGATAAAAGAAATATTCTTAGGGCCTCTTTTTTTTTCTTTTCTAAAACTGAATGGTTAGAGGAAAATTTTTACACTTGTCGGGTGCAAAGTTTCGAACGGAGAAAGACGTAAGGACCTCTTTTTTCAAGTGCAGCTTTGTGAGGGAGGCGGGTGGTAGCGGGACCTTCCTTTATAGGCAGTGTTTTTTTTGGTAACTACTTTTATCGCCTGGAGAGAGCCAAGTGTCCTATCCTATCCTATCTCGTAACTCGGAGGTCGTAGGGGCACCACCGATTATCGTTTAACCAGTATACTCATCTTTCTCTGTCCTCAGCAACCCCCATGGCTTCGCTCAGTGTCAAACAGTCCATTCTCGAATGTTGTCCTCCCACCTCTTTTTTGGTCTCCCTCTTCTTCTGCTTCCTTGCACTGTGCCTTGCAGGATGGTCTTTGCAAGGCTTGATGATCTGGTGACGTGGCCATACCATCGGAGTTTCCGTTTCTTCACCACTGTGAGCAGGCCCAAGTGTGGGCAGTGTTTTTCTATTCCCATCTCCCACTAACTTTTACATTCTAAAGGGAGCCAAGTGCTTGTTATGCTGCTACCTCTCTCTACACATTCTTCTTCCTTGAACAGTTTGATGGTGTTTTACCATTTCAGGCAAGAACATGAAACTGCAACCTTTAAAGAATAGGCCTAGGAAGTTACACAGGCAAAGCAGGTTGTGTAGAGTCAGCGGCAATAGCAACTCTTTCTGTTGCTTCCATGTAGCGCTGCCAGAGTGGATCGAACTGCTGGCTCTCGCTGTGTGACCCAGTCTCCGTCTTCGCCAGCAACGCGCGCTACATAACTTTTCTCCACTATACTTTCTGTCTTCTTTTTTTTTTCTTCTTTTTTTAAGTGCTGCGCTCTTTCCAAGAGTGGTTGGTCTGCTCTTTCTACTGGGCATTGGACAGCTGAAATCGTCAGATGAATGTATTTCTTCTGCTGCGAATGTATGTCGCTCTGTATCTTCTATTGTGACTGGGTGTTTTGAGTGTGTGGGTTTGTCCTTTAGGCAGGTATTTTTCTCTGTTGACGTTTGTCTTCTGCTGCAATGTTTTCGTGGTGAGATTTTATTCCTTTTTATTTATTTGTTTTTTATTTTAAATTGGCAGTTTTGTCGATCTTATGTTCTAGTATAGCATAAGAATTCACTACATTTTGTTTACTTTCTATCTCACATTTTGAAATAAATACACCGGACACTGGACGGACGCACAAAGCAACAACAAAAAAAAGCTCCCGAGCTGAGCTTAAAGCTCTGGAAGTAATAACATACTTTGCCTGGGAGACTTTAGAATAAGAACATCTTCGACATGTTTACTGTTCTGCCGCAGTTACTGCTAGTATTATGTTTACTTCACGACGACTACAGTTAACAACATCCCTGTTTCTGCTACTTGTTCTACACAACTACTTTGCTGGCTGTACGTTTTGCTTAACTGCACTGTAGTAGGCGGGTGACTAAGAGTTTTCTTGCTACTTTCTCTGGTGCTGGTCTCATGGTATCGTTGTTTTACAATAAGGAAGTCGTCGTTGTCCCCCCCCACCCCCCTCTCACCCTGTCTCCCCCCCAAAAAAAAAAAAAAAAAAACAAACTTTTTTTTAATAGAACACGCACACACTCACAAACACACACACACGCGCGCGCGCATTAGAAAAGTTACTTCCGGAAATGTAAAACAAAAAGAACAAGAATGAAAGGAATAACCATTGACGATGATGATGATGATGGCGGTGGTGGTGGTGGTAATCCCGCCATTGACGTTGATAATAATGGAACACGCAGTATGGTGATGGTAGAGTTATAAAGAGTTCAGCAAAAGAAGTCTGGGTTTATCTCGCGAGCAGAGAAAAGAGAAGATAATGGAACTGGCATTATTTGTGTGATCCTGTATGTCTGCTCGGAAGAGAAGTCGTTGCAGCTAGAGCTAATGTAGCATGTTTTTGTTGTTGTTCTTTCTTGGTACGCAAATAGGTCTTTGATAAAGAAATGATAACTAATGATAGAAGTATGTAGGTAGGTGTTCTCCATTGAATGAAGGCTCGTGTATTTTTCGGAGGAAGTGCGGTTATTTTATTGTTTTAACATTTAAAACTTTGGGATTCATGATTGTATAACAGAGTACTGCGGTGAAGCAATTTGTTTGTAATCTACCAATCCATTTTTTGGTTAGATTTTCGATTTTGTCGGAGGCGCTTGCAAAAATGAGTAGCCGAATGTTTAGTAATGACTGTATAAGCCGAATTGAGAATTTGCAGCTAGCATGAAGGGAGTTTGTCCATTTATTCGTTGCCATGGAAACAAATCGAAGTTTGTGTTGAATGACAAGCGAGTATCTGGGGACGCGGCTTAGACTCCTCTTATGAACAAATTGGTATTTGAATAGGAAGGAAACTATTTGTTCATTTCAACTGTAGATGGGTACTTTCCCATTCTCTTTCAAATCGTTAGGTTTCTTCCCAATGTTGCTGTCACCCGGCTGAACTTGGAAATCCTTCTTCTTTCAGAATACTATTCTTCTCAAGTACTATATAAGTTTATAATAATGTTATGCGTGCTCTTAGTAGTAGTAGTAGTAGTGTGAGGACAAAATAGGCCGTGAGGCCTTTGCGAATGTCCCTTCTTTGACAGTATAATTACTGTTATGGGTCTGTTATGCATGCAATTTTCCTACAAATCATTCATCATAGCAATAGAAAATCTCTTTAGATTTTGGTAATTCATCCAACTGATTTTTGAAAGAATTTATGTTAGGTGCTTGCTTTAATGTAACTGGTAAATCGTTCCAAAAGGTAACAACTCTGTTAGAAAAACAAAACTTCCGCAGGTTAGTATTGAAATGTTGTACAAAGATTTTTCCCTCAGAGTATCGGGTTCTGTTACAAGAAGGTGCTGCAAAAAAGTCACTCCAATTTAGGTCATCAATGCCATTATAAATTTTATAAACTTGGATTAAGTCTCCACGTATTCTACGACCACGTAAGGAGTGAAGTCCAAAGTAACTAAGTCTATCCGAGTAAGTCATATTTTTACATTCTTTAACTAGTTTTGATGCACGTCTCTGTACCCTTTCAATTGCAACTGATTGTCTCTTTAAACCTGGATACCATACAGTGTTTGCATATTCCAAATGTGGTCTTACTAGTGATTTATACAGTTTACTAAAAATATCCTTATCCAAATAATCAAAAACTCTTTTAATTACTCCAACCATTTTGTTGGCCTTATTAATACAATTCTGAATATGAGGGTCGAAAGATAAAAATTTATCAAATACATCACCCAAGTCTCTTTCCTCCTCGCAAGATGCCACCTTCTTAATATCCCCATTAACTTTCATCATGTAATCATGTTCAGGATTGTTCCTTCCAGCATGCAAAACCTTACATTTTTCTACATTAAAATGCAAATCCCATGTTTCGGACCACTCCTGCAAGTGATCTAAATCACCCTGCAACACGTCTTTTTTGCTTGATTCATTGTAGATTTTAGTATCATCTGCGAACACTTTGCACATGCTACTAACACAATCTGGCAAGTCATTTATAAAAATAGTAAATAATATAGGTCTTAAAAATCAATCGCTTGCTTTAAAAAAAAAAAAAAGTTCCATAGCACAGTGATGTACTGTGAATTGGTCACACTATATAACTCTTCTATAATCCCACAGCATTAAGCCCCTGGCAGCAAGTTCATGTAAGTTGCTTTCTATCGTTCTTTTAACTGCATCTATATCTACCTAATGTTTCCAAGATACTCTCGTCAACTCCAGACTTTATTCTTCAGGAAAGCCACTGTAAAAAAAAAGAAAAAAAAAAGAAAAATCGACTTTCTATAAAAAAAAAAAAAACCAAACAATCGCGGATAATCAGATATCGCTGTAATAAATGGAATTTCCAAAGACTTGGGCTTGCAACTGACATTGAGTATCATAGAAAATCTTATTAATTAAGACATTAGTTTGATATGAACGAAGAGAGCTTTCTTATGGCAAAATACGCGTATGTATGGACTAGGGAAGCTCGTATTAAGTAGTGTCGGATTTCCAGGTGACTTGTGCTCCCGCTTTATCTGTGTTAACCCGTGTTTCCCCTTGAACTCTTAACCCTGTCTGTGCCTGCTCTGTTGTGTTATGCCTGCTATTGTTCTTGTTTTGGTGCCAAGAGTTGTGATAATAATAGGTCAGTTTGGTTTGGATGTTCTGAGATGGAGGAGGAAAATGGAGGAGGAGGAGGAAGATGGAGGAGGAGGAGGAGGAAGATGAGAAGAAGAAACAAATGAATGGATGGACAGATGATACTTGAACAATACTTTTTAAAAAAAAAAAGGTTTTATTTTTACTGGGTGTTCTTTTTTATTTTATTTTTTTAAAATTTGCGAGTAAGTAATGTCGTATTTCAGGTTCTGTGAACGTAAAGTAGACTTCCCCCGTTGGGGTGCCGGGGGTTTCAGTATAAATAGTATCCCCACTTTCTGGAAATTTAGTGCTTTAAATTCCCACTGTTGCTGTCTTTCTCATTTGCTCTTTCTCAGTCCTGCTCTGTTCTATCAATCTGCTATACTATCTTCTTCTTCGCTAGACCAGTCACCTACCTTTTTTCTTGAAAACTCTTCTGGGACAAGACTCCTTATTTGTGTATGAGGTCTGTTGGATCAGCTTGGGAATATTGGATGCTTTCTGCCAGGTGGTCACTAGGGCTTCCTATGATGTTATTATTTAGCAATGTAGGCATTTTATATGTATATGTTTTGTTGATAATTTATAATGATGTTTGTATTCTATTTTGTTTTTGTAAACGGGGGTTCGATAAATTAGAGTGCTGCCTCAGCGTCCCCTGCGTGGGATGTCTTTATTGTAAAGTGACTGGCTGGTGGAGGGCATTCAGTTTTCCCACTACGGTTGTTTCAGCAGATCTTTTATGCGGATTGGGGGTTGTCCGGTCCTGATTTGGCTCGGAAGAGTCTGCTGGACCTAAAGCAACAATTATGTAATGTAATGTAATGTAATGTAAAGTAGACAATATCATTTGTGGACAGAACAAACGATCTAATTAATGCCTTTTACTTTGATCTGACGTTGCATTGGAGAAGACTAGTAATACAGCATTCATAAGATATTAGGGACTAAATAGTCTCCATATGTTTTTTTTGTCGACTGCTAACAAAGTAGTGCATGCAGTGACATTGGCAGGAAATGTACAAAGAGGTGAGAAAAACAAACGTGGTAACATCGTGTCCATGCAGGAAACGGAATATTGACGCAAGCTGCAGTTTAGCACGCCGAACTCCCATTGCAATTAGAAGTACATTTGAATTGTGTGAAAACTGGCAAAAAACGTTTTATTTTTTTTATTGAAATAAAAACATTTTACTAAGATCTTTTAACGGAGCTGTTTCATGCTAGAATAGAAATATTTATATTGAGAAAACTGTGATTGATGTGAGTCATCAAATGACAAGGCTTCCACTTTGCTATACATATCGGCAAACTATAGTCGAAATGCTTCGAACTGCTTGCATGCAGTATCGCTTCATAAGTTATTAGAGTGTATATTAGCGGCATTATTAGACTAGACTGTATTTTATTCATGCGTTCATTCATGTACACATTTATTACTTTTAAATTATTAAGTAATTTCCAGTCATTCATTATAAAAGCGTTTCCCATCTAAGTATTCTCGTCGGCGCAGTCATCAGTTCACAAATACTATGCTTGGATTGAAACAGAGAGAAAAAAGTACAAAACTGCTTCTTGTGTGCCTTAGCGGCCGACGTCTTTCTGTTTTAAGAAGCATCCTAACAGCTTGGTCCTGCTTAGTTCCAGATTTTTGTTTTATGTTTGTTTTATCAAGCTTTTTTAGCCATTGACAAGCTAAACGTCTGCTATAAATATTACGCGTGAAAGTGGAGAAGAAATAGCACCGTATTATTCAAGCGTTTGTTATGTGCTTCTAAGGTCTGAATCTGTCTCACGCAGGGTAGCCGAGACTTACCTTTGACTCTTACTAATAGTTTACAAGAAGACGAGATAGAGGGCAGAAGACCAACGGATGAATGAAAACTTATTCAGCGCATAAAAACTTCCACACTAGGAGGCGTGCTTTCAGCGCTTAAAGGGATACAACGCACCAGTTTTCTATACTGTAACATCATTTCGCCAAAAGTTTCAATGAGGGATATAAACGTGGTCTGTCTCGGCGAGGCTGAGCTACGCTGTGTGCGTCTGTGCCTACAATCCTCTTAAGGGCATTGCTGTAGTTCCAGAACATGTACACCCTGATTCTGATGTTAGCCTCAGGGTTGAGCTTTAAGATCGAGGAACAAAGAAAACTGTATTCAAGCTCTATGTAAGGTTTACTGTGGACGTCTTCCTCTTTATTATTTTATTGATTGATTGATTGATTGATTTTTTTTATTGCTCAGGCCTCTAAGATTTACGTAACATTGTGCAACAAAAGGTTTGATTTTAATTATTATATTATCTTGATGCGGCTATTTTAATTATTATATTATCTTGATGCGAGCCGCTAATTGCAGGGACTAAAATACCTTTGTATGGGTTTTCCTGAATTATGGATGAAATAAGTGCACCAAGCATCTTTCTCTTTACACAAGCTTCTACTAAGATTAATTCATAGCTTTGTTTAGTTCCAGATGATATTTGCATTTAATGATTGTAAATGTAATTAGGATGTAATCGACTAAACGGCGAGATATCCGCTAAATAAAAAAAAACAGGTTTGGTTTTCAATATTAAATATCTTCACATAAGCGACAAGTCGGCGACATGTCGGCTTTAAGTACAGAGCCGTGATAGTAATTTAGATTTAGCTAAATTAAGGGCAAAATAAGTGCATCAACGCATCACTGATACTAGATTGTTCTTGTTCGGTGCCCAATACATCTCTCTCCTCAGATACATCGGCGTGCTAGCGTCTCTAGGCCTGAGGCGTTGGAAGATGGGTTGGGTTACCCACTACTCGCACAGCCCCCCCCCTGCCATTGAACGGGAATCGGGAATCGATCCGCTCTCCACCCCTAGCCCACACCGAGTGTCAGCGATCCGTGAGGTTGGACTTGATGCTGGTTTAGGCGGATATACCTCAACAACAGTCTTCTATACTCAGTATGTGCCCCCTAGAAAGTTCCAGTGCAAGGCGGCTGGGTCCAACGACGAGAATTTGAGACCGTTTTAACGCACAGGAAACTAGTGGTTTGAGACTATGAGTATTATTAGAACTCGGATAGGATGGGTGTCTGTGAGGCCAAATCTCTAACTCCCCCAACCTCCCCCCCTCCCTCTCTCTCTCTCTCTCTCTCTCTCTCTCTCTCCCCTTCCTCCTCATCCCGATGTCTCAGTCTCAGTGTTGGTACATTTATGGAAGTAAAGATTCACACCGAGTCAGTTGAAAAAGTTTCCCGTCAATAGTCTGTTGCTTAGTCTTCCTTGAAGTTGAATGAGCGTTTCTCGTTTTCTCTGTTGTTGAATATTTTGGGAGCTAAGCAATTAACTGCTCATTCTGAGTGTAACGGATCTTTCTCTAAAATATCTCGCTGGGAAAGTATCATTGTGCAAATACTCTGTTAGACCGCACGAGCGTGTGTGAGTGTGAGTGAGTTTTGTATGTGGTTAATATTTTGCTCCATACGTAATCTTCCTTTCTTTCCTTCTTTTTGTCTTTCCCATTTCTTGTCCCCATTTCTTCGTTCGTTAGTTCAAATGTAAATTAATTTCCTAAAATTGAGGGAACCATTCGCTCGTTCTTCTTGTTGGTGTCTCCTTGGCCTGGCGTCGCCAACGTTAAAGTTGAATGTGGACTCGCGCTGCGTAGGTGTTCCATCCTGTTTTCGTACGTACTCAAAATTTTAGTTCCTGTTTGAAATCGCTTCACAAAATGTCCACCCTTCTTTCCTTACTTTATTCCTTTCATAATTGCTTTTTGAAGTCGCTGCAAGATATCCTGTCTGACAACTCATCACCCATCTGCTTCTTCAAGGCCATCCATCCCACTCCCACCTCCAGGGGCTAATAGGCCGGATGATATTCATTTTCCTGGCCATGTTATTGTGAGAGAAAACAAGGGTTTTGCTTGCTTTTTTTGGCTGAAGGTCGATAGCCGTCGCGTGCAGCACCGACACGCGTTTTGAGTTTGTGTGCCTCTTTTACCGTCTGCTTTTTGTCAGTGCACATTATTGTGATTAAAACGGATCATACTATTTCGCTAAGGGGGTCATAGGTCAATCCCATCCACTCCTTCCCCAATGCATATGTCAACGTATGTTAAATCTGATGAATAAAAGTTGCTACAGCAAAATCCCCATTCTCAGTTCGAATGACCTATCCGTTCTCCTACGGCACTCAGCTGCCCCAGCCACCCATTCCAACTACGTCTTCGTCTTCTTCTTGTTCTGCTACACTTCCTCCTCCTGCTGCCTTCCAGCTTTTCCTATCTCATGCTTTTACTTTCCTTTTGAGGACATTCCCGAAAGGTCTTGAGGAATGATAAGCATCTCTACTTTGTTGCTGTTGTAAATGTAATCGTTGTATTTAAACAGTACTTTCTTTGTTATCACATTATTATTATTATATCTGCAACTCACATAAAACTGAATTTTATCACGATAACATTTACTACACAAGTAACCGATGTTCGGGCTGCTGCGGCAGTGTGAAAATCCCGCATTACTCATCATCCGCTATTCCATAATTAGCACGTGTCAGCCTAGGCTAATGAACGATTAGCAAGCTCGTGTTGATCCTGCATGCACGCGTGGCATTGCGTGCGTGTCCTATAACTAAAAGTACTACTCTGGTGCTGCTAGATACGGCATAACAACAGTAATAAAAAAAAGCCAACTGTAAGAACAAATAAAAGCAAGCTTACAGAGCCTGTGAATGTACTCCTCTTTGATAACACATGTTTATCCTTTTCCATGTTAACAATAAATCTGTTGTATCGCATAATGTAGTTTTGAGTAGACTGGAAATAGGTTGAAAGCCCAATTTCGTTCCCTGTACATCCGTCCTTCGGACGCCATATCACAACAGCCCCCGAACGAATGTTGACCACCTTCATAGGAACATTACCCAGTTTAATAGTCGGTGCCGTCATATTGGCTATATCGCAAAAGTCAAAGTCATTGGAGTCATTTTGATGCTACACGTTTTCCTAAATATCTCTACAACAAAGAAATGGGTGAAGCGATTTGATTGAGTTTTGGTATACAGGTAAATCAAATCAAGGGCCATCTTTCATTAGCAGGTCGGTCAGGCTTCGTTCCGTCGCTCCGAATTTCAATTTTTTGTACAATAAGTGTTGACCAAAGTGATTTTGGACGGTTGTAGATAGTTGTGCCCTTGAGAAAGGACGAAAACATGATCAAGCCGGCCGCTTGGCTTAGCACAGAGGCGAGACGTAATGCTGTTTAGCCATTGGTTCTCATTGCCTATCGATCTTTTTGGTCGTCTCTGTACTCTTTTTTTCTTGTGGCGCCGGAACCTTAGAAAAAATAACTTCCAATATACAGCGCACTTACAATGCTAAAGGATGGCTTAGTGCGCTGTCTGAAGTCAGCGGGCTGTTAAGCTCTGCACAGAAACGAGATGTAATGCTGTTTAGCTCCTGGTTCCCATTGCCTATCGATCTTTCTGTACTCCTTTCTCTGTGCTATTTCTTGCGGCATTGGGACCTGGGTATGTAACTTATGTTATACCGCGCACTTAACCAGTCAAATAATGGTTCAGTGCTGGTCAGCCGGCTGCTTTGCTTTTGTAACAGAGACGAGATGTAATGCTCTTTTGCCCTTGCTTTTTCCATTGGTTATCGATCTCTTTTCTTGCCGTTGACATTGAGACCTTCGTACTCAATGATTTACTGTTAGATAAGATGTAATGATTGGAATCTACTTTTTTTTTTTAAAGGCTGTGATGAGCAATTAATATATATATATTTATTTAAAATTGGCCATCGGAGAAAACTTCTTCCATGGTTGGCAGGTAAAATCGTTTGCGGGAAAAGGATGAAACTTGGGCAGAGAAAAGAGAAAGTGTGAGAATTCGGTTCAACATACGTCTGTACGTTAACGGTCTGGGGCATTGCGTGTGCTAATGAAATGGTGGTGGTGATGATGACGACAAGCATGATCTGATTGTGACTCGTAGCGTGTGCTGTCTTCAGATGCTGAAAAGTGACTGGGAAGGTCAAAGCAGAAAAGCAACTAGGCAGAGAAGGGGTAATCGAGTATTCTGTGGGGCTCGCAACATTAAGTTGGGACACCAAACTTTTGCAATATGTGTGCTGTCGAATGCACTGCTCCGCAGAATTTATGCAAACACAAAGAACTCTGGGACTAAAGCTGGAGCAAACCCATCATTCGCCTAAAGCGCGCTTTTTGGACTATGGCAGCTGTTATTGTCTAGGCTATTTAGCACTGCTCCATGTATTAGATCTCTGGTTCCCTGTTAGTCTTCGGGCCTAGAGCTATTTATACTAGGCCTATATCATATGTCTTGGAGCCTAGAGCTATTTATACTAGGCCTATAATAATTATGTCTCTGGGCCGTTTGAAACAAGGACGCTCCAGCGAAGTGTCCTCACGCGCGGTGTAAGTAAGTTGTGGGGTCTCCGGACTTTAGTGTGCTGTCGCGGGGGCTGGGACTGTTACTGGTAGGTGGGTCTTCGCTGGCAGGGCGAAGGATAGGATGGAACGCTGACGAAGCAGGCCCAAGATGGCGAAGCCTAGCAAGAGTGGGGGACAGATTGTTGGCACTGATTGATGTTCGCAAGCCGGAATCTTTTGGAGCTTCTGAATTCTTAATTGCAAGCCGATTATTGGTCGTTGGTATTGAGTCTCCCGATATACTGGGTTTGGGGTGGGTTGTGGGTGTGTTCGGAGGGGTTAGGGCAGCGATGTTTAGATAAAATGCATTCAGATCAGTAGGCACGCAATCATTAATAGTAAATATGCCAGCAGCAGTCGTAGCAGTAGTGCGACTTGTGAATTAAGATTGCTTAATTGCCATTCTGTTGATCATGATGATAGTTTCTTCTTTTCTGTATACAGATCATTATATCTCGATTTGCATTTATAACATAGTTTGTTATGAAGTCAGCACGCTCTTGCCACTTCTTCCCCTCACCTGCCTCCATCCATCCCTTACACTCACTCGCCCCCAAGTACTCCTCCCCCACCCCTTTCTGCCCCCTTTACTTTCTCTCCCTCTTTTCTCTCTCATCCCTTCTCTCTTCTCTCCCTCACCCTCTTTCTCTCTCTCTCTCTCTCTCTCTCTCTCTCTCTCTTTCTCTCTCTCTCTATCTCTCTCTCCCTCTCTCTCTCTCTCTCTCCCTCTCTCTCTCTCTCTCTCTCTCTCTCTCTCTCTCTCTCTCTCTCTCTCTCTCGCTCGCTCGCTATTCGAACTCGCATCGCAGAGGATGTTTGGAATGTTCATGGTATGTTTGGAATGTTAGCGTTCTGTATTCATAATTAATTGCATGTTTCTAATGCGCTATGTTTATTGTCTGAGCTTGGATTTGTGTGCAGATGGTGTGCCGTCTGATGATGAAGACTTTTTTGATGCCTTGGAGTTCAAAGTGGAAGATGAATTTGAAGTAGCCTTGCCTCACAGTAAAGACAAACTCCACAGGTGATTTACTGTTGTCATTTTCTCTTGTTTTATTATTATCATCATCATCATCATCATCATCATCATCATCATCATCATCATCATCATCATCATCATCGCCGTCGTCCTCGTCGTCGTCATTGCTTCTTCTTGTAGTACTTTGTCATAATCTTTTTGTCATAATCTTTATAATCTGAATTGTAATCACATTTTTTTTTACAAGTAAAATATTAGTGGTTCCATAATGTCATTTTACTATCAATGATCAACCATTATGATCATCGTCATAGTTCCTAAGTTGTCATCGTCATTTTCTTATAGAGATTTCATCTGCATCAGGTGTTATCGTTACTTTTCAACCCTCGGCAATGTTGTTGATTGCTTGGCGCGTGTGAACATGAAAATGCTAAACGAATGTTGTGTCTGCTTCTGCTTCTTTTTTCTTCTGTTTCATGTTGTTCTAGTTCGTAAACTTATTGCTTGGAGCTGTTTACCTTGATGCGCCAGAGTGAATTTGGTGCTGCTGATTGTCATCTATTGTTTTGGGGTTGCTTGTGCTTCTCTCTTTTCTTCTCCCCCCCCCCCACCCTGAGAAGGAAAAAGAAAGGGGATAGGCATTAGAAGAACAAACATGGGCGGATCTGGGGGACAGAAGGGGGAGGAGGGGGGGGTGGAGAGGAGGGGGTGTTCAGGGGTTCCGAACATGGGCGGATCTGGGGGACAGAAGGGGAGGAGGGGGGTGGAGAGGAGGGGGTGTTCAGGGGTTCCGATTAAAAATTGTCTGCAAAGCTGACCAAAGTTTCCATTTAAAATTGCACATTTAGCCCACTTTGAAATTGTATTGGAAGCAGGGATGCTATTTCTGAGAGCTGAAATAAGGCGACTGGTTCACGCTTGGGAGAGAGATTTGTTGATTGGTCTAGCCTTGGCTGGCTGCTGCTGTGCAGGATCCTTTGGTGTGGCCATTGGGCTATGCAGGACAAGGCGACATGACATATGTTCTCCCCGCCTGACCACTCATCTTCTGCTTTTGGTGGCGAGCAGGACTACATTGTCGGCAGGCATTTTATGCAGGTTAATGGCAGTGACCTGCATAGCGTGTCGTGGCACTAGTAACCGGCAATCCAATTTACTATCAACCCGCTTCCCCGCCTTGCAGTGCAACAATGTCTCTTACGAGGGATAATGGAAATTAGCAGTTCGAGTCGGATTCGGTCTTCAGGATCGTGGTCGAGAGTCGGGAGTCAAATATTTCGCTCGGCTACAAGTGGTGCAAAACGAACCAAAACAAGATGATGCTGGACCGTGGTAACTGTTGACAGTTTTTTTGCTGTTAAGTCAGTAAATGGAAACTGGCTGGGCGTAGTAAGTGGCGGTTCTAGACAAACCTGTTTCGAACTGGGAAACCATGAGGACATGGTTCGATTTGAGCTGTGGGATTTGTTGCGGAAATGGAGGCGATTAGTTCACGCTTGATAGAGAGATTGTCTAACTTCTATTTGTTGGTTGGTCTAGCCTTGGGTGACTCCTGTTGTGCAGGGTCCTTTCGGGTGGGTTATGCAGGACAAGGCGACACGACATATGTTCTCCACGCCTGCCCATTCATCTTCTGCTTCTGGTGGCGAGCAGGACTACATTGTTGGCAGGCATTTTATGCAGGTTAATGGCAGTGGCTTGCAAAGAGTATCGTGGCACTAGTAGCCAGCAATCAAATTTATTTACTATCAATACGCTTCCCCGCCTTGCAAGGCAACAATTGATATGTTTCTTTTACGAGAAATAAATGAATTAACAGTTCAGGTCGGGCCGTGTTCTCAAGGTGATGGCCGAGAGTGTGACATCAGTTCTGCGCATTACCCTCGCAAAAATGCTGCTACTTTCTTTCTCTCTCTCTCTCTCCCTGCACCCCTGGACACCACCGGGGTCTGGACCCTGACCACAATTTAAAATACCCGCCTACCCCCTCCCCCCTCCTCTCCATCACTACCTCACCCTTGATCCGCCCCTGACAGAGATAGGTAATAGATAAAAGTAAAGGGGTAAAGGGTGGGAGGGAGGGGATAGTTAGCTAGTGGAACAAAACTCTTCTACTTTCTGTTCCTTTGTTTCCATTTTCTTCTTCCTACACGTGTATGAATTTGCTTGAAAGGGCATATCGATTTGCTCGACGATAACGTTTTCATAGTAAGTTTCGTGAGAGCATTCTTTCATTGGGATAATATGGGAGAAACTACTACTTCTTAGCACAATGCGCTTTTCACAGGCATTCGTTTGGACCGACAAAAACACAAAAGTCAATCTAATTGAAACAACGCTTTCTTCTTCTTCTTCTCTGTCTCCTCCAGTGCTTCAGATTGTTGGAGCGCCCGCGCCATTGGCGCATATTTTATCAGTATGGCGCGTAACAGTCAACGTGAATGCGCCAGCCTGGCGCGTCATAAAAATCAAGAAGGACTAGGTGAACATACGATACGAATACCTTCGATTGTCAATGACCCATCTTTTTCAAAATTGACCCATCATTTTGCATGGCCATGGGTCATTGGACCCATGATGTCTGAAAACAATCTGAAGCACTGCTCCTCCCTCTGTTCACTACCACCGCTCATCATGATGAACATTTTGTTGCCTTTCTGGGGGTTTCGCGTTTAGGTATGGTTTAGGAAAAAATGTAGACAGTAGTTGTCTGGAATTTCAGCCATGAAATGGTTAACCTTCGGAAATTATATCAATTACAATAATGTATGTAACACCAGATCTATACAGAATTCCGTACCCTGAAGTTGCAACAAGCTTTCCCACTCGACAATGCAGAATGAAGTTGTGTTTGTATATTAGTTTGTGCAAAGCAACGTATGGAGATGTATGTTATGTTATGTTATGTTATGTTGTTCCAGGACTTTGTGGAGCCTTGTCCTTTGTCCGGTTCTTGTAGCGGTCACTTGTTGTTCAATCACTTGACTTATTTTATGGGCTTTTGGCCTAAGTGGGTGGCATACTTTAATTTTAAACTTATGATCTCTAAATACTTTATCAATCTGATTTTTAAAACTGTTCAATGATGAGGCGTTTGCAATGTCGCTGTGGAGCATGTTCCATGTGTCTACCACTCTGTTCGTAAAGAAATGGCGTCGCATATCTGTTCTGCTATACTGCTTTTTAAGTTTCAACTTATGACCTCGAGGGCGAACGTCCAGGTTGTATTCGAAAGGAGACTCACTGATACATTCTATGTGTAAATTTGTATACCTCAATGAGGTCGCCCCTTAGACGTCTGTAGCTCATGCTAGGCAGATCTAGCGCTTCTAGTCTTTGCTCATACGATCTATGATGTAGATCTTGTATGCGGAGGAATTCAGGAAAATCGATGCGGACATTTTTAGATTTAGTGCTCTAGTGCTATATATTTAGTGCGCTCCACGGTCGCACAGCCGGGCATATGCCGTAATTGGATCACTCCCGCCCGTAAATGTGCTTTAGGGCACAATCAAGATCAAGGAAGAAGATTTACGATATCGGCATTCATTCCTTTTCGCATCTTTTTCAGAGTTACGTAACTTTAATAATTTGAACGCTTTTACTTAGTTACGATCCCAGCGATTGGATGAACTTGGATCGGCGAAAAGTCATCCGCCCAATCAGAGGAGACTGTAGTTGAGCTTGTAGGAAGTGTAGTAAGAATAGGAAGTCTTATATTTTGGCAACGAAGTCCAAATAATGGGTTCCGTAGGATCTACTGCTTCGGGTTCCAGAGTGAGTTCACTGACGAGTGTGGCAGAGGCAGCCGGTGAAAAGAGGAAGACGAAGAGAAGGTTCAGGAAGGAGTCGAAGAATGAGTCGGGGAGCAGTACCGGCCCGATATCCTTCTTATTCGATAACTCGTTTACTCAGTGAGTTTCGCAGTCGTATGTACTTGAAAACACAGATCTAGATATAAAATGGATAGCGTAAATATGTGTCTATTCACCCTTGTATGTGTGTAGGTGTTGCTATAAATACTTGCAACGAGCATGAATGCTGGTAGGTACAGTATGGAGCTATTCCTATCATCAATTACGCCAACCGTTAGATCTAGATCTAACAAGTACAATCGCGCTGAAAAGCACATATTCAAGTTTTAGAACCTTGCAGATCTAGATCAACTGAGAGCACTTTCATCTTGATCATCATTGCGTGTTTGAGTTGATTGATTGATTGATTGATTGATTTATTATTGCTTTAGGTCCAGCGGAGCGTGTTTGAGTTAGTAATGGTATACATCCGAGATTATTTTGACTTCGTTTAGTATTACTATTAGGAACGCAAAATGCTACGAGTGGAAATGTACGGAATGATGTTGTAGTCCATCCTTCTCATAACTATACAGTAGAAATAGCTTGCTGTAGTGTGGCTTACCTTGGCATTAGCCATTTTGCATTGCATCGACGATGGCTTTTTCTGGTTTGATTTGTATTAGAAATAATATGCTACGAGAGAAAATGTGCATAATATTGTTGTTTTATGTGATTGCGACACATCAGTATTAATAAATTAGTAAAAGTTGGTCAACAGTTCAGTAGTACTTGTTGGCCTCACATTATAATTATTGAAGGAGGAAGCAATGCTAGAGCTACATTTAAAATGGCCTTCTGACGTCATTAGTGTTGTAAATGACTGCCAGAGATAGTGACTACTTTGAAAGGAATCTAGGGACGATTTGGACGATCAGTCTTGCTCTATTTATTTTAAACGGACTAAATAGTAGGTATTTATTTATGACGCAGAATCGGATAGCCGCCACTGTGGGTATTTACATCAGAGATCTATGATGTATTATCATATTTCATATTTATTTCGAGTGTTTGTTGTATGACACAAAACCGGCCATGTAGAAGGTGAGTGAATGACAATTGTTATGTTGTTTCTAAACTTTGATAGACCCGGGGAGGGAGTGGGGTGGGGGTGAGAGAGAGGTACTTGATGCCCTAGTCCCCCGTTTGTCTTGAAGTTACCACCCCCTCCTCTCTCTTCCCCTCTCTACCCCCGTGGGGGTGCCGGGGATTTCTGTATAAATAGTATCCCCACTTTCTGGAAATTTAGTGCTTTAAATTCCCACTGTCGCAATCTTTCTACTTTGTTCTTTCGCATTCCTACTCTGTTCTGCCAATCTACTAAACTATCTTCTTCGCTAGACCAGTCACCTACCTTTTTTCTTGAAAACTCTTCCGAAACCTCCTTTTTTGTTTGTGAGGTCTGTTGAATAGCTTGGGAATATTGGACGCTTTCTGCCAAATGGTCACTGGGGCTTCCTAAAATATTACTCTTTAGCAATGTAGGCATTTTATATGTATGTGTTTTGTTGATATTTTATAATGATGTTTGTATTCTATTTTGTTTTTGTAAAGAAGGGTTCGATAAATTTGAGTATAGCCTCAGCGTCCCCTGCGTGGGATGTCTTTATTGTAAAGTGACCGGCTGGTGGAGTGCCTTTAGTGTTACCACTAGGGTTGTTTAGGCAGATCTCTTATGTGGGTCAGGGGTGAGTCCTCTGTCAGCGAAGTTGTGGTCTTGATTTTGTGGTCCTGATTCTGCTCTTTGCAGTCCGCAGGACCCTGTAAGCAATGAATAACTAACGTCCTTTCTCTTTTTAGATATGAACTTTTTTTTTTAAAGGTGTGGGTGGGGTTGAATTTTAGCTCGGGAAAGGAAAAGCCGATGAATGAAACCAAGTTACCCGTCTGATGCAAAACTGGCTCTTGTGTCTGTAGAGAACCTTGCATGTTGAGATCGAACGCTACACCACCCCCAACCCATCTTGCTTCACCCCCTCACATACCTCCATTCTGGCTCCTCCTCCCCCCTCCTTTTTTTTTCTCCAAGAGATTTAGGGCTAGGGCTCAGCACCGGTCTATCCCGTCTCAGGATGGACCCTCTAGGTTAAAAAGCCGTTCTTTGAGCCGAGAATAGCTGTCGGATACAGCCTCAACATTTCGAAATTTCTTGTTGGACAGAAAGAGAAATGGCTCCGGTGTATTGGCATAGAAGTGGTTTGAAGGTACTGTCATTGAAGATCGAGGCATCATGTGTGCAAACTTAAGTAGTATTTATTTGTTTGTGTGCGCGAAATGATATTTGCAGTAACTCGTGGCTTCAAAATACTCACATCGAACAACATTTCATATTTCTATGTCTGTAATAGAAGTGTAATGTTTTTGTTCTCTTAGTTCTGCCTTTTGGTGTAATACCTTGGGCTTGCATTACTTTCCCGTGTGTGCTCATCTTTCTCTCCTGGGTTGGCGTGCATGAACGAACTTAAAAGCCGACTTAGATTTAACGCTTCACTTAAACATGCTACTTAAGTCTAAGTCGGCTTTTAAGTTCGTTCATGCACGCCAGCCCTGGTACCCACCGTCTCTGGGCAGGCAATTTTAACGTGGATATTAAAAGCTATGAATATGATGACTCCGGTATGATTTCTTTGAATAATTCATTCATCTTCTGCGAAGGTGTCTTTTACATACATGTAGATTGAGTTGTCTGGTTCGGTCTTGTTTATTCTGCGCGCAACTGTAATTGTGTGGGATGTTGAGTGATGGTCTGTCGATTGTTATTCATGTGCTTTCCTGTGTCCTACTAAAACTCTGCAAGTCACTGCTCTGGAGTCAGATCAGTTCGTACAGCTTTAAAGGGCCGGGGTATCAAAGATGTCTGTTTACTTTTTGTGACAAGGAGTTTACTTGGGAAATTGCATTGATGTCACAGTAAAAAGATGATATAATAGAATTTGAAATGTAGGCGTCTCTTCTCTGTTGTTTAAACAACTGTGCGTACTATTACTGTACATACTTTTGCAGTGGCATATTTAGAATAAACACTGATGCTATTTATAGGCACATAAGCGAATTTATCCATGTAGATCAAAACCGTACTTTTGAGGGTTAATTTGGGAGGCCAAGTCTTATTTTTATTTTCCGGTGGGAACTCGCTTGAACTTGAAAAGAATATATGATGTGAACTCAGAACTGTGTGGTATTGAGGTCCTTTATTAAGGCCTTTCAGACGTGAGGATGTTTCGTTTCAGGCACAGGTAGCAAGCATTTATGTTGTATTCAGACGCAGCAGAGCTTTGCCTGCAGTGCGACTTCGACCTTTGCAATTCGCAAAACCCTATGGCAAAGCTGCTTAGTTGTGTTTTATTCCCAAACCGTCACTATTTCACAAAATACTACAGCAACAATTATTTCAAGGAAACGAGGAGTCAAAAGAGTAAATGGGACCAATTGAATCAGCAAATGAAACTGGTATTGTTTTTCATTGGCTGCCTACTGGAGACGTTTTTGCATTTGAACATTCTGATTGATCATCACAGCGGACACACCTTCGGCAGCGCGCAAAATAAAACACTAAATAGGAATTATCCTATCGAGTCAAAGGTCTACGCGCAAGGGTCAAAATGAGTTTAAATGTGGTCACGTGGGAGTCCGCGACAAGCATGTCGTTTCATTTCTATTTACAATTTTCTGGAGTTTTTCCTGCATAATCTGTGAACAGCGCAACTCTGTGTAGCATCTGAATGATGGTTTACCGATTGCTATTCATTACCTGCTGTATTTAAACTCACAAGTCAATAGCCCAGTCTGGCTGTTCGAATGCTTGCGGCCTGCATCGTTTTTTGTGATAATGCGGAGTCGTGTGTGGTTTCTTTCTTCCATGTAATTTCCTGGATCTGCATGTCTGCGAGCAACGCAACTTTTCTAAATATGACATCTGAGTGATGATCTGCGGATTGCTATTCATTTTACCTTGTGTATCCTCAGCGCTATCGATATCCAGTCTGGCGAATGTATATATTGCGGATTGCAATCTTCTGCTGTGAGCGTTCTTGGGTCTGCCTACACGTTCCTGCGACAAACTTTTTTCTATAAAGTCTGAATGGATGGTCTGCCGATTGCTATTCATTATATGCTCCCTTGTCCTACAAAACTCCGCGAGTCAATACTCCACTCTGGCGTACAGCCGTTTTATGCAGCTTGCAGACTGCAACTTTCTGATTAGGGTTTTCTTGAATCTGCGTGCATAATATTCTGAGAGTATAGCATGTGATAGCTGTTAGTTTGCCTCGTGCTTTCTGCTAAACTCAGGAAATCTGATTGCGTCGTTTTCTGTGAAAATGTAGCATCATGTAGTTTCTAGGTTGGATCTGCATTGGTTGGATCAGCCTGCTTGCTTACTCATCCAGCGACTGTGACTGAGTGAGTTTTAAATGATGGTCTCCTGCTATTCATTTACATCGAGTTGTCCTATTAGAGTAAATCTGCACTATGGTTAGGAAGTGTTTAGAGCGCATTGTGCTCTCAATGCTGAAAAGAGACACAAATCCAGCACTTTACCCCCCCCCCCCCCCCCCCGTCCCCCCACCAATTAGCATACAGACAAAAAAATAAGGGGGTGGAGGAGTTAGTATTCAGTGTGACCCAACTCATCCTCTTTTCTGTTTGTTTGAACTTCTACCTTCTAAAAGAAGATTCTGTTGTGCTCGCTCCAGAACACAGAGGTACAAAAACGCTTTCATTCCTACCGCCATCTCATTGCTGAAAGAAAACTATGCCAGAATTTCTTCCTAGTATTGTCTTAGTGCTTGTGTATTCAACCGTTTTGCTGCGCAGTTCATACATCCCATCTGACCATGCTATGAGTGTGTGTGTGTATGTGTGTGGGTGTGTGCATGTGTGTCTTGTACAATGTCAATGCTGCAATCAGTCTATGTTTACGACTTTATTATTATTGTGGTTACCATCAAAGGATCGCACAAACTGCTGCCCTGACAAAGTTGAAGCCCATTTGGAAAGACAGGATCATCAGTCTACATTCCAAGGTAAGGCTACTGCGCTCCCTTGTCATCTCCATCTTCATATGCGCTTGCGAAACATGGACCCTCACAGCATATCTACAACAAAGAACACAAAGCATGGAGATGGAGGTGCTACAGAAGACTTCTAGGCGTTTCCTATACCCAGCAAATCACCAACTACGAAGTCCGACAGACCATCACACATACCATTGGACAACACCAGTGCTTCAGATTGTTTTCAGACATCATGGGCCCAATGACCCATGGCCATGCAAAATGATGGGTCAATTTTGAAAAAGATGGGTCATTGACAATCGAAGGTATTCGTATCGTATGTTCACCTAGTCCTTCTTGATTTTTATGACGCGCCAGGCTGGCGCATTCAGCTTGACTGTTACGCGCCATTCTGATGAAATATGCGCCAATGGCGCGGGCGCACCAACAATCTGAAGCACTGCAACACGATGACGTGCTCACATTGGTGAAGAAACGGAAACTCCGATGGTATGGCCACGTCAGCAGAGCATCAAGCCTTGCAAAGACTATCCTGCAAGGCTCGCTGCAAGGAGACAGAAGAAGAGGGAGACAGAAAAAGAGGTGGGAGGACAATATTCGAGAATGGGCTGGCTTGGTACTGAGCAAAGCCATGAGCGTTGCTGACGCTGGTTAAACGATCACTGTGGTGCCCCAACCACTTTCGAGTTACTGTAAAGGATAGGATAGGATTGTTTTGACTGTTATTTACGGTATCCCGCCCGACCTTAAACTCTTTTGGGGGATCGCCTGGGAAAAAAAATGCCCAAAAAAATCGCATCCGAGGTGATAAAGCTGCCGTAAACGGACATTTAATTTTTTTCATAATTATTATAGTGTTACATGTACTAGTATTGTGTTATGACCTTAACTGACTGCATCTGGTTTCCTTACTGCTAACTTCTTATACTCTACCAAGACTACAGTTGCTTTCCTTGACTATGATAATTGCTTCCCATGATGAAACTTCAGGTCTCTGATGTGATTGTTCGTAGTGGTAGAATGTAATCGTGTGCATCATGTGGTATGAATAAGAATTATCTTTTATAACTTACCTCTGTAAACATAAACCGTCCTTCCTTACCTTCTCTTCTGAGTAATTTAATATATTATTTTCATACCTGCAAACTATTATAATGATTGGAAATTATCTTCATTGTCTGTGCATTATTATGAATTGTTCTGTCGGCCAAATGAAATGAGCTGTAAATGTGTTATACGTGTGTATGTGCGTTAGTAGTAAGAGAAAACTAGAACAGATTGTGTTTAAGTGTGTTAAAAGTAAAGTTGAAAATTTATATAGTGATTTTATGTATTATTCTATTTGTTTTAACAGTGCTTCTTTTATTCTTTTCTTATTCCCAGAGAAACAATGTGCTGTAGGAATTTTTCATTGTAAGTAATACAGATTTGTTGACTTGACTTCACTCTAGTCTGGACGTTTTGTATAAACGGCAAATTGCGAACTGCATTGTCTTCTGTGAGGATTCTTACCCGTACCTCGTTCAGTAGTTTTTATTCGCTTCTGTGAGCAGCTCAAAATTCAATAGCATCAGAATGATGGTATGACATTGCTTTTCATCAGCCTTGTTGTGTCCTACAAAACGCCAGTCTGACTGTTTTATAAGTTGCAGAGTGGACTTCCATTAATTTGCGGTCTGCTGGGACCGACCCCTACCCCTCATCAGCTGTGAGTGTCAGCGATTGATTATGATGATGATGATAGATGACGATGATACACCGACGATGGTCGTGCAGCGCGCTCAGGGGCGATAAACTTGATGCTCTTGGTAGCCGAAGCCCAGATTGTTTAGAGGTGCTTTTTAGGGTATCCAAAATGAAAACAAGGCAAATGTAAAGAGTTTAGGTTGTTGAACAATCTTACCAAAATGTAAAAAAAAAAATTAGCGCAATTAGGAGATACAACGAATTAAAAATTGCTAAAACGGTATTGACATATTTTGCCAGTCATACGCGGGAATTTCCTTGCGGGCGAAGTATAACTCCGCCCATATGCCCATTCAACACTGTCAGCGTGACTTCACAGATATGGAAGAGGATTTTGAAGATGAATTGCTGGAATATTCACCATCATTAAATCCCACCGTGTCTTTTGAGTTAAGCAAACATTTTCTTTGCTCCCCTGAGTTTGCCTTATTAAAATATAAATAATATAACGCGCAATATAATAGTTTTAAACTTGCCGGTTTTCAGTTATGGCTAAATAGTTCACTAGCAGACGCTCTCCGCTTGCTGCTTGCTGTGATTGCTGCCCTGTATGGCGTACGAACAGGGTCAAACGCGCGATGAAAAGTAGCGATGCTTTGCATAGATACTTTTTGAAAAGTATCGCTACTTTGCATCGCTCCGTTACGAAAGGATCGATCCTTTTCATCGCGCATTTCCGAATTCTTCCGAATACACAGTATGCAAATTTTCCAAAAGTTTGATCGGAACTAAAGCGGAACACATTATTTATTAACTAATAGTAATTCTTAAATTTAGCTATTTGGAAAAATTATATTTATTAATTAATTTGCTCTGCAAAGGACAATTGGTGGAATGTTACATAATACATGTATATTATTTCATTAGCTTGACCGATTTCAGTTTTGTAGAAACAGTGTGTTTCGCCTCGGTAAACTTCGGAACTGCGCGATGAAACTGCTCGAGCTAAAGTATCGATGCAAAGTATCGATACTTTTCAGAAAGCATCGATACTTTCGCAATTGGCGTTCCATTTGAGAAAATGTGCGATCCTTTTGAGAAAAGTAGCGATACTTTCCTAAACGGATGGATCCTTATGAGAATAGTATCGATGCAAAGCATCGCTACTTTTCATCGCGCGTTTGACCCTGTTCGTAC
Source organism: Oncomelania hupensis (assembly GCA_036898135.1). NCBI lineage: Eukaryota > Metazoa > Mollusca > Gastropoda > Littorinimorpha > Pomatiopsidae > Oncomelania > Oncomelania hupensis. Next base: position 23,352,993 of record CM072521.1, on the reverse strand, counting down.
GCTAATACAAAAAGGATGTGATTCTATTTAAAAAAAAAGCTAGTAAACAGAGGAAAGTATACATACACGCAGTTCTTGGAGATCTTGTACATGCTGTTTGCAGACAAACATTTACAATCAAGCACCATGTGAAAAAAGCTATGAGCAAGCTGAATCAGTCACCATCACCTCGAAGACACAGGTTGTCTGGACTGAACATAGCTTCTGGCACCAGTGGTTTGGGTCCAAAGTGCTTGTTTTGTGACAATGGAAGCAAAGGGAAAAAAAGGATCAAAGGATGATCATTATCAACTGACACCTATAAGAACATTAGAATTCAAGGGTAGGTTGCTGAAGTTTTGTAGCAAGAAAGGAACCAGTGCACCAGACCATCTTCTAAACCTTGTGCGTTGCAATTGCAGAACTGACTGTGCGTCAACCAGGTGTTCATGCCGACGACATGGATTGGTCTGCACTGTTGGATGTGGAGAATGCCGAGGTGAAATCTGCTTAAACGTCATGAAGTACACAGAAAAGGAAGAATAAGAGGAAGAAGAAGAGAAAAAGGAAGAGGAAGAAGAAATGGAAGAAGACATGAGTGACAATAGCGTTGAGATCTAACAGTCTGGCTCTATCACCAGCACTGCATTATGTTTTTGTTTTCGTGTAATGAAACGTTTTCTAGTGCTGATTCAAGCACAGCATGGCTATGGCATTCCGTTTGTAAAACAATTGATAGTTTGCATTTTAAGGCCAAACCCATAGTATTTAGGGCTATAAATAATTCTATATAAAGAATGGAAGCAAGACTGCAAACAATTAATTATTTGTATAGAGCGATTTCGATAACCTAAAGAATAGATTCTTTAGTAAAAGTCATGAACACAACAAAAAATATCAAAGATACTTTTAATTATGCAACAATATAAGACAAATGAATTTTCGAGCTATGCTCTTCTTCAGATTACAAACAATGCATAAGAATGTTACTTCCATCACTTAATTTATGGTATTGTACATTTTAAAAAATGTTTGTTTAATGTATATACTATTATTTCTTTATTAATTACGTAGTTTTTATTATAGACTAGGAGTGTAATCAGCATGGTGGCCATCTTGAAAAATGGTCACCATATTTCTTTTTGTAATAACTACTGGGATTTAAAAAAAAACAGGTCTTAAGTCACAGGTATACCAAATTTGGTGCTTGTAAGGCAAAATCTTCGTCTAATACTTCATAGTACAGTACAAGAGTATAATCGGCATTATGGCCATCTTGAAAATGGCCGCCATATTGTTTCTTTTTAATGGCTACCGAGCTTTTCTAAAAGAAAATATTTTAAATATCAGACATACCAAATTTGGTGCTTTTAGGAGAAAATCTTCTCATACTTTATATTGTAGACCAAGAGTGTAATCAGCATGGCGGCCATCATTAAAAATGGCCGCCATATTGTTTCTGGTAATGGCTACCGGGCGTTTGTAAAAGAGTTGGTCTTAAGTAGCGTGTAGACCAAATTTGGTGCTTGTAGGTCGAAATCTTGGTCTCATACTCCATAATTATTGTAGAACAAAAGTGTTGTCGGCATGGCGGCCATCTTGAAAAATGTCCGCCATATTTTTTCTGTTAACGGCCACTGAGCTTTTCTAAAAGAGTAGGTCTTAAGTATCATGTATACCAAATGTGGCGCTTGTAGGTCGAAATCTTGGTCGTATACTTCATATTGTAGAACAAAAGTTTAATCGGCCGGCCATCTTAAAAATGGCCGCCATTTTTTTAAATGGCTACCAGGCTTTTTTGAAATAGTAGGTCTTAAATATCATGGACATCAAATTTGGTGGTGGGGGGGGGGGGGGGGGGAGGAGCTGTTTTGTCAGTAGTCTGCAATACTAGTTTTTGGTCTTACAAAGCAAGCAATAACTGAACGGAATGCCATAGTACACGGCTAGATAATAAATGCTCAATAACTTTGTTTTGCGATATTTTTTTTTTTTACATTTTGGATATGTGATAGAGTACATTATTATCTTTCCGATGCAGTAAAAATTATTTTGGATACCCAAAAAAGCAAAATTAAACATTTTGCTGCATTCTGGGCTTGGACTATGGCGCAGGCAGAAACATCTAAGCTTGAAACCAGAACTGTTATAAGGCATAGACGTCAGCAGTCGCTGATATTCTGTTGTTGTGTGAAAAGGTTAGGGGCTGCTCTTCCTTCTTTCTGAGTATCAGGGAATTGGCAGACCTGCGCTTGTAACAAAGATGTGTTTGAGACCGTAGGTTACCAAACTGGCAACATCTATGACCCTCTTCTTGAGCAACTGGAAGACTTTGTGACGTTGAGTGATGAAAGTCTTGGGCTCCCAAGGAGCTTTTTGTGTGTGCCACAGGATGAATGTTCACTATACGCAAATGAATCGATACGTAATCCTCCCAATTTCTTGATTACTCTTCCTCTGGTGGTGTTGCTTCAGACTTTGTGTTTTTCTTTCTCTTCTTTTTTTTTTCCTTTCCTTGCTTCTTATTCTTCTTCTTCTTCTTCTTCTTCTTCTTCTTCTTACCACCCCCACCTTTCTCTCCCCTCCTTCCTCTCCCCTCCAATCTGTCCTTAATTTTGGCCATCGCCTCCCTCTCTCTCTCCCTCCATCCTTTCCTACTTTTGCAGCATGGTAACTCGTTTCATATGAAAGTGGCGCTGACACTCTGTGATGTTATAATGTTATAGCATCGTTCAGGCGGCATTCGGGGCTTTAGGAATGCATACCGTTGAATGAACTGTGTAAATTTGAAGGAAACAAGATTAAGCTGTAGAATTGAGTTGGGATGGGAATAATATTATGAAGTGGGTCAGAGAAGCTGCCAGAATTGTCCCCTCTGTGGGATAACTCGGAAATGAATGGGACCCGAGGTTCGGTGCTGTGGAAATGTGTTGAGTGGAATGGTTGAATAATCTACGTGGCTTTGAGATAGGCATTAGAATTATTTTCGGGGTGGGAGTAATAGAGTGGTTTAGAGAAACTGTCACACCAGCTTGTTCCCCTATATTGATATTAGGGCTGACTTAGAAATTAATAGGGCAGGTAGAAATACTTAAATAGTTGAATGAACTGTGTTGATCTGAGAAAACAAGAATAAGTAGTAGAATTAGCTTGATGATGGGAATAATGTGTTAAATGGATGGGAGAAACTGCCACCATGTTAATATGAGGGCGGTGGACATAAAGAAAATAGGGCAACAAGAAAAATAGGGCAGGATATAGAAACACTGTAGTGTTGAATGAACTTATATTTTCAAAGAGCTAGAATAGACATGACTCATTGAGATGGGGGTATTCATCTGCGGATACAGAAGCTGATTCTTTCTCATTCATAAATGATAAATATTGTTGCCGGAAGATAAGACAAAAATCAAACGTTCAGTTGCACTTGCAGAGCTGGACTTATGTTACAATACACAGTATCAGTATCGGAGACTCCTTGAATCGGCCTCAAGTGTAAGCCAGACGTAGCTTGGACATTCAAAACTGGAAGCTTTCCAAGCCATCATAATTTTGATGCCAATATGACTTAACATTCTAATACAAAGTCGCCACAGGCCTGATGCTCATTTTTTTATATTCTACTGAATAGACCCCACAGACATAAAGGATGCTATTTTTTTTTCTAGGGAGTGTGGAAGAGTGCTCATGGTATTTATGGTGTTGGCCTGTTCCCAGCCTTATGTCCTTCATTGCCTTGGGGGACGGGGTAGGAGGTGTCAGACTGTGAGACCATGTGTACCACCCCTGTCTGAGAATTCAGTTGACACACATTCACTATGACCTGTGCACTATAGACTACGGGTTCTCTACGCAGCCTGTTATGCTAATTATGTGACCCCCTTGACTGCATTATTTGTCATGTGCGTGTGGCAAACACAAGAATAAAAGATAGCTTCAACAACAAAGAGAAAGAGAGGGAGATGGGGGTATGTATGGGGGTGGGAGTAAGTGGGGAGGGGGAGGGGAGCAGTGTCGGGGTATTATAAAATCGTTGCCATAGAGGAGGAAAGATAGATTTTTTGTTGTTGCTGAGTCACCAAATCTCTTGACCCTAGATATTGGACACATCTTTGGTGCTGTATCTCTTGCTTAATATAAGGTGCATCTGTCCTGCATTGCATATTTCTCTGTCCATTGAAATTATTTTTAAACAATTACTTTTTTGAATAGCATGCATAGCAGCATGAGTCTATGTACTCATCCCCCAAAAGTTTTTTTTTGTTTTTTTTTTTCTTCAGATTTTTACAAATCTGTGCAAGATGAGACCTAAATAGTCTAAAAATTATATATTAAAAAAATTTCAGTACATCTATCTGCCGTTCTCCGCCTGTCTGTACAAAATTTTTTAAATGACTTAAGTACTCGAAACCTATTTCAAAGTACTCGAAACCTATTTCAAATACCACAGCCAAACTGGGTAAGATGGTGTATACCCATGAGGCCCCGAAAATGATCAGTGAATGAATGACTTCACTTCAAAGTCAAAGTCACAGGGTCATCAAATGTTAGTTTAAAAAATGTAAATTTTTCACAACATTTAACTTTTTTTCTAGGTTGAAACTTATTGAACTTATGATTCTTTGATGCATGATAGATATCAATGAGACACACATTCTATGCAAATTTGATCAACCTCACTTCAAGGTAACTGGAGCTATCCAAAGTCGGTATATTTAGGTACTTTAAAGTGATCTAAACTATGAGAGTTAAGTCCAAACTTGTTGTATTTAGAGATGAAAGATTGATCTTTCATATAATATGTTCAGGTTTTGCTTTGATCTTGAAGGTCTAGGTTATTTTAGACCTTGCAAAAACATGTGTAAAAAATTGATCATCGTACAGTGGAATGGCTGTTTAACCCATAGAACAAAACGGAGAAAACAAGATTTTCATGAGCCAAGAGCAAAAAAAAAAAAAAAAAAAAAAAAAAAAAAAAAAAAAAAAAGATAAGGTCACAAGGTATAGATAGTCCCATAGCCTTGTGGTCGCAGGGGAGCGTGATGTTGGAGATCACACTTATCTTGGGCCAGCGTAATGAGGATGATGCCCATCTCTCTCCCTCGCTGCTTTACCTTCCCCATCCTTAAGAGAGTAGGTACTCAGTCACAGTTGAGTCAACTGGAGGCGTTGTTATTTGTCGCTTCACGTTTTGCGGTAACCCATCCAAGTGCTAACCGCACTGGACGGTGCTTAACTTGCGACACAGTAGCGAGTGCTCCAACCACTGCGCTATCCGACACCCCCAAAAATACTTTAAATTGATGCATACAAAAAATTCCTATGTAAACATCAAGACAAATATGTTATGTTTCAGAATGTAAGCTTGCAAGGAGATAGCTCTATTCCTTACAAAGTTATTACACAAAAATGCCACTACCTCAAAATAATGAAAAATCATGATTTGGGGCCAAATCACACCCCCTTGTATGGCCTTTATGTCTTGGCATTTTTCTCCCCTTTCCTTTGGCATTTTTCTTCCCTTTCCTTTGGAATCTGTGAGGTGCAGTTGGTCTATATAGCATATTCCTGTGTCCTTCAGACAGTATTCATGAGCGCGATCCATCTCTCAATATCAGAAGCACACACCTCACACACTAATCCCCACAGACATCAACTGGTTTGCACAAATTAATTAAGCTTCCAGAAATGACAATCATTCCAGCTAGAATGAAATTATAGAAGTTGCAAAGAAACTGATTGCTTAGCAACATCTCCATCTCCTCCTCCCTCTCTCTCACCCACCCACAAGCTCACACAAACACGCGTGCGCACTCACACAGCAGTAATACACCACCTCTCTTTAAAGGAAGAACACCGTTTAATCAGCTACGTCTTTTTTTGCGGGTGTTCCTTTTCTTCATTGCAGCAAGACTGTCACGACAACTTTTTTTAATTTTTTTTTTATTTTTAAAGTAATATGTTGTAATTTGCCTTGTTATATTGTTGTTTGTTTTCCTGTTGGTATTTTGAATAATAAAAGAAATTGTGTCGCTGGGTTTGCAGGAGATCTGGCAGTAACCTTAGCATGGACAACTACTCCAATGATGTCATGTCCAGTGAGTCAGAGTCAGAGGGTAGCGTCAATGAGGCCAGGGTCTACACCACTAAAGCCAACTCGCCAAAGAAAGGGCCTTTGGTATGTATGAAAGCTTATTATGCTTGCTTTATGGTATGGCAGGTTGCTCATTCATGGGGTGCATGTGACAATACCAGAATTCCAGTGTTTTGATTTGAGTTCCGGCTGGCATTGTGCAGGAAGAAAATACAGCTGTGATGCAGAGTCTAGAAATGGGCAATGGATAGAAGTGTGTGTGTGTGTATATATATATATATATATATCCATTTTTCAGGCAGACTGCCCTCACGTTGCCTAATGAGAAAAATGCAGCTGCAGAGAAGCAGACTTGCATAATACATCGCCACATACATTAACAAAAAAAAGAGTTGTGAAAAGTCCATCATATACGTATTTTAATTTTAGAACAGCATGAGTGTGTCGAGAGCTGGTGAAAGTCTTTCTAAGGCATCCAAAGTAATTTTGGTATTTCTAACACATTATAAATTGATAAGCTAACCATAACCCCAACAGAACATTTACAATATTATTATAATGCATATACTATGATCATTATTTTCCCCTAGGGTAGATTTCCTTAGAAATACTGTGCCCTTGACATTTCACAATGTAGTGACCTTAGCCATGGCACGAATTATAGTAGTGGTCGGTATAGTATGTTTGCCCCATGTTTTGCACACCACTGGAAAGAACAGAAAATCTCGTATACGAGAAGACTACAATTCGCGAGACGATGCTATAGATACAGCAATGGAAGCGTCCTAACGGAACACTTGTTTGGGGTGTTTTGCTGGCAGACATCAGGCTAATTGACTAAAAATAGCATTGGGCAACATGTGCGGACATGACGAAAAAATGGATTATACTACAAAAGACGGTTCAAGCAGGCATTTGGGACCCCACCTGCACCCCACCCTACCGTAGAAAAGTGGTTTGGGTTGATTGGTTGGGTCAAGGTTCATGGAGGGCTTGATACTCTACTTCTCCCAGCCCACCCCACTCTTTATCTATAGTAATCTCAACCCCATGCCATCCTTATTTTAGTTATAAGTGCCGTAGTATTTTCTATCTACTTTCACTGTTTCAGTTGTGATTTAATTATGACTTTTTCAAATGGAAAAAAAATAATGAGAAATAACTTCAGATGTATTATGTGATATTTTTAACTTTAAAACAAAAGATTTTCAGAAGTGTTCAAATAGGCATTCCTTGGACTATGTAAGGAATAAGGTTTATAAAAGAAATAAAAAAGAAAGCAAGCTGACATAAAATGCAGAAAACTAGCAGTCCATTGGACCCTATTAACACTGAATATGTTATCTATTAACCATGCCTGTGTAGCATCACTTCTTCTGCCAACAGCATGGTAAGAAAGAACACAAGCGCCAAGGCAGCCAGGACAAGATTCGTCCCCCCAGGGGCTCAGCTTCCACGCCAACCGGCACTGGACCCAACTCGGGGCAGCTGGTGCATAGCGGTCGGAAGAGGAGGACATGGATCCCAGAGAAACCCAACATCAGCCTCAACCTGTGGAGCGTCATGAAGAACTGCATTGGCAAGGAGCTCTCCAAAATTCCAATGCCTGTGAGTTATTAACTTCTTCTACCACAGACATGCATGCACGCTCCGTGCTAAATAATAAAATAGTTTTTGACTCCCGTGCATACAGCATAATGTGAGTCTGTGTATGCACCCCAAAACTAAACGTTTTGCAAATGCTCACCAATGTCATCTGCACAAAATGTCATGCATGGTTGCAGGTCAACTTCAGCGAGCCTCTGTCCATGCTGCAGCGTTTGACGGAAGAGCTGGAGTACTCGGAAATTTTAGACCAAGCGGCCATGTGCGATGACTCAGCTGAGCAGCTGGCCTATGTGGCGACCTTCACTGTCTCAGCCTACGCCACCACACTGTTCAGAGTAGGCAAGCCTTTCAATCCTTTGCTGGGTGAAACCTATGAGTTTGACCGCACTGAGGACTACGGCTGGAGATCTTTAGCAGAGCAAGTAAGTTGACAGCCTGTGTTAATCCACTCTTATGTTTGGGTTAGCATCGTAGATCTTGTTAAAGCAGAGCATGGAATTCTCCGCGTTTCCACAATTTTCCGCGGTACAGGGCCTTGCTTTTCGCGGAAATCTTGTAAGTTTCCGCGGAAAAACAATCTGTATGGAGGTGTGACAGCTAACCGATTTTTTTCTTGTTCTGATCCAGTGAATCTCTAAACGGGTTGCCGATCTCAAAAAGCGCGATTCACACTGCTGTAGCTTGGTAGCTTTAGTTGTCAAAGATGGCGGAGAGGCGAATTGTGAATCATGGTGAGGTTTTGGTGGATGACACTGCTAGAAATGGGTGGAGGTAGGCTTGGTTAGAAGTAAAAGTCGGAGAAGAACTGCTTTCATTTCAAATTAGAAAGCTACAGCTGTTGAGTATTTAAAAAATATGTTTAAATAATAAACATATATTTATAAATCAAATGAATAACAGGTTTGCTCAAGATCTTGACAAACATGCTTCCATGACCTACCAAAATATGAACATTATTTTGTGTGTGTGTGTGTGTGGCTGACAGGTTTCTCATCATCCACCAACATTAGCAACACATTGCGAGGGCCGAGGCTGGACCTTGTGGCAAGAATTCACTATGACAACAAAATTCAGAGGACGATACCTTCAGATTATTCCTATGGGTCAGTTGAAAACTTTGTTGAGCTGTAGTAGTGAGAGTTGGTGGTGTTGGTGGTGCAATGGTACATGTGGTGGTTTTGGTGGTAATGATGATTGTGGTATTAGTGATGGTCTGTTTTGTTTATTGCGGTGTTTGTGTATGTTAGTATATTGATTCTTGTTGATGTACATGGTGTATTCTGAAATATCTTTTGGTAGTTATTACATATTAAGAAAAAAACAAACAGACGAGATTCTTCAGTGTTATTAAAATAAGAGAAAAATGGATGAGATCTCTCTGTGTTATGCCCAGATTTGCTAGTAACTAGTAACTTCCTTGGATCACATTATTGGTCATTATGAATACAGTGGTACCTCCGGTATAAGACCGTCCAAAATCTGAGAAAAAACGGTCTTATAATAGAGGTGGTCTTATACCAGAAATGAGGAGGAGGAGGTAGGGGGGGGGGGGGGGGGGGGGGGATTGGCGGTTAGGGTCGGAGGGGTATATAGTCATAATTTTTTTAATCCTTTATGATAAGCTGAATTTGGGTCTTCCCAACGTCTAATCTTCTAGCATAGACAAACAACTCTCCCCCTTTTCACTTCTTTCAATTACTTTCATTCTCTCTGCCAAACTCAAAACTTTCCTCTTGCGCAATGCCATTTTGACAAGCCAGTGTAGGCGAATAATGTCCCTTACTTGCGAACCGGAAATAACAGACAACAGCAGGCGTACACTAACATGAGAGAAAACACGAAAGGTCCAGTCAATAAATTAACTGATGTGCAAGTGCCAAAAGGTCGTGTTGTATAAGCAGTTTAATAAATTGTTTTTGATTACATAATAATTTGCATTTTTTGTAAGTCTTATGTATAGGCTTCAAGGAAATGTGCATGAAAAGATAACTCATTAAAGGAATTTTCACATAAAGCCATGTATGTGAAAAAAAAACTGACAACGTGACGGTTGTTACACTGACATCCTCAATCACCCATAATTTAAAAGATGGAAGAAATGTGTAACTTAAAACTATTAAAATTAATAAAGCTTCCACAACTGAAAGAAAAAATAATAAAAAAAAACAAAGTGAATGAAATATCAAAAAGCAGTATATGAACATGATCATGGCAGATGTAACAACCATCACGCAAATCTGGTTTAATGTTTTCATGGGTATGTTATGATTTGCTTTAATGATTTAAGATATGTTTGTTTCTAAAACATTTAGATCACATTTCAAAATAAAACACATTTAAACATTGTCAAGTAATACAAAATGTTGATATTGAAAAACATTGTGACGGTTGTTACACGAGACACTGTTGTCAGTAGTGTTGACATACATAATGAAGCAATGTGCACATTTAGGACAAAAAGACAAATTATTCATGTTATCAGCATATTTACTAATTATTATGTAGTTAAGTAAAACAGTAAAAAAAAATGTATCAACTTGAAAAATGGTGAAAAAATAAAAAATAAAACAAACAATATTTGAATAAAATAATAAATGTGACCTGATTATTTAATGAATTTAGGCCTATTTATCACATTATAGTCATCACAGATCTTGTAAGAGTCTGTCAAATTGGATAACCTAGATTATCGATCTGTAGTTAGAAAATCACTGCTAGGGACATTTTTTTTCCAGCCAAAGGTAAAGAAAACCCTCTGACTTGTTACTGGTGAAAAGTGACGGTCGATATTACTGAAATAAGACATCTGTCGATCTGAAAAAACATCAATTGGTTGTTCTACTTTATTATGTTTACGCTTCCGATCATTTTTATTTTCACTTTCCTCCAAAAATACTGCGAAATAAAAGCATAATGTACAATCCAACTCTACACAAGTGAAGAAACGATCATATCAAACTTCTGTGTGACGGTCGTACTATTGAAAAAATTTTGACATTTTATGAAAACTTAACCTGTTTTTCCCGTAGCTTGCTCTCAGCTAAAATAGCCGCCATTTGTCTTTTCTGTTTTGGTCACGTGATCAATAAAATGTTGGAATGGGTTTCAAAACGTAAAGTAATAAATAAAAAAACGAGTATGAACGGTCGTTACTTTTTGACATTTTTTTAAAAAGTGAGATATTCTGCCATATTTTACCTATAATAATTTCGTTTTATCCTTTAAACAAAATATATTTGTATTTGCCATACATTTCTCCGCTTCGGTTATCCCAAAATTAGGACTGGAACTTCACTAAAGCATTGTTATTTTGTCTGCAAAGAGTAGTACGATTTTGACATTTGATGTAATGACCGTCCGTGAATAAAATTAGGCTATAATGCAATAATTTCAAAAATGGTTACAGATAAATTGTTAAGCTGTTTTAAGTGCTTAAACATCGGTAAGTCAAACTACAAAATTTTATCCAGTTGTTATTTCATTTAAATGAGTAAAGAGACTCTAATGTGAGCAACTATAACTTACAGCTTTCTGGACCGCAAAAAAATCCCCTTTTTTTCACTGTTTTATTTTTTTTTATATACTAATTCTACAATTAACAGCATCAGTTTATTTTATATATCTCTCTAACATATATCCTTACAATATCACAAATTACAACAAACACATAATTTCAAATACACATTTATTTCCATTTTTAAAATGCATACTGTTTCAAAACGACCTTTTGGCACTTGCACATATCTGTTTTAAATTGTCTAAGATATCTGTTTTGAATTGTCTAATTGTTTTAAATTGTCTAATTGTCGTATAAAGGGCTTAAGACACGGTTGCTGGTCGCATAAACAAGGTTGTCTCATACCAGAGGTCATTTATTATTGGAAGTGAATCAGAAGTTTTCAGGTCAAATAACCGAGGCAGTCGTATACAAGAGAGACGGATACGGGAGGTTCCACTGTATAGTCTGCAAATTATCTCCCCTTTTTTGGAAGTAACTGATGACTATTCTGTACATTATCTCCCATTTTTTGGGAGTAACCGATGACGTTAGTTTCTTTTTTTCTTCAGCTGTGATGCTTTAACCCCCATCCACAAGAACTTGTGAATTTGCTGGCAAATTTGAATGTTAACGTTATTATTCATCTCTGGAAGCGAAATATAACAGTGAACTTACAGTTTTCGTAGTTTGTGTGTGTGTTTTATTTGTTAACGTGCTTTAGGCAGCAAGTGAGTGCTTGTGGCATCTTGAGTTAGATCCTGTATCCAGAAGTGCCTTGGGCATCTCTGGAGCTGCAAAAGTGCTATATGATAACAACGAGTAAATAACTTTTTGGTTAGTCCTTCTTGAGTCTGCATTTCTTGTCTTTTTTTCCTCCTGTAGGTATCGCCCACCTAACCTTCTCCAAGTCCAAAAACCACTACACATGGCGAAAAGTGACCACGACAGTACACAACATCATCGTGGGGCGACTATGGGTGGACAACCAGGGGGAGATGGACATCACCAACCACACCACAGGTGACAAATGCCACCTCAAATACTCCGCCTACAGCTACTTTTCTAAGGAACCTCCTAGGAAGGTCAGTGTGCCATTTATACTGCCAGATTTTTGTTAGCTTTTATTTATTAAAAAAATGTTGGGTTTTAAAATTTTCAGGGGTAGAATTTTTTTATCTTCAAAACTTTCTTCTTTTTTTTTTTTTTGCATCCTGAACCATTATAATTGATGATGATGGGTTGATGATGATGATCTTTCCCAGTCCATGGTAAACTTGTGGCCCACAAAGTTATAAAAATGAAAACTGACATTGTGGTTTATGTACTACAGGTGACGGGAGTAGTGACGGACAACAAAGAGAATGCACGCTGGGTGCTGACGGGCAACTGGTGCACCAAGATGGAGGGTGCCCCTGTCATTCACATAGAAGAGTCCAACAGAGGCAAGCCCGTCTTTGAGACGGGTCCCCACAAACTGCTGTGGAAAGTCAGGCCTCCTCCGTGAGTCACATTTGCATACCACGTGTTTTTGAGTGGATGTGTTCACCCACCCATACAATATTTTCCTGATTTTGCAAATCTGCACAAGATGAATCTTACATTGTCCAACATTATGTTTTTGTTAAAATGGAGAGTAAAATAGTAGTAAACTAATGATCCTGTCAACTTTGAATGGTATTTTGAAATCATTGCTAACTTCAGTACTTTTCAGATCTTGTGTTATTAACATTTCCCTAAGTACTTCTTTTCTCGTTTTTACTTATGTCCCAGAAACTACTCAGTTTCCATTTAAGATTTTATACTAGACCTATCTTGTTGACTTTTTTGTTGTTGTTTTTTTTAATTTAAATTTGTCCTCAGTTGTTTGACTCTCATGCATAGCAATGTGAGTCTATGTACTCATTCCCCAAAAATTATTTTCCAGATTTTTGCAAATCTGAGTAAAATGCCTAAATAATTCAAAAATGACATTTTAAAAAATATCTGTCTGACCATCTGTTTGCCATTTGCCTTTGCAAAGTTTGCAAACTATCACAACCAAACTAGGTAAAATGTGTGTATGCCCATGAGACTTCATAAATGATCATTGAATGAATGACTTCACTTCAAAGTCAAGGTCACAGGGTCTTCTTCTTCTTCCTGATAAGTAACCACAATCGCCATGTCGATCACTCCTTTAATGATAGGGGTCTGCGCAACTATGAATTTAGAGATTAGGGGGGGGGATAATGGGAGGTGATGGAGGGAGGGGGACCCAGACATGCCTACTGTTCCTGAATTTCCGAATTTGTTCCTGAAATGTGAAAAAAAATCCTGCCTGTCCTGTAAAATCCGTAATTTTTTTTCGTGTTCCGGACATTGAAAAAATGAAAGTTTTTTTTTTTTTCAAATTTTTTCCTGAGTGTTACGATTTTTGACAACAAGAAAAGGCAGTGGCAGACGACAGTTGTATCGTCACGCTGAAAGGAAGTAGGCCTATATCGTTCAGCGGCAAATGCGCATGGGCATTGAAATTTTTTAACACCGGTTTCAAAATGGCGACAAAGAGAAGAAAAGAAGCGCGTGTTAACGAAAGTGATTAAAGCTGAAGCGAAAATGGTTGACTTGGCCATAGAACTTAATCTGCAATTGGCAGCATTGGATCAAATTACAAAAGGAGTGAAAGCTATGTATCACGACAGCAAAATAGCTAAGGACTAACAGGTGCCCAGTCCACTGAGCAGTCACAAGTGCCACATAATCATGTAGGGTGACTACTGTCTGAAGCTGTCGATCCATTGCTTGGTGGGCCGGGGTTGGGCTCGGGTGCATAGGAGCTACTGAGGAAGATGGCAGCCAAATAAAGAAGCACCAGTCTTTAATGATTAGTGCATCGCTCTAGCTTTTTGGAGAGTGGTCTACGAGAAAGCAACCTCACGATCACACAGTATCCAATGTCAAAAGTTCTGAAGAGGTTCTTGTCACTAAAACTGACTAAATCTAGGTCTACAATATAGCATCGGCAACTAAAGTCTTGTATATCCAAAAGCGATGATGAAGATCAGGAAGAGAGAAATGTTTGTTGACATACCCAGAGGTGCCTACCGTACGCGCTGGCGCGTATTTTTACGAATTTTCACCATAAAATACGACAATACGAGCAATTTCTTAAAAATACGCATTTTTGTGGTATACCCAAAAAATAATTTTTTTTTTCGCACTGAGTTTATATATGTTCCGATCTATTTCCTTTACTTGCTGGCCCTAGAGCGCATGCGCAAAAGTGAAATCTCGTGCGTGAGAGGTAGTGCGAGACTTTGTATCCGCTAAACATGGTGTCGCGAAAGCGTTTACACGAGAGTGACGATGAGAGCGAGTCTGAAGAAAAGCGGGGTAAGGTTGCAAGTAAGCAAAAAGTGCGACAACATTTCTTACGCGAATACCGTCAACGTTTTTGAGGAATAATCGAATCTTCGAAAGTTCATTATGCTCAATGCAACAAAGAGTTCAGCATTGCTCTGCATACGACATTCAGCGGCACTTAGATTAGGTATTACGGACGAACATTTTATTTTGGTTCAGGATGTTTTATTTTGTTTTTATTATATAGTACAAACCTTTAGAAGGTAAAACAAAAAATAAAATTGTTAAAATCGGTCAATATTAAGGCACTCATTTTACTGTTCAACAAGGCTAGAAATTAACTTTTTTCTTTGGGGGCCACCGGGCCCCTTGATTGAAAAATTTGAGGGCCCACAAGCAACTTTCGGGGCCCAACTTGAAAAATAATGCAAACAAAATACAAAAGAATTATTGACAATAAAATAAGTAGAAAGTACAATTGGTCTGATAATCTAAAATAAAAACAATTGAATTTCCAATTTTGCTGAGTGATGTCATTTTTATTTGCCTTTTCTTTCACTTTCAAACATTACCAACAAAAAAGGGGAAAAAACACACGCACACATTCAGTGACACACATATTCCAGTGACTAGTGAGCCTGAAATGGCCAATAATTAATTAAATTAATAAAAATAGAAAAAAATCAAGTGAGTCTCTTGTATAATACTTTTCAGTTTTGTGACTTGTTTTAGCAACTGTATGGCGACGATATGTAGCCATACTTTCGTACTGTACTTGCAAAGATGGACATTTTGCGCTTATGTTGTGCCATAGTCTTTTGTTTATTATATTAAAAAGATATCGAAGTGTATATTAAACTTTTGAGTGCAAAATTAAAGGGTTTCCGCTTTTCTCTGTTTTTTTTTCTGTCCAAATTTAGGGCACCGGTGTGGGTTGCTTCCCTTGGCCCAAATACGAAACTGCCGAGTATAGCTAGCTGTAGCAGACGAATTATTTTGCGGGCCAAGCGGGCCCTTCGTTTTTCAACTTTCCGAGCCCGAAATCAACTTTGCGGGTTTTTGGCCCCGGGCCCCCGCTAATTTCGAGCCCTGGTTCAAAGTGGATAACCCTCACATAAAAATAAAACGCGTTTTTCCCAAAAGTGGCTCAGATGTTTAAGATTAATACAAAGTTGATAAAAAGGCACTGTATTTACACAACAAAATGCAGAACACTCTAGTATGCTCAGAAAACAAAAAGTGTTGCCAGTTTAAGAAGAATATACAAAAATAATGGTGCATTTATATATATTCATAATTCATATTAATTAATTGTTGGACAATATTAAGATCTTTTTTTTGGGGGGAGGGGGGGGGGGGAGTTATGGAGTAAAATACAACACAAAAATAATATATTAGTGTGCATTTGTGACCATAACTTGTTGAGTTCTATATTATTTTGTTTCACGAGGATTAAAATGGTGAGCTGGAATTGGTATGAATTGATGTTTTTGTGAATGTGGCAGTTTTCATGATAATAATTCTTTGATCAAATGTTGCGAGTTGCGCGAAATCTGACATTACACAAAATACACATTTTTCATGCAGCCAGTACACAAATGGTCAGACTGGGGGTAGGCACCTCTGCATACCTTTAGTTCGGCAATCTAAAAGCGGAAGTAGGCAGTCGGACATGGTAGTGTTTTCACGACATAGTTGAAATGTACAAAATCCAGTGAAAGGCGAACTGACAGATCACACAAACAACGCAGACTTCTTTCTGGGTACTCTAGATCCTGGAAGGGAAATGGGTTGGATCTATGGAATTTTGGGGGTTGGGAATATTGGGAGCGAACAGAGGCAGGAAAACAAAACACGTTTGCCCCTTGTGCATGCACAGACCCCCAAATATTAGTCAAGAAATGGCAATTTTTCACAAAATTTTTCCTTTTTTCTAGGTTATTTATATTGAACATGATTATTTGATGCATGATACAGGGGTGAGATTTAACCCAGGAGACTAACTAGCCCGCCGGGCTAGCTAATAAGTAAAGTGAGGTAGCCCGCATGGTTTTTAGGCAGCCCGACAATCGTTCACATATAAAACACAAATTTTGACAATACACGTAATTTGTTGCGAGTTTGTCTTTTTCAAAAACAAAGCAGACAGCGTGCTTGGCGCGAAAGGGAAGTAGGCAAAGGGAAATAACGCTCGCGTATGCTTCATACTCGTAGCAGACGAACAGTGACCTAAAAACGCTCTCGCTTCGGACCGAGCTTCTAAAAGTCTGCAAGTTGTTTTTTTGTTTTTTTTAGGTCGCCAGGCGGGCTGGCTCTATTATAAAGTGAGGTCGCCCGAGCCAGTTTTAAGTCGCCTCGGGCGACCGCTAAATCTCACTCCTGATGATAGATATCAATGAGACACATATACTATGCAAATTTGGTCAGTCTCCAAGGTCAAGGTCACTGGAGCTGTCCAAAGTCAGTATAGGTATTTTGAAGTGACCTTGATCCTAAACTATGAGAGGTATAAAGTCCAAACTTGTATTTAGAGATGATAGATTGATCTTTCATATATATATTCAGGTCAAGATCATTTTAGGCCTTTCAAAAACATATTAAAAAAATAGGTCATAGTACAATGGAATGGTTGTTTATTTAACCCATAATGTGCTACAACATTGGGTTATTTGATCAGAAATGCATGAGAGGTCAGGTGAGGTTGAAGGTCATCCTAAGGTCAAGGTCACTGATGATCAAGGTCATCCCAAGGTCATTGGTTTGGGGCAGGGAGGGGGGCATAATAATACAACTTTTGCTGTAGTTTATTTGGTAGTACATGAGTATTTGGAGTGGGAGGAGAAGATCATCTCAAGATCAAGAGCATAGAAAGATCAAAGTCGGTATTATTTAGCCTTTTAATGCCACCATTTCATTTTGTTTTGTCTGGGCACTCATTTTCATGTTAAATATTGCAAGTTCCGTAAGGAGCATGTGAGTCATATGGGCTTTGCCCTTCTAGTTTACTTTGGAGGTCACTTTTGAATTATATACTCACTTCCATTTTAATAAGCTGCGTTGACATTTATCGTGATTTGTTTGTGAGTGCAGACATGGAGCTGAGAGGATCTATTTCTTCAGCCAGCTTGCCATTGAGTTGAATGAACCGGAAGAAGGCGTGGCACCAACCGACTCTCGCCTGCGGCCGGACCAGCGCATGATGGAGGAAGGGAAGTGGGACGAGGCCAACCGACTCAAGTTCCTGTTGGAAGAGAAGCAGCGTGCTGCCAGACGGGCACGAGAGGCCGAGGCTGAAAAATTGAAAGCGCAAGGTATGTCAGTGTGCTTGTGCTATAGCCATATTATCATGGAGAGTGCGAGAGTGTAGCTATTAGTGCTAACTCACAAGCTCTGGTTTGAGAAGATATGCAGAAGCCAGCCCACACCAGCTCAATTCCTATGTGAGCAGCACTTTTCAGTGCCTCCGTGTTTCGCATGCTGCGGGCTATTTATAGCTTGCCTGCACACCTCTTCCAGTGAAAGGAAGCATCGGCGAAGCTATTTATAGCTAGCCTGGCTGACCTAACCTCAAAATTTGAAAAGCTTTGGTTGAGCCGATGTGAGCCTGCTTTGTAATTTGGATGGGTGCACCGGACCGCTTATATGTGCAGAGAAAGAATGCATTGCACAATGATCACCCACTCTACCCATCTCTGAATGGATAATCTGGCTATCCTATCCTATGCCATAACTCGTTTAACCAGCATGCTCCATCTTTCCCTGTCCTCAGCAACCCTGATTGTTTCGCTCAGTGTTAAACCAGTCCATTCTCGAATGTTGTCCTCCCACCTCTTTTTTGGTCTCCCTCTTCTTCTACCTCCTTGCACTGTGCATTGCAGGATGGTCTTTGCAAGACCTGATGATCTGGTGACGTGGCCATACCATCGGAGTTTCCGTTTCTTCACCACTGTGAGCAGGTCATCGTGTTGTCCAATGGCTGGTGTGATGGTCTGTCGGACTTCGTTGTTGGTGATGTGCTGGGTGTAGGAAATGCCCAGAAGTCTTCTGTAGCAGCTCATCTCCATGCTTTGTATTCTTCGTTGGAGATCTGCTGTTTCGCAAGCGTATAGGAAGATGGAGATGACAAGGGAGCGCAGCAGTCTCATCTTGGAATGTAGACTGATGGTCCTTTCTTTCCAAATTGGCTTCAACCTCGCCAGGGTAGCAGTTATTTGTGCCATCCTGGAGAGGACTTCCTGTCGGGACCCATTGTCTGATACAATGGCTCTTAAAGATTTGAAGCTATGCACTGTGTTGAGGGATTGGTCTTGGACTTTGATGTCCGTGTTGATGCCATTGGTGTGGTTGATCATCATTTTGGTCTTCTCTGCACTTATTTCCATTCCATAGGCTCTGGAGGTGGTGTCAAGCCTCTGCACCAGCTGTTTAAGTTCTAGTTCCTCTCCAGCCAATCCATCAATGTCATCCGCAAAATGAAGGTTGGAGATTGCTCTTCCCCCTATGCTGACTGTGCCTTCATGATCTGCAAGGGCATCTGATATGATGCG
The DNA here is from genome assembly GCA_036898135.1 of Oncomelania hupensis. NCBI lineage: Eukaryota > Metazoa > Mollusca > Gastropoda > Littorinimorpha > Pomatiopsidae > Oncomelania > Oncomelania hupensis. Next base: position 23,333,924 of record CM072521.1, on the reverse strand, counting down.
CTCTAGGAAGATGTTGAAGAGTGTTGGAGAGAGTAGGCATCCCTGACGCACACCGATTGTTGTTCTGAACCAGTTTTCGATGGCGCTGTTGTGGAGGACTGCATTGGTAGCCTTGTCATACAGGCTTTTGATGACTTCAATAATTTTAGGGCTGATGTTGTACACCAGGGGTGAGTTTCAACCCAGGAGGCTAACTAGTAAGTAAAGTGAGGTAGCTTGCATGGTTTTTAGGCAGCCCGACAATCGTTCACTTCAATACTGCTGCATGAGCTGGAGTCTTGTTGATCACGTTAAGGGTTCTTGTCTCTCAGGATGATCGGGTGAGACTTATAGCTACGTTGTTCGGACGTGGTGAAGTAGATTCTAGAAATAAAGTTCGACATTTTCGGATCGACAACAGTCACCTTGACAATACACATAATTTGTAGCGAGTGTCTTTTTCACAAACAAGGCAGACAGCGAGCTTGGCGCGAAAAAGAAGTAAGCAAAGGGAAATAACGCTCGCGTATTCTTCATACTCGTAGCAGATGAACAGTGACCTAAAAACGCTTTCGCTTCGGACCGAGCTTCTAAAAGTCTGCAAGTAGTATCATTTTTGTTTAGGTCGCCAGGCGGGCTGGCTCAATTATAAAGTGAGGTCGCCCGAGCCGGTTTCAAGTCGCCTCGGGCGACCGCTAAATCTCACTCCTGGTACACTCTCATGATTACCCATAGAGCTGCATGCCACACTCGGTCTTTTTGAAGTCTACGAACACATGATATAGATGATGTTGGTGCTGTAGGTATTTCTCGCAGATTATTCTGAGGTTGAAAATCTGTTCAGTGGTACTTCGCCCAGCCCTGAATGGTGCTTGTTCTTCAGCTATTTGTTCAGCTTGGGGTTTCAACCTGTTGAGTATTATTTTCAGGAGGACCTTGCTTGGATGGCTGATGAGGCTGATGGTGCAGTAATTTTCACATTCCTGAAGGTTACCTTTTTTGGGAAGAGTGATGACAAGCGACTGGGTCCATGGTATAGGCCACTCCCCACTCTGCCAGATCTTGTTTCAAATAATGGTGAGTGCGTCAATCATCTCTTCTCCTCCTGCTTGAAGCAGTTCCGCTGGTATGTTGTCCACTCCAGCTGACTTGCCCTTCTTCAGCGATTGCACTGTTGCCTCAACTTCTTCTCGGAGAAATGGGAGGATTTCTTCTTCTTCTCTGTTCTCTGGACATGCTAGAACTGATGGTCTACGTTTGGTGTGTGGTTGTAAAGGTCAGAGCAGTACTCTGTCCATCTGTCCAAGACTTCTTATTCTTCTGTAAGGCATATGCCGGACTTGCTTTGGATCGTGGAGACCTTGGGCTGTTGAACACTTGTCAGCCGCTTCACAGTCTGTAGCGGATGGATATTTAGTGTAGGTGCAAAATATATATATGACTCCTAATCGGAAAAAACGTGCGTGCAAGACTTCTCTGTTAATTGTCACACCCACAAACGTACGGACTCTTCCCAACACAGTCAAACACCAACACCAGATATCCGTTCCACGTTCTCAAAATTTATATAAATAATCAACAATTTTATATCACACTTTCACTCCAATTCTTTCATTCAGTTAATCTAACACAATTGGGCTTATCCCAATGCTTCATGGAAACGTGACGTCGACGAGCCTGAACACTCGGGACGGATAATCGAGACCGGCAATTTCTTGTCCTGGTCAATGCAACAAATGCGCAAGTTTCACAGTACCTTATTTTCTCCGAGGAACACGGTTTCACACAATCTGGCACACGTTGCCAAAGATACGTCGACGCGAGACGAGGGTCGACGATGAGAAGTGTCGCCGATAGATGAGCGTCGACGAGCGGAGGGACTAGCTTCCTGCCCCAGTCCGCTCGGAGAAAACGTTGTCTTGATCAAGTGTGGAACAGTCGATTCCCCTCCGATGCCTCGGGAATCACTTTGTCCTCGCCTCGGACAGGACAGAGCCAATTCTGCTCCCAGTAGGCCAGTAGCCCCAACAGGCCCCTAGTCTCCAGTTGGCCGCTGTAATTTTTACAGCACAAAAATAACCACTTCCAGAGAGAAAGTCCGTAGCACCTATACACCTTGATAGGCTTTCACGCTTTCTACCTCCTTTAGTTTTACAATTTACTTTTCATTTTCTTTCTTTTCAAAAAACTTTTCTTTCTGTTTTCTGGCCTACTCCACATAGACACATCCGCCTATAACACAGAAGTTTTAGTGAGTGACAAATGCCCCGATTCGCGTAATATCAGCTCTCCCATTGGCTCAAGAACTTGGGCCAATCGGAAAAATACATAGATTAATAAAAAATACATATTTATTAAAATACTGGAAAAATCCCGTTTTCTACACAGTCTGGTAGGCCTTCTTGCTGTTGTTTTTGTTCAGACTATTCTGGCTGTGGAATGTAAAGCAGCAAGGAAGACGGGGTGGGCATAACCCTCACTAAATTGGCCTTGAGGCAAGGGAGAGTTCATTAATGCCTTCCTTAACAAGACTACAGAGAAAAAAGCTTACAGCTGTGACAGTGTGGTGGAAGGATTCATACTTATAATGGCATCTGATTTTCTTGCACTTTTATGTCTGTATGCTTGTACATATGGGTAATGTGTGTAAGAGAGTACACGTTTTCTCGCATGCAATGCGATTTTAAAGTGTGTGTGTGTGTGTGTGAGTTTAATGTTTTGTTTCTGTTTCTATCTTTTACCAGAGACTAGATACTTCAACTTTTTGAATGATGTTTGCTTTTCTTAGATACAGAAAAGTAGCTTAACTTCCTGGTTTCTTGCTCAAATGGCTGAGTTTAAACAGGGTTCGCACTGTCTTTAAAGGTCTTTGAATATTTGGGAAAAATTGCATTGCCTTTTCTTTACCAGTCTTTAAAAACTGACTTGGGTCTTTGAAAGTTTGGAATACTGTCAAAGCAAAGTAAAGTATTTATTTGCAACAATCCCATATTTGTGTTTGTTCAATCCAATCATTAGAGCCGGAAAAAAAAGTTTTAAGTATATTAAAGATTTCTTAAATGGAAGAAAAATTGTAGCAAAGGTAGGCAATTCTTACTCATCTTCATATAATATTAATATGTGCATCAGGCATGGGAATTGTACGCCCATTCGCGTATATACGCCCCTACCAAAATCCAAATGCGCTCCTGAATTTTTCGGTACGCCCCTGGAAAAACGTAAGCAAATAAACTGATCGCGCATCTTTTAGTCGATTTCCGTTCACTCGGAGAGTTATTGTTCTTGCGTGCTAGCGATTGCCACCATCTTGACTTTACACTGCATGTAATGAAAGCGTTTGAAATTAAAATGAGTCGGTTCGTCACGAGAGGTGATTTTTTCTGTGATGAAAGATCATGATATAATTGGAATTGGTCATGGATGGATTCAGAAGGTGGCAAAGGAAGCAACATTGATTACAGATATGGATTGTATCTACGAGCGAGCGTTGTGGCCAAGTGGGCTAAGGCGGGACTAACTTACCTTGTCTGCAGGCCAGAAACCAATGGCGCCTCACAGGTGTAGGATTGATCCTGCATCTGGGCATTATGTTTCTCCGAATATTATTTACTTTCTACTCAGGCAACATCTCGGGGGTTGATCCCCCAGCAAAATGTCAAAGACACACTAATGTTAGGTACGTTGGGTTTGGGCGCGCCACAGGCTTCGACTATGCCTTCCCCAGGGGAGGCGGCCCAGAATTTCCCAATAAAAAGGGACAATAAAGCATTTTAAAAAAAAAAATAATAATTACACAACCGCTGCATCACGTCAGACAACTGGGTGCAAGTAGTGTAATTTAATGAAAACGGATACTTGGTGATTTTTTTCTTAGTACAAGAATGCATCTTTACTACAGAAAAGAGTTTTGATCGCATGGTTGTGTAAAGTATGTTTTTATGAGCCAAAAGTAAAGTGACTAAATATTTTTAAAATTCCATTTGTTCACTTATTTCTATGCCGAGAAATGGTAAAAATTGCATTGAAAACTGCAAAATCTCTCAGCTTCAGGGGGCAAAGCCCCCTGATCCCCACAAGGGGTGTTGCCCCTTGACCTTACCATGGGACCTACTGCGTCCCCCCTTTACCCCCCCCCCCCCACCCCGGCCATTTGTACTCTTCTCCAAGTCTTGGCCATTCCCATCCCTGGTGCATACCACAAGAGTCAATAATATTTAAAATTTCTGAGGACCAAACAACACAGACTTCAGTTTGACATCGACTCAGTGTGCAAGTCTGCAGACAAAAAAAGCACTGGATGTAGTGTAGAGACCCCTGGCTGCCTGGGACTATTGGCAGAGTCTAATGCCCTCCGAAAGGGTGTCCAAGAAAAAGAAACATCACTGAATGAGCTTGATGTGCTTTTACTGCAAGGTCAATCTATGAGACCTTTTTAAATTTTAAGCTAGCGTTTTTTTTGTTGTTGTTTTTTTAAAGTGTTTTCTTTTTGTTGCTAACCCATTCTCCAGATCAACATGAATGCTATCCAAAGGGTTGAACACTTAGAAACAACACAAAGAGTAGGAGAAAAAACACATGTTCAACCAATAGTGTTTGCGACTGACAATTTGTTTATTGACATTTGTATTACAAGTCTATAATGTGCTCACCACAAGGCACATTCAGGTACTGTTTTTGCATTTGATTAAATTGACTAACTCCAGAAGAAATGTTGCCATGTCCATGCTGCTACTCGACATTTGTAGTTTTGTAGTTTGCTCTTGATTTCTGTTAGAAGGGCTTTGAAAAGTCTTTGAATTTTAAGGCTAAAAGTCTTTTCGAACCCTGTTAAAAGATAATATATAATTGGACACTTACATTTTTACCACTATAGAAGTTTTGTGTGAGTTCTTTTCATCAAGTTTTGATGTCTGAACCCCAGAGCATACCTACTTGCCTTCTTGTGTACAGTTCTTAGTTTTGTCATGTTTTTTTGTTATTGTTTTTTTTTCTTACTGCAGAGTCTTCACATAGTATTTGTGTGTGCTTTTGTAATGTTCTTTACATTTAAAAAAAATGCATTGTTTAGGTAAATATGCTTTTTTGCACTTATTTATTTTACTTCAGTAGGAGTAGTTGTTTATATTGTGTTATATAAATGCTTAAAGTATGATGAGCAGAACTTCAACCTTTTGATGGTTGGTGTATGCATTTTCTAGTAGCTGTAATGGTAATCTAACAAGTATGGCTGATAAATGTTCATAAATGTTAGTTATCAATTTATGTTTTTAGGGGTTTGTTATTTCTAATCTACTTTTAGGTTTTGGTATTTGAATTAGTTTGTTTGTACTTTATTATTTGGGAGAGGGAGAAGGAATTTGTTCTATTTTTTTCCGATTGTTGTTGTTGTTATTATCTTGTTATTATTATTATTAGTAGTATTAGTATTAGTATGTGCATGGTTTGGTTTGTACTCCTTGTGATGCCTTTGGGTTGGGCGTTTCAGTTGTTGACATGGCATTTTGTACAAATGAGCCCTTCATCACGAGAGATGGGTGGCGGTGTGAGTCATTGAAGCTTTTTATTTTGTTCTTGTGTTTATTTATTTATTTATTACAAGCTGCTTAGTATAGCTCATATATCTTAACAGCTGTATGCGCTTACACGTTTTTTGTGGCTTCGTGCATTCATGAGCTGACTGGGGCAGTTGAAAGCACTGGTCCTTTTGCCCAACGCGTGTTATTAAAAAAATTACTTTGATGTCTTCATAGATATGGCATCTTATTCACCCAGTTGACAGTCTTTTTCTGACTCATTCCCGTTTCATAGAGTTTGTTTTTTTTTCTTTAATAAGTTTTATTGAATCGTCCTTTGTCTCTCGTCATTGACAGGCACATTTTCGCTAATTCGTTTTGAATTATGTGAGGATTGTTAAAGGACCCCTGAGAATTCTGGTGGACTTGATTTTTGCTGCAGCATTATTAGTCAATTGGAAAAGTTGGCACTTCTGGCTTTTAGCTAAAAATAACTTCATTCGTTTTCAAGGAATTTGCAATCTGACATTTCATGTTTCTGGTTGTGTTAATAAACTTAATTCTTAAGTCCCTTGTTGTTGTTGTTGTTGTTTTGTACTTCTGTGTTGTCTTTCTTTCTGCTGTGGCGTGCTGTTGTAGTTGAACCAAACAATTGTTTTAGTTGTAGATTTTGGTCAACCTTTCCCTCCCTCTTCGTCCTAGCATAGTCTATCACCCTTGTGTCAATTATTTAGGTGTCCAAGGTGTAGGACTAAGGACACCTATGTACTGGTGATGTGTCCAGTCACTCTTCTTACTTGCTGTCATTTCTGTTTTCACTATCTTGCACTGACAGAGAGAGCCGCCCGATTAGGACAAGCGATGTCCATAGACGTAGACCCTTCTTGCCAATCGAAAGGCAGCGAATCCAAACAGTCCGGCAGCATTCCCAGCGACTGGGACAAAAAGAATGCGAGCACACCAAAAGTCAAGAAGAAATCTGGCAACGCTGACTCGCCCACAAAGTCCCCTCCCATGGTGCGGAAGAAGACCACAATGGACATGGACGTGAAGAAGACTAGCCTCAACATTTCGCAAAGTGACGAACTGTCTATATGGAATATGGGCGGTTCATGGGGGAACGTCGCTGCGCCAGCGGAGCCTGAAGAAGACAGCGATGGTTCCGGTAAATGGACACAGCCGCATTGCCAGAAGTTGTTGTTGGGATTTTCTGCATGTTTTGTTGCCACTGTGTAGATTTACGCCCTGAAGTTTTAGCAGTTTCTGTTGGTTTTTGTTCCGCTTGGATTTGTCTGTTGTGTATCTGTTGACACAAGGATTCACTGTCATTGAAGTTTGTTCCAGCTCCGAGCTGGTTGTTTCTTCCATAAACCCCACCACAGTTTCTGTTGGTGTATGTCCTGCTGTATGAAAGTGTTGTTTTAGCTGTTTTTAGGATTCTCATTTTCCGCAATTGATGTACTGCCTTCCAAAACTATCGTTACAATTTCATTGCAGCTAGCTGTCCTTCACTGTAAAAGATGATAGCCTTTTTTGTTCGTTTATGTGTTGCATGGAGTTATCCGTTTGATATGTCTATTCTGATTACTGTTAAAAGTTTTAATCCGTCTCTCTCTGATGTATTCCAAAGACCATAGCAGTTTGGTTGCTTTTTGTTATTTATTAGCTCGGTGAGCTGTAACTAAAGTTTAAAGTTCATTTGTTTCAAGGTGTTTGTGAGAGTGTGTTCTTTTTTGTTTGTTTGTTTGTTTTGGGTTCAGCTATCTAGTGATTACACCATAAAGGCTCCAAAAAGATGTGTTTTTACCTTGTCAGGATTCTTATTTTCTGCAATCGGTGTTTTGCCTTCTACGACTGTTGAATTGTGCTTAAATAGCCATTGGCCAGCTCAGTGTTCTCTAGCTATTGTGTTTAGCGAAGGAAGATTATGATTTTACAATGTCCATGTGGAGATCTGTTTGCTTTAGGCTCTCCGACTACTCTCATTGTGTGTATGTTATATATCTTTGACAGCAATGCTCTGCTGGTGGATTTAGCTAGTAGTTTGATTGTAAGAACAACAGCTTTGAAAAGCAGTAAATTCCCCCCTCCCCCTTCTTCACCCCCCCCCCCCTTCTTCCCCTCCTCCTCCCCCCCCCCATCCCCCATGTTTTTATGCTATGCCCCCAAACTCTCTTCATCCAACCTCATTGTTTTGTTAGTTCCTGAGCGAAGCAGAGAGCTATTTATTTAATTTTTTTAATGTTGTATTGTTGTTCCAGGTTGAATTTTAAAAGTTTAGTTTTACATTATTAGTTCTTGTTTGCTGATTTTTCTTTTTGTATTTTTCGTTAATAATTTGAGTGTTTAGCTGAATTTGGGGTTGATTGTGTGGTTTTTCAGCTGACATTGTTGGCTTTGTTATTAATGTTCTTGAGTGTGATTTTTTTCTTCACTTCTTAGATTCTTTTGACTTTTTTTTTTCAGGTGAATTTTTTTGACTATCTGCGAAGTTCTTTTCCATCTGACATTTTGGAATTAATTTAGAAAGCGACACTAACAATTACAAGTTACATTAATGATTCCTTTGTAACCATATTTAATGCTTGCCAGCATTTTCTTTTCCTTGCACTGTAAATCATAGTTTACTTTTTTGAGTCGCACGAATAGCATTGAGTCTATCCAACATCCTCACCCCCACCTCCACCCTCTCCCCCTCCCGTAATTAAATAAATAAATCGGGTAGGGGGTAAGAGAGAGGGGGGGGGGTGTGTGTGTTTGTAAATCTCTGCGAAATGAGTCATAAATAGTTCAAAAATGACATTAAAAAAAACAACGACATCATAAAACCTTTGCACTTCTGTCTGCCGTCTGTGCAAAACTTGCCATTGGCTTAATATCTCAAAACCTATTTCAACTATCACAACCAAACTTAGTAAGATGGTGTATCTCCATGAGACCTCAAAAATGATCCATGAATGAATTACTTCAGTTCAAGGTCAAGGCCACAGTCAACAAATGTTAGTCAAAAGATAATTGTTTCACAGAATGTCACCTTTTTCCTAGGTAAATTAATATTAAACTTATGATTCTTTGATGCATGATAGATGTTAATGCTATGCACATTTGGTCAACCCCTCTCCAAGATCAAGGTCAATGGAGCTGTCCAAAGTCAGTTTGTATACTTTGAAGTGAACTTGACCCTAAACTATGAGAGATATAAAGTCCAAACTTGTTGTATTTAAAGATGAAAGAGTAATCTTTTATATTTGTGACGTTTGTGCGTTGATCTTGAATGTCAAGGTTATTTTAGGCCTTGCAAAAACGTTTTAAAATGGGTCATCATACAGTGGAATGGCTCTATATTTATTGACTCGTAGGCATGGCAACGTGGGTCTGTGTACTCGCCCCCCCTATCCCCTCTCTCACCCCTCTCCCACCCCCACTCATCAACCCCATCCCCACTACCACCCCCACCCCCCCAAAAAAAATCAAGATTTTTGCAAATTTTTGCGAGATGAGTCCTAAATAGTCTAAAAATGATATTGAAAAGCATGTCCGGCTATCCATCGTTCTGTCCGCCATCCGTCTGTCGGTCTGCCGTCTGTGCAAAAACTTTAAAGTGGCTAAGTATCCAGAGCCTATTTCAACTATCACAACCAAACTTGATAATATAATGTATACCCATGAGACCTCGAAAATTATCAATGAATGAATGACTTCACTTCAAGGTCATCCACCGTGGGGGTTTCTGTTTAAATAGTATCCCCACTTTCTGGAAATGTAGCGCTTTAAATTCCCACTGTCACTGTCTTTCGCCTTTGTTCTTTTTCATTTATATTCTGTTCTATCAATCTGCTATACTGTCTTCTTCGCTAGACCAGTCACCTACCTTTTTTCTTGAAAACTCTTCCGGGACAAAACTCCTCATTTGTGTGTGAGGTCTGTTGGATCAGTTTGGGAATATTGGACGCTTTCTGCCAAATGGTCACTGGGTCTTCCTTTTATATAATTATTTGGCAATGTAGGCATTTTATATGTATGTGTTTTGTTGATATTTTATAGAGATGTTTGTATTCTATTTTGTTTTTGTAAACGGGGGTTCTGTTGGGTTATTTGTTCACACATGAGCATGAGAGATCACGTGAAGGTCAAGGTTATCCCAATATCAAGGCCATGTCAAGGTCACTGAAGGCCAACGTTATCCCAAGGTCTCTATTTTTGGCATAATAAGCTTTTGCTGTAGTTTATTTGATTGTACATGTGTGCATTTGGAAATCGGAGGACAAGGTCAAGAGCATAGAAAGATCAAAGTTAAAATTACTTTAAAATAAGATAGATGAGACAACTTTATTATCTTTTACAAGAAATTACATTGTGGTGTATAATTACAATCAACAAGGAATAAACATCAGAATAATAATATCAACAACAATGATAATGACAATGAGGATAAAACTGTCACACATTAATATAATTACACTTATGCATGCTAACATTAAACGACAGCAAATGTTTAATAAAATTATTTTGGACAAATACAAACACACACATAAACACACATACAGCCGGGGATACACAGTATACTTTCCTGAAACGCCACATACGTTGTGCTGACAATGGGTCATGTTTCGTCCCCATTTTTAAGTACTTTTACGTGTCCGAACCCTAACCCTAACCCAGCCCCAACCCTAACAGATCATTGTTCTGACGTCAAAAACAAGTAGGCATGTCAAAACAAGCTATGTAGATGTTCACTGATTTGTCTAGATAACACTGTGTAAGTGTGCACACACACACACACACATACGTCACTTTGCATTTTAATACCACCATTTTATTTAGTTTTTCTGTGCACTGGTGTTAATGTTAAATATTGCAAGTTTTATAAAGAGCATGTGAGCCATAAAGGCTTTGCCATTCTAGTATTTCACTTGATGTTTTATGTTCACATTTTGTGGAAATTCATATATTCACCTGTGAATACGTACTCGTTTGATCATTCAATTTGAAATGTTTGCAATTTTACATGAGAGGAGTTCTGAATAATTAATCTGAAAAGCAGGCATATGGAATTATGCTTGACTATCTGTCGGGGCTTTTTCTTCCTAGCGTAATGCAGTAACCGTAATTGTGTTATTGATTAATGTATGTGTGTGTATGATGAAAATTGCATTTGATCTATAAGATCATGTTTCTCTTGTTCCTGAGTCTTTCTCTGATATGCATGTCTGCAGTTCAGTAGAATAGGTGTACCTGCCTGCAATGATCAGGATTCTATCTAACACTTCCAGTTTGCATGCATAAGAGAAAATCGCAAGCAATGTCAACTACGAGCCGGAACATTCACAGGAATGTGTATGACTAAGCAAATAAGCGAGACTCTTTCTTACATAGATACATGTATATATATATATATTTATATATTTCTCTGCAGTACCTGATCCTTCCTCTGTAGTATGTATAGTGCAACACCTAGTTGTTTTTGTTTTTCTTCTTTATGTGAACGCTTTTCTGTTATTCGTGTGTGCAGGTCTGGAGAACAGGGTGTACCAGCCGACGTGGTTCCGCAAAGAGCTGGACTCTATCACTAACCAGCTGGGCCACGTCTATAACGGCCAGTACTGGGAATGCAAGGCCAAGCAGAAGTGGGATGCCTGCCCTGACATCTACTTGTGATTGCACCACTCTTAGTGACCTCACCTTCTCACTGACATATTCTTCACCCTGTGGAAAAAATGATTTCTCTTGTGTCCAAAGCTTGAGCGAGAAAGTCATAACTGCCTGCCTCGATGTCTTCTGATGGACAAAATATTATACTTCATTCATCGTTCTGTTTCAAATGATTCCCCAGAGGTACTGTTTCCATTGAATATAATTTCTTTGCATACAAGAGAGCTTCAAAGCTGAGCCAGAAGTCACAGTATACCCTGCCTTGACATCCTCCCACTGACGACTATTTAACCCCATAGTTCCATTTCCACAGTAATGATTCCTGCCCCACCCACACCAAAATTACTGTACGCTTCCATTGCAAAACAACAACCGAGGCTCAAAGCTGAGTGGATATGCAACACGCACATAGTCATAAATATCTTCCATCTGAGCTTTTCACAGTAAGCTTGTCAACAACCTTCGTTACAAACTTGCGAATTGGACTATTTTAAGATGTGTCTGTGTTTTAAAATAAACAAGGCGTAGTGGAACCTCAAGCGGAACGCAAATGCAAAACACCTGCTTAGACATCTTGCGATTGATCTCTTCCATCTGTTTTAGCCTCTCACTGTCGTCTTTTTTCAACCTACCAATCTTGACTGTACTGTGTAAGTCCCACTTTAAAACAAATATACTTGACAGTAGTTGAAATGAATACAGAATTGTTCTAAGAACTTATCAACACAATGAAATACTGTAATTGTAATAATAATAATAATAATAATAATAATTTTTTTTTTTAAACTTTTCTCATCATTTACAGTGATTTACAGGGAAAAATAGCAAGTGATTCCTGTTGTCAAAGGGAAAGCAGTGATTCCAGTATGCAATTCAACAGTTCCGTACTGTACATTGAAACAGTGGAAGAAAATTGGTGACAGGCACATTCTTGATCAAATGTTGGTATACTATTAATCAGTGTAGATTGATTAATACACGATCTGTCTGTATCAGTCTTGCTCTCATAATGATATTTCAGCCAGAAATGGCGCTTTGATGAAGATTGGGGCGGCATTGTCATGATTTTACGTGATATGGTACGTGAATACACTTTTTTAAAAATGGCTTTAGATGATTTGGTACGTGATTGACCATGTTGAATGTTCTCTGTGATTGGTGATGTAACAAATTCAGGATGAAATGGATAAACCGCAAGCCGTAGATTGGACAGGACGGAAACTTCAGCAGCCCAAATTGTGTGCTTAGGAAACAAATAACAGTGTTGGTCATGCAATGATCATTCAAGCTGGTTCAATTCCTTTGTGCGGCCGTGCTTACAAATCATACACTTTTCTGTAGTCAATAGCCGTTGGCATGGACCTTTGGAGAAGTCGCCTGCCACGTTTTCTTCAAAATAACTTCTGGCACGGACCTTGGGCGAATATCATCTGCTGAATTTTCTTTAAAAAAACTCAGGCATGGACCGCTTAAAAAGTGTTTTTCCTGGAGTGAATGCCACCCAATCACACTTGTGTCTTTCATGACAAGAACAACTTTGTGTGCATTGTACAGGTGAACTGCGCTACGTTTGACGTGCACTTTGGTGTGCTGCATTTTGAGCTATCCCACGTTCTGCTTGATGGTTGCTATCACAAGTAATCGATGATTTACAAACAATTCCTAAATTTCCAGCCTTTGAATGCTTGTTGCTGCTTCAGCTGGTATCTTTTGGGGTTACAGCCATTTTGTTTTTGTTTGGCCTGTTCTTGTACGTTTTAGTTTGCCTTAGTTATTTTATCTTACTTGTAAGTAGTAATTTAAATCCTGTAGATTATATTGTAGATCAGATATGGTTTTGATACTGTAGGTAGGTTAGATTCGCTGTAGTTGACAATAATAGAATAGCTTTATTTATTTATTTTTTTAAAGGTTTTTAAAAAATATTTGTTTGTTGAGGGGAAGGGAATGGAGTGGGTAAGAGTGGGGCTGGATACTTCAGATTTTGCTTTATCTGAACTAGTAAATTTGATGCGTTATTATCAACTATGGTGAGATAGTTGTTGGAAGTATGTAGACAATTTTAGATTTTGCAATTGTCAATCAGAAAATGTTTAGTTTAATATTCCATCTGTGATCAGATTGTTGTGATGCACACACAAGGACCGTTGGTAGATGTCGAGATTGTGCTGATGGTTTGTAGAATGAATATTATTTCAAATTTCAGCAAGCACAACATTACTATGGTCTGAAAACGTCCACCAACTAACATGTGTGTATCCTATTCTTTCATGCTAGAAGTTGTGAATCTGTAGCCTGAAGGTTTAAAAATGTTGCATTCAAAAGTTTTTTTTCATAAAAACAAGTTATCTGTGTTCTAATTTAACTCTTTAGTCTTAGCTTGGTGCACAAGAACCTACAGTTTTAACAGGTTGTCTCAGAAGATGATATTCATGTAAACAACAATACGTTTGAATTAGTAGTTACTGTAAAGCATTGACATTGTGAATAAGAAGAAAGTTGAAGTAATATAAAAACTACAAGAATATGTAGAATTGCTTTGATTTGGTTTCAAAGATTCAATGTGAATTTTTTTTGGTTGATTTGTGAACTTTTTTTATTTTACTTTCTCTCAAGCTTTGATAAACGCGTGTGATAATTTATTCAGAGTCATCAGACTGAGTGGTTGCTGCACATAGTGACTCATCTTGCCTGGAGTTTGGGGTATTGAAGAACGTATTTTATAAAACAACATAGACGTGTTCACAGTACAAACTGCAATGTTGATGTGTGTACAGAAGTGGTTTGTAATATTGCATTACTTGCACGTGTAATCGGTTAATAGTGAGTTTGTTGGTCAGCGATGCTTGTTGCTTTTGTTCATAATGGGAAGTGCAAAGATGTTATAATTGACTTTTAGAAAGTGTTTATATGCTGTAGTTAAAGTGATAGATTGTGGTTTTGAGTTGGATAGACTCATTTTGAGGATAAAAATATGGGTGTTTGGGCTGTTATGCTGCATACCAATACATGTTTTTGGGTACGTGGGAAAAAAATCTCTTGAAAAATATGTGCTAGTTTAATTTTTTTTTTTCATGCTTCTTGCCATGGATGTATAAAAGAAAATTAATTTGAAGAAAGTTAAGAGAAATGAATGTAAGGAGCATGTTTGGGGGAAACCTATGAAAATGCATTGCATTTTGTTGTGTACTAGCAACCAGTATGCCTCTTGTTTCAAGGGAAATAATAGGGAGGGAAGTGGGGGGGGGGGGGGTATTGGGGAATGAGCTTTGCTTCTACTTTGTGTGCTTAAAATGTAGTACGATATAATTCATTTTTTGAGTTAGTTATAATTTATGCGCTATGTTGCTTGTCACAACAGTACAGTGATATTCATGACGGCATTACCTTGCCTGAAACAGCAGTTGGACAATAGGCTATAGAATAATCTGTTTGCTTGTTTGGGTCAGTGCTCACCTACCCTGTCTTTTGCAGGAGGTAGTGATTGAGCCTGATGATGTTATAGATACCACGACTACTGCCACTATTCTATTCCATGGTTTGCAAGTTTATCAGCTTGGCTTCCTTTGGCCAATTTGTTCAAGCTTAGTGACAAAAAACAATTTGCGTCCTGTGAAGTGTTACCAAAGAACATAAAAACTGTTTTAATGTTATCATTGTAGGTGAAAAATGATAGCCTAGTCACATTTACAAAACGTCATCCAGGGGAGGTTACTGTCCATGCAAAAAAAAAAAAAAAAATGGTTTTACTTTTTTACATGTGAAGGATGATGGACTAGTGTCAGCATAAAAATGCGTTTTGAACAGTTCTGTTTGAACTATTGACCTTGCTATTATGCTGAAGTGTGCAATGTACGCTGATGGAAGCCTTTAGTGTGTGCGTGTGTGTGATGATGGCTTCTATGAACTTTGTCCATTTTTTGAATGAATGTTGCCACTTACTCAACGCTATAAAACAGTCTAGTGGAAGAACATTGATTCAATCTCCATTCGTGCAAGTTGTGAATTTAATTCCTTTGCCATTGGCTTTTCACACTACCATGAAGAGTATAGAAGAAGATGATAATGAAGTATTAGTCTGCCTTTTATTGTGTATAAAGTCGGCAGTTTTAATAGCTGTTGGTTGGTTGGTTGGTCACTCCAGAGTTGCTTCCCCTCACAAATACTGGTGCTGTCTGTTGAAATACGTAAGATGTGGCAACATCAATTAAGTCATTAGAAGTAAGAGGAGCGAGAGGATGTGGCATACTGGGAGAAAAAAAAACATAATTAAAATCATCATTTCAAAGTATAGTGGGTTAAGAGCTTGTGGCTTAACAATTAACTATTGATGGAGAGTGGGCCTAAAACAAGTATGTATGTATTTATTGGGAGAGATATAGAAAGAGAGGGAGAGAGAAACTACAGATTTCATTTTTAATTAAACAAGATTTTTCCAGCTGGGGTGATTCAGGTTTTTGCAGTCCGCTGGACCCTATAAACAATGATTAACTAACTTCCAGCTGGGAATGAGAATGGTTTACTATATAGATATTATGATGATGAAATGTTGTGTCTGCTACAATGTGGTCCTGTTTGGTGTAACATTGTGTTTTGTGGCAATTAATGTTTTGTCCTAAAATTATAATGCGCAAGACATAATTCAAACCCTTTTTGTGATAAAGTGTGCTATTCTGAGCATGGATGGCCTGCCTAATCTTGTTTCTGGTTTGTTTCTAGTAAAGGAAAATAAGATATTTGAATTTGTTTGTATATAATTGTTTATCTGGAATGGTGTCTGGGAAGGTTTTGTCACAGAAGCAAAATTGAACATGAATGCTCGAGTGCTTTCCCTTTCAAAACTGAATTAAACATGGGTGACTGCATGATGATGTTTTATTTACATATTAATTTATTATTTTTAAAATTATTTTAAATTATAAACATTTGCACCCTTGCCTTAGCCTATCTATTAGCAAAAGCACACAAGTGTTTGGAAAATGTTCTCTGGTAGAAGCTAAATGAATATGAAAGGGGCATGCTGTCTTGTTCCTGCATCCTTGCTTTAGCTTAGCTTGCACAGAAGTGTTTTGAGAGTCAATATTATTTATTAGCTATAGCATACCACAAACAAAATAATATTTTGCGTGCTGTTTTGTTTGTTTGTTTGTTTTTCATTCTTGCCTAAAGGTCGTCATAATCAATAGAAACCACCATCTGGCATATGTAAGTGGACAATGGATCTAGTTTGCACAGAAGTGTTTTGAAAATGTGCGTCATATAAAAATTATACCAGAAGTATTTTCTCTAGTAATTTTATTTTGTGTGTGCTTTAGAACATATTTTTTATCCTACACAAAAATGCACTGAACATGGAGACTGAGAATATTCTATGGTAACAGAATTGAATGAAAATGATTTCAATAGAGACGATTTTCACTCATGCCTTAGGTTGTTTTTAATATACACTGAAGTGTTTTGAAAATTCCTGTTTGTGTTGTAGAAAGGAACTGAAGAATGATTGCATGCGCACAGCAATGATTTTGTGAGAACGTCGGAGTGATTACCCTCTTAATATTGAAGAATTTATTAAAGGTGTGCATTTAGCACGAAGAACGATTGTTTTTCATTTTTATGATGCTCTTGAAAAAATGTGTGATTGCCTGCCTGCAATTCAGGTAAGGAATCCGGTTTTATAAATGTATGACAGTGTGCTGGAGAGTGTGTGTGTGTGCTCATGCACGCATGCTGTGTCGTGCGTTAGAGGAGTGGCAGGAGTAAAATGTTTATTAGATGTGAATTTTTTTTTTTTTTTAAATATCCCGCTGACTACCAGATCCTGCACATTAATAGTTTGACAGTGTAGTAATTGTTGCCATAGAATCGCAAAAGCAAACATTATTTGTTCATGTATTTATTGGATACTTGTATTATGTAATTATGAATGTTGTTTATAATATAAAAATTAACATATAGGTTTGTGTGTGAATGTGTGTCATTTATAAACAATAACTTCTAAGGGCTTGCTTGTGAAATTCATAGCAAAGCTCTTTAAAATGCCTGGCATTTTCATTATAAATCACTTGGTGTAGGAAAAACGTTTTGCACTTAGCGTTACGGCTTTGTAATTTTTATTTTGCTTATAAAAAATAACATATTTAGTAATTATTTAATCGGTTTGACTTAAAGAAAATCTTTTGAAAATAACATTTTGGCAATTATTTAATCAGTTTGAATGAAAGAGGATGTGTTTCTGATGGTGCTATGGAGTTTATTAGATACCAATCAGAAGTTCATTTCTTGTGACATGTTTTGTTTCCAGTCCCAAGCTTTTTGTTAAATGGACCGTTTTTGTGTCTGATCAGGACCTACTATCCATCTTATCCCAATTTTCTTGTTTTCAGTTTTGCTTTGTAGTAATTATCTGGAAGTATTGTCGGAAGAAATTATACTTTGAAATAGTCGAGAATTTGAACGAGCCAAATGTCGGCCAGTCAGTCTGTGGTGACATGTTACTTTCCTTTCCAGACCTGACCTGAAAAAGTAGTCTTTTAAGGTTTGTAATTTTCACAAGTGAAAATGGAAGGCAGGTGAAGGTGCATGCATAATATTGTTTACACCTGTGTATGTCTGCTTGTACAGTGGTGATTGAAAGGCTAGCTGAGTGACCAAATTGACAGATTTTAAGTTTTGAAAATATATAAATTATTTGTGAGAGGTTTAAATTTTTTAAAATAAATAAATCGGGTATGATGCACTGAATTATCTTGCAGTCTAGAATAATACTACCTTTTTCTCACTATTATGAAATGGGATAGTATAATGTAAATAGTGAGATTCCGCAGTATCTGTATGTCACTAGTAATGAGACCTATTATGAAAAAAGAAAGCAGTATTAATTATGGTAGAGATATAGTTTGTACTAGGAACATTTTGGAGACTGGGAAAAAGTTTTGAAATTAATGTGATATTATTGGTTATTGAAAGTCCTCTAAGTCTAACCCACTGACTTGTTTAAACTGTGCAAATACCCCCCAGTGGGGATGCCGGGGGTTTCAATATAAATAGTATCCTCACTTTCTGGAAATGTAGTGCTTTAAATTCCCAGTGTCACTGTCTTTCTCCTCTGTTTTTTCTCATTCCTACTCCGTTCTATCAATTTACTATATACTATCTTCTTCTTTGTTAGACCCGTCGCCTACCTTTTTTCTTGAAAACTCTTGGACAAAACTCCTCATTTGTGTGCGAGGTCTGTTGGATCAGCTAGGGTTGTTTCGGCAGAACTTTTATGTGGATCAGGGGTGAGTCCTCTTTCAGCGAAGTTGTGGTCTTGATTTTGTGGTCCTGATTCGGCTCTTTGCAGTCCGCTGGACCCTGTAGGCAATGAATAACTAACTAAACTGTGCAAATAGATGATGAGAGCGTGAGTAAGATTATGTAGCATGTTAATTGTACATTGGCAAGGAATTTCTATTTTCCACTTTCACACCATGTGGATATGAACATTTTTGTTCAGTTGCTATCTCGTAGAGAATTGAAACCAGTTAATAGTGTATTCATGATCATTGCCATTTTTGAAAAAATCCATCTCTGCAATAGTGTGTTTGCTGTGTGATAGCTTTTGCGTGCACAATATTTGTTGACCACTTACTTTGCAAATCTTCATGATGATCTGAAAGTAAAATGATTTGATAGTGCAATTTCAGTAATGGTTTTACAATTCATGGCTGCCAGAAATTGTAGAATTTGCGTCTTTACTGCGACGGTTATTGACATTTGGCAAATTTCCCTGCATTGGCTACAGGAAGGAAAATGTATATAGATATAGATGATTGATATATATTTTCCAGAATGTTTGTTTTATTATTTATTCCAGCTAACTTGGACATTTCATTTAATTGATTTTCAGTCCCATCACTTTAAATGAAGTTGATAAGGAAGCAGGTTTTTTCAATTTGTGTGTGTGTGTACTTGAGATGGTTGCAATTGAGTGATTGTTGATTTTCATATAAATTTGTCAATGGGGAACGTTTGATTTGATTGACGGTGTGCAGCAATACACGTAGGTTTTGTATCGACATGTTTTTTGTGATCATGATTATGTGGTAGCATTTTTTGAATGCTTGCCTTTGAGAAAAGAAAAAAAATGCCAATAATAAAATTTGTGTTTGCATTTGTATTATGTCAAGCTTTCTCCTCCCATTTTGCATTTATACGTCGATCTGTAATCACTTCACATTTAGCACAATGAATCATTTTCTCCATTTATTTTCTGGCAGTTCATTACAGAAAACGAGCAAATATATACATCTTTGCATGTAAAAAGTTATAAACAAGACAGCATTTTAAAATGAGAAAATTTAACATAAATGGCACAAGCTTCAAGTTGATATACATTTTCATATCCATGTCATTATTGATAGATCTAAATTTTTGATCCAACAGTATTTTAATAATTTATCCAAGACCATTTATTATTACAATTGATATGTCAAACATTAGAAATAGATTCAACATTTATTTATCCAAGCTAGTGTAATAACATAGGACGGTGGTGGGTAAGAGTTAAAAACATTAGATAGTTCTATATTACATTGGACGGAGTGTATGTAAGGTTCCACAGTAGACAATTACACGGGGCCAACAAAATAAAAATCACAATCACTGAAACAACAGTAATTATTAAAGATTTATAATGCAGTAACATTAAGAATAATTTTATATCACTGAAAGTGAAACAACTATTAACAATTATTAATGTAATAACTATTAATAATAAATTTATACCTCTGAAGCAACAGTAGCTATTAAAGATACACTATAACGTTTAACAATAAATTTATGCCACCGAAACCACTAACAATTTATAATGCTATGTCTATTAACTGTTTCAAAACAAATTTATTCCAATGAAATTATTGACGATTTATAACGTATAACTATTAAGAAATGTATGTAATCACTGAAACAACTTTTGATGATAATGTAATAACTATTATATCGCGGAAACAGCAATCGCTATTAATAATGTATTGATTGATTGATTGATTTATTGTTGCTTTAGGTCCAGCGGACTCTTCCGAGCCAAATCAGGACCGGACAACCCCCGATCCGCATAAAAGATCTGCCCAAACAACCCTAGTGGGAAAATTGAATGCCCTCCACCGGCCAGTCACTTTACAATAAAGACATCCCACGCGGGGGACGGCTGAGGGTTGACCTCAACTACGCGAACACCCCGGTTACAAAAACAAAATAGAATACAACCATCATTATAAATCATCAACAAAAACACATACATATAAAATGCCTATAGTGCGAAATAATACAATCATAGGAAGCCCTAGTGACCACCCGGCAGAAAGCGTCCAACACTCCCAAGCTGATCCAACAGACCTCATACACAAACAAGGAGTCTTGTCCAGGAAGAGTTTTCAAGAAAAAAGGTAGGTCATTGATCTAGCGAAGAAGAAGAAAGTATAGCAGAGTGATAGGACAGATCAGGAATGGGAAAGAGCAAATGATGAAGACAGCGACAGTGGGAATTTAAAGCACTAAATTTCCAGAAAGTGGGGATACTATTTATACTGAAACCCCCGGCACTCCAACGGGGGGAACTGTTGCCGCAGTGAATTAGTCATGCCTACAAAGGCAAGACAGGTTTTCAACTGGGGCTTTCACTGTTCCCTTTATAGGTTAGAACAATCTACAGTGACAAGATTGCTCATGACCCCAAGGGGTTAATAATGTATAACCTAATAACTATAACCTCTAGTCATCTTTGTTTAATAAATCCTTTGAATGGTGCATACTGATACACCTTCCCCTCTTCCCCCCCCCCCCCCCACACTCAACATATAAACTAGTGATAAATAAGAAAAGGTGCCTTTTAAAAGGACATTAGTTTCTTTCACTCATATATGATAAAATAATTAAAATATTTGAAAATTTAAAAAAAAAAAAGAAACAAAAACCATTACAAATACACATTTCTTTTAACATAATTTTAGTGTACTATTTACATAATTTATCCTGGCATTATTTATTATACAATCAACTCCATAAACATGTCATTTTCAGATGAAAATTGAAGCATATTATTTTATTAAAACAAATTATAAATAACCCAACATGGCACGCTATTGAACACCCAAAAAATATAGTGTCCCAAAATGTTATCACCCCACAAAAATAACGAAACAAAACGGCAACAACAAAAAAGCCACAACAAATCGCACCAATGCTCTCGCTTACTTTCCAAGCAAGCATGATATCAGTCGGGAATTGTACCAAAGGAAGTAAGTTCAACGACAAAAAGAACTGTTAAGGCAACCAATAAATAATTGTAGATACTATTATACAGGCCTTTTTTTTTTTTTTCTCTCGGCCAAGGTCAAAACGTATAAGAGACGAAAAGAAAATACATTTTTGTTTTGACTTTAAAATTGACTTACATCCGGTGTGTTTATTATGCGAGAGAGGAAACTGGACTACCCAGAGGAAAACTCCTCACGCAAAAGTTTGTATTGATAAATAAAACTAAAAATGAATAAATAAATTAATACAACCAATGGAATACCACTTCAACCGAAAACGTCAGCTCTAAATTGGCTGGTTAAAGATTAACGGTTTGTATTAATAAATAATGTTTTAAAATGAATAAATAACAACATGAAAACAACTATTTCAACATTCTTTTTTCTGGAGCTTTTACACATATATGCTGGAAATCATTGCCATCCAATGATTAAAGTGGCTTCTGCTTTTTTTGTGTGTGCATGTACATTTACAATAAATTTAAACAAGAAAATCACAGCTGTTGATATAGTATCACATCACGCTACCACCTTTATTAAAGACGAAAATCATCGTCCAAGTTAGCAAAAATTGAGCACAAAGTTTAGAGGGCATCGTGAAGTCAGAAATAGTCCACAATGACACAACGTTTCTCGGGAACTGAGAGCAGCAAGACCTCACAACCGGTCAATAATGAATGGTCTGAATGGTTATAACTGATAGAGCATCACGACGTCGGAAATAGTCCACAATGATGTCAGAGTTTGAAATCGTGGATGATGTTGGTCATAACACCACAACATCATGTCATAGAAAAAAAGAAAAAACACGTCGGCAGATCTAACATAGCACAATCATCAGAGGCGAGCCAGGATGTCTCAACGGAAACGAGAATGATGATGGTAAAAATAAATGAATATAATTCATGCATAACGACGATATCCATAAAGTTTGCACCACAAGTATATCAACTAATACTTGTGTTTGCACTGATAGCGCACGGTAGAGGATCTCTTTCACCAAATGGGCCTGGGATTTAATTATATGCACGAAAGCGATGACGCTCTTACCTGGTGTGACGTCTTTCCCAATACCGTCCATATTCACGTCCCTGGTGATGAGGTAAAATTTACGATGCAGACAAAACCGATGCTTTGAGCAGCCCGCGGCAGCATGTTTGCATGAATGAATGATTTGACTCATTTAAACAATCGATCAATCAAGATAAAATCACAACCAGTACTTTGTAAATCAAAGTCTTGGATGCTACAATGGGGGTTTTCACGTTGATGCTTTCAGACTGCTGTTGAAGAAAATTTGAAAAATACCACATCCATATTGTGATGACAATATCAACAAACAAGCCACATCCACAAGCACATAATGTATCAATATCAGCATGGACGTTTCAAATTGTAAAGCACCAACAAGCAGTCCTTTGCGACCTCTCTAGTGACGTCATCAGTACACGTCTGCGTCTACGTCATCGGCTGTGTCTCCCAGACGTCCCAGCCCATGGAGAGTACGGGTGTGTTCACAATTTATTTCTATCCTATCCTATCCTATATTCCTTTCGTAATAGCACTGTAAAATTTTCTATCGAGGTCTGCTCTCGGCTGATGTCAAAACTATGACGCTGGCGTTACGTCACTACTGTGACGTCCCTTTAGGTGTAATGAAGTCGCACAGTGAACCAAATATCACTGCAGTCCCGTTTCAAGCCGAGACTAAGCTAGCTTACTTGATATTATTACACATTCTTTCGTCTCCTTATGAATCCTAGTTCTATTTGTTGCACATTTTAAAACGCTTTATTCTGTTGATGAGACGTCGTCCTTCACCGTTCTCAAACAATGGGGGGAGGGTGGAGGGGGTATCGGTGACGTCATGTTGGTGACCTGATGCGGGTGACGTCATGCTGATGACCTCATTCCGGTACAACGCGATGCCTGGCTCACCTGTGGCCGTTGTGTTGCCGTATCTGACCCTCCAGCTGCATCACCTCACGTTTCAGCTGCTCGTTCATACTGTGTATTGCATCTGTAAGCACACACACACACACATATGAAAGTGAGCCAAGAAGGGTAAAATAACAGGTTTTATATATAAATATATTATATTTAGGGTGACTTAAATCAGACCGAGAAATATGAAAGTTAAGGTTTAAAATGTAGTTCAATTTACAAACAATCAAGAATGTCATTATTCACTTACATCAATAATAAAAATGTTGAAAAAGTGCGTCTGAGGTCCAGATCAAAATTGCACACACACTTATACAAAATCTAATTCACGCAAAGCGATAACTATTTCACTTATATTTTAATAATGTGTGCATGTCCAATATTGGAAGAAAAAAAATGGAATTAAAAAACTTCATGTCCGACCATCCAAAAGGTCGCATGTTGTAAGCGCCGAGTGACTTACCGCCCCTTAAATACATATTCAGACTTAAAGTTATTTGTGTGTGATTAGACCCAATTACTATTTCATAGGCCTTCCTGTGGCTATTCCTATGCAGCTTGGAACTCGTGTGAGGTTTAATGACGGCAACTAGTGGGGAACTCGCGAGGTGACGTTATAATATAGGGACAAAATATCTGTTACTCTGCGTACAGGCTTAGTTGACAGCTTTCACCTCGATAATGCGGCTTTAAAAACTCTTCTAGGGTCATGCCATCATGTGCACAATTTTGAAACTGTGACGCCTCACCCTTACTTTACACAGTGCACACACAACGTAAAAGTGACTAACCATTGAACGAGTTTAAGGCATGCAGGCAAGTCGGGTGTGGCGATTAAAGTAGATTATATTGTTTACATGTATCACCACCATTCGTGCTAGTCTTATTTGAGGTGGTTATAATTATTTTTCTTTACCTGTGGTGGAGACCTGCGATGCCTTTCTCTCCATACCCCCACGTGTTGGTGATGCTTTAGGGAAAACACAGGCACAAGCAAAACTTTAAACTACATGCAGTTATAAGCATACAAAATAATCACTTAAAAAAGATTCTACAAAGGTTTTAAAAAAAAAAGAAAGTAGTGGTTATTTTTAAAATCTCTATATTTTTTTTAACAGTGACTGCTGAAAATCCGTTTTTAGTGATTACATTTAATTAAGTGAAAAAAATAAACCATGCGAAATTGTAATTTAAACATTAAACATGCAAAGAGAAGCAAGTTTTTTTTATATATACTATAGGTTGGTGCGCGTTTTAGCCTACTTGTAAAGCGACCGTGCTTATGAGTTAACAAAAACTATTAAAAACTCAGGAAAAGGAGAAGCACAAAGAAAAAGAAACAGAAGCAGGAAGGAAAAGAAGAGAAAACGGAACAAGGAAAGAAGACAAAACAAAGAAAGACCAAAGGCACGTTTGAGAAGATCGATCAGCTCTTAGTGTCAACTCAAAACCTTTACACACAAACATACAATCAAAGGATTAATAAAGGTGTTCCCGGAACAGTATAGCCTTTGGTGAGAGAGGTGTTTCCCTGACCTGCAGACCACTTGCTGTAAAAACCAGAGCTTTCAACGTTTTCCGACTGAACATCTTCATCCATCACTGCTAAAGTAAGTAAAGGTAGTAGGCTAACACGTAACAGCTATACTTCTCAATATAACGTGAATCCAAAACAGATCACGCAGACACACAAGCGGCGCACGCCTGCACACACACCCACACCCACACATCACAAACACGCATCACACATGCGCATGAATAACAAACGAGAGGACGAAAGAACAAAAGAACTCACAGACAAGCAAACAAACAAAAGACCAAGGACAAAACAAAGGAATGAACAATAAAAACCAAACAAAAATCACCACCACCAACAACAACAAAAACAACACTATCACAGTGGAGGCTTACTTTGTCTGGGTCCACCTCTAGGAGAGGCGTAACCGTTGGTGGCGTACGCTCCGTTCTCCACAACGACCTCGGCAGGCCTGTTTTAGTCAACAGTGGGGTTAGCAAAGACTATGATGAATGTATTGTCAGATAGAGCACTACACGGACTATTCTTCCATCACTGACAGCAGCGCAGAGGCTTTGATTTTTCTACCACAG